>JARHVA010001644.1:1487500-1817500 GCA_037957365.1 Torreya grandis
GTAATGAGAAAGATTGCTTGCTAACTGATCACATGGTAATAGGAGATAGTAATCAAATGGAAAAAGGTAGATATAACCAAGTCACCATGACAACTATCTATGAAAAATAAAGATAAAAAATCAAATAATCTTGAAGATACAAGGGAAGAGTTTTGAGAAAATTCCAAAGGAAAAGAAAGCAATAATAAGGGGAAAATATAGAAATGATAAGGAAAAGAAAAGTATATGCAAAAATAAAAATAATAACATAAGATAACTATAGTACAATAAGAATAAGAAACATGATATAAGATAAGAAAGAATTTGACACCATGTAAAATGATATAATTAAGAATATAAATGAGATTGGAGCACATGTCCAATCCAAATATAAATGAAAAATCACCATGTATGTGCTCATAAATAATGGTAAATCTATCCACACACATTATCCAATACATTGGATAAGTCTCTATGAAGCTAAATGTGTACTAATGCTAAGGTCTCATCAATATTCAAAGAATACTAGGAAAATACCTCTCTTCTGATCTCCTCAACTAAAAAAGTAGGAATGCTCAAAAGATTGTGTTGAGGAGGAAAGTTAGGAAAAGATCAGTCGAGAGAATGTGTGGAAACAGGATCTACAGGAGAAGAAAGAATCTCAAGAGGAGAAGGATCCATAAGTGAATGAATCATGAGTGGATAAGGATCCATAAGTAAGGGAGGGTCCATAAGTGAAGGTATCATAGGTGGAGACACAGAAAGTGGTGAAGGGACCACAAGAGGTGATGGAACCATTAGAGGTGGAGTTGTGGGAGAAAAAGGAGAAGCCTTCTGTGAAAATGACCTATGAGAGGAATGGTAGAGGGTCTAGGGATGGCTACAAGGTGATCTCTAAGATGTTGAATAATGAGACAATGATTGATATGATGCATGCCAAATAGGTTTCATAGACAATATACCTCACCATATTTAGGTAAGTATTCAAGAAGTACTTTTATGGGAGGTATGACATTATCTAGTGATAGGGAAGAAGGATGAAAGGTATCGAGGTATTATTGTAACTTATGATAATAAGTGGAAGAGTGATTATATGTCTCATAGAAGCAACATATATGATTATTAGTGGTTTTAAGAGCACTCACAGAAGGAGGTGAAATAGGAAGGGAAGTAGAGGAAGAAGACTCATTGGCCCATTTAGTGGGAAAAGGAGCCATCTTAGGTAGCAAAAGTAAACCATAATCAATGAAATGTGATGATGGAGAAGGAGTATAATTATTCTAAATAAGAGGATCACTAGGAGAAGACATAGGAAGATGCTCATGAATAGTAGTAGAGGAAATAAGCTCAACTATAGTGGAAAAAGGAATGAGCTTAACTATAGCTAACCCTACTGAAGGAGGGGTGGGATGCATAAAAGGTCTAAGGAGGACTATCCTAGTTATGGGAAAGTGATAAAGTCTATTTATAACATGATCTAAGAGAATGGTCCTAAGTGTCTCCTAAAAAATTAGAGGTAATGGCACCATCTCTACCCTATGATAAAAAGGAAATATGCAAGAATCAATAACTATAAATGAAATAAAATGATGAGATGCATGAAAAGACTCAAGTAAATAAGAGTGGTAATGAAAAATCTTGACATCATAGGCTTGTACAAGGCCACTTAAAAGAGGATCATCTAAATAATAACCATTATTATAATCTAGAGTATGAAGATCGATGACACAGACCAAGATGACCTTGTCATCAGAGGAATATTGGTGAATAGAGTGCCTAGTCTTGGTTAAGATTACATGAATATCATCATAAGGAAGCTTATGAGAATGAGCCTAAAAGGAAGCAAGAAGTTATGAGATGAGATGAGGTGAGAGATCAAAATTTTTTATCTTTAAGTTAATCTCATCAGGTTAGTCATCATCAAAGTCTAAAAGGTTGGGACGAATGTTACCAATGAGCTCAAGATGCCCATTGTAACCTTTAGTTGAGTTAAAAGGAAACTTAAAATGTTGTGACTCATAAAATGGAACACTAGGAAAATATTTAAGAGTAGGAATCTTTAAGACACCATGATCTTGGAATTATTCAAAATTCTAAGGTTAGTGTCTCCTTGAATCATGTAAATGGCTCCATTGTGAGGAAATTTAAGGTATTGGCAAGCAGAAGATACGATGGCTCCCATATGATGAGTCTAAGGCCTATTAAGGAAGATGTTACATGAAAGGGGAAAGTTAAAGATAATTACCTTCACATGAACAATGACAAGTAAGATGGTAATAGGAAGCCACACACACCCTAAGGGAGGCATTTTCCTTCTATCATATCTTTGGCATGTGATGTGTGTAGACTTGAGATTACATTCTGAATACCCAAGTTTCTTAATGAAATCAATAGAAGTGATACAAGTGCCAGAACCCTCATCTATCAAGGCTCACTTAACTTAGATATTAGTGATTTGGATGCTAATGTTTCTATTCAAATTTTGTTTTCAATTTCAAAGGATTAAGAAACTAAAGAAAGAATGGTCAAGGCTTGTGTACCTGGATATAGTCTACGCACCGTAATCTAGACGCTGTGAGTACTCCTCTTTGGCTATGGAGGAATGACACCTGAAAAGAAAAGAAGCTTGGACAAAAGAAGATGTTAAATGGACAGATGGTGGGTTGTCAAGCGAAAGCTTGATCCCAGAAGTATGAAAACTTCCTTAAGGGATATAAACCCACTAATCAACAGAAAGAAATGTTTGATAAATAGCTAAATAATGAAGAACTGAAATGATAAAGAAATGGAATGAAAAAGAGAAGTAAAGACTTACTTGAAAGAAGCTATCGAATTAATCACAGTCACCGGCGTCGGTTGTTCAAGGTGCTGATGTCGGTTAATATGCCGATGTCGGTTGGGGTAGTGACCAGCGTCGGTCAGGGTAAAGGTCTTTAAACAAAGTCTGGTTAAGTCTGTGGTCCGTGGACAGAGTTTGGTCAGGGTCTAGGTTTATTTGAATAGTCTGTGGATAGAGTCTGATCAGGGTTTTGGTCTGTGGACAAAGTTTTGGGCTTGGTTGAATGATCTGGGGTCTGAGTCTGAGAGTTGGGTTAAATGGGTAGAATGTAAGATCCGATAGAGGACAGAAGAAATAGGGAGGTGGATAAATCAAGATTCGAGTCTGGATTGATTAACAGTCTGGTCTAGGGAGATATTGTTTAAAAGAAATAATTGAAAAGAGAATAAAAACACAGACAGTATACTTACTTGTGCCTTGTGGAAGATGTGCTACCGATGATTCCCGAACCTGCTGTTGATGTAGCTTGTATGGAGAACCTGTTGCTGATAGAGAACCTGAAATAGTTGCTGCACCTGAGAGAGAAAATGAGAGGCTTGACTGAGAGATTTCACAGATTGATAGATAGTCCAAGACTAGGATTCCTGATTCGCTTTCAGAGATTAGCTGATTTCTGATTTAGATCCCCAAAAGAGTTGGAAATATTGGTTAAGTATAATCGACGTCGGTGATTCCACCAGCGTCGGTTGACACTTGGCCGATGTCGGCGGGGTTAGAATGGGCAAAACAAGCCACCAAGCCCATTTTTCATCCGCCAAGTGCACTTTCCGTTGGAGAATGTCGAGGATTGTGCTAAATATGCACGAGGGTTTGTTAGGTGGTTAGAAAAATTAGGAATAGATCTTGAGTGAGTCATAGGATGGAGAATTAGTCTAAGGTGAGGTGTCCCAGGTGAGGTGTCATGGGTGAGGTGTCAAAGGAGGGAGGTTAATTCAAAATAAGTTAATTATTTTAAATTAGTAATTGTTAGGAATGGGTTAGGAATGAACTAAGGGGGAAAGTGACCAAGGGTTAGACACTTTTTAGGTGTCTACATTTTCCCCTTTTTGTCTTGTTGGTTGCTTTAAGCGAACTGTAAGACAAAAATAGGAGTTGGTTGCCCCAGGTATGAGATAAGGTTGATCAAGTGAACTGCAAGATGAAAATAGGTGAGAGTTGGTTGTCCTGATTATGGATGAGGTAACCCCCCTCAAAGCAAGAGTCGAGAGAAGGGAACTGGGAATCGAGTGCTGATTTGATAGAGAGTGGATGAAAAAGGGTGCAAGATAGAGTGAGAATGCTGTAAAAGTTATGATTGCACAGACACTAGTTCACAAGGATGGTTAGGTCAAATTGTCGCAGGTCAAAGGTCGAGGAGTGCCAAAATTAAAAGAATTGGGCCCCAACATTAGTCATAGTTGATCAGGTTATTCAATCAAGGCTGAAGCTCCAATGGTTGTCATGTTCCAGGTATCCTAGGCTTAAGAAGTGCTCTCAAAAACATGAAAAAGTCACAAGTAGTGCGGATCAACTGGCTTGCGATCTTATACTTGTGAAGGTCAAAAGTGTGCGCATAATTTTGCTAACTAGTCATGAGGTAGCATACATGCAAAAACAACCAAGGCAAAGTCGCTTTGGAAGTAGCCGCAGTTTAGGAGATGGGCATGATCTCCAGTGTCTGGTGGTCGATGGATGGATGCAAAAGTGATCCAAGTGTGCCCCAAGGGGCCAAAGTGACATGGTTTGAGGACTTGACTTGATTAGGGACATGATTTTGGTCATTTTGAAAAGGGATGAAGTTTTTAAGGCCATCGATGTTGGTTATATAACCGATGTCAGTATCTAAAAGAGATCGACGTCGGAAAAAATCAGCCGACGTCAGTGGATTAGGGCATGCCGATGCCAACGTCGATGGCCTGCCAAATTTGACAAAACCAGATTGGCGGCCCACCAAAAGTCATTTGCTATATTTGACAAAGTGAAAAAGTGAGCTCTAGATTTGAGTTAGTGGAAGTGACTGAGAGTTGACCGAGGAGCTATGCGAGGTGGCAAAGAGACATTGGTGGAGAGAAGAAGTTGATTGGACGCTACAGGGACGTGTTTGAGTCAACAGGAGCGTGCAGAGCCATTGGGACAGAAGAGATGGTAGAGGGGAGTAGAGGACCCGTGGGAGGTCCACCACTAGTGGCACCCATTGTGCCACCACACCAGCGATGCTGGGATGAGGTAAGAGGGTCTCTAAACCTGATTTTGAACTATTTTTGTTTTGAATTTAGTTTTTGAATTTTTTGTTATTTGAGGTAGAAATTGAGGGGGGGTAGCTAGGAATGTGGGTAAAGAGTCTAGGATAGCTTAGGAGTGATTTAGAGGGTTCTTTGGGGGGTTTAGGAGAAAAAATGGGGAAGCCCTAAAAATTAGGGCTCACCTCATTCAGCCCTAGGGTCAAACCAGTCGCCGACGTCAGCGATCCCGTCGGCGTCAACCGACCAGTGACCGGCATCAGTCACTAACGTATCGACGTTAGTCACTAAGTGATTGATGTCGATTAGGTGAGTGCCATTACTGGCATGCTAATCAATGTCAGTGGCTACCTGGTCAAAAAATTGGTCAAGTTGAGAGGTCAAAGCTATGCCAAGGGCTACCTGGGTGTCGGGTTAGGCATAGATAGTCTGAATAGTTGTTAAAATAGGAGGGGTAGCAATAGTTCTAACATGAAATTATCTGTGGATGGATGTAGGCGAGGTAGACTCTGATGCTACGGGATCACCTCTCGACTCTGCTGACGTGGATATGTGGAGATGTGTCAGTCGAGGAGTGGGCGTAGATAAGTGCAATCGGGCTAGGCAGGCTGAGACGCTACTACCGAGTGGCGAGGGACATGAGCCTTATGGTGGCTTTGATCGAGTGGTGGGACCATGCCACCAACACCTTCCACCTGTCTACAGGCAAGATGACGGTCATGGTTGAAGACGTGTACCAAATTTTATGGCTATCGATGCACAGAGTAGACCTATATGCGTCCTTGAGAGAGGCACACGCCATTCACTTGGTTACGCTATTTGGAGAGCATGCCGTGGAGATGAGCTACCACTCAGTGAGTTTTGCATATGAGCCGTTGTATGCGGTGGATGAGGACGCACATCGGCTGGCCATTCTAATGATGATCGGCATCACAGTGTATGCATTGCCAAATGCAGAGGGTGGTAGGTTTTTGATTGCTATGACCAGAGTTTTGCTAGAGATGATAGAGCAGTAGACAGTGTTCACTTGGGCACCAGTGTTTTTGGCCTAGGTATATAGAGAGTTGTGGGGTATCAGCCGATGGTGGCGGTACAGTCTATGTGTGGGCCACCTTCTGCATTGTTGGGCCTATGAGCATATAGTGGTTACCCATCCTCTCGGCCTCCCAGTGGCAATTCAGGCTGGCTTCAGAGTTAGATTCAGGCGATGGCATGAGGTTATGGTGCAGACACGAGTGGATGGAGTGGTCAGAGACATTGACCACTACAGAGGGGTACTAGAGGCCTTGATTCCTGCAGACATCATCTGGAGACCATACTTGGTCTATCCAACATTCAGAGACTAGGGAGAGCAGCTAGTTGATGTTCAGAGCAGGCGATGGATTAGAGGCAGATGAGCCGGTGAGCTTGAGAGGATTCCAGCTAAGAGAGTGCAGTGCTAGTACGGGCTGCTATAGGATGTACCTCCCGCCTTCCCACAATATAGGTGGGATGACATAGAGGTGCCGCTCCCACTGCCAGAGGAGACAAAGGAGCCAAATTTTGAGGAGTTGCCAGCAGGACCTAGGATAGCCAACCCAAGGTGCACAGAGGCTTACACGGCATGGTGGGTAGGGTAGTATAGAGGCATACAGGTGGGTCCTCAGCCAGATCTGTAGGCGGTCACAAGGGAGCGGGATACAGCCCATGCAGAGAGGGACACTGCACAGCAGGAGAGAGACGCGACTCAGGCCTAGGTCTCAAGTTTATAGGGGCAACTAGTTGAGGTTATAGGGTAGCTGACTAAGATGACAGGTCAGGTAGCAGCACTGATAGGGTAGATCGCTCTACTACAGGGATAGCTGGCGATAGCCCAGGCACAGGCAGTGGCAGGGTAGAGTTTTGGAGGGCAGGGACCACTATAGCAGCCATCATTTTCACAGGGGGCAGGACCATCAATATCAGTGCACCGAGGTCAGCCACAGCCACAGGGGTCAGGACAGGCCACAGGAGCAGGGCAGATGGGTCCATCGTAGACTTTATCTATGGTTAGATACACTGATACGTTGGACGAGATCGCGTATTATGAGAGGGCTATCAGGGGGTTCCCTCAGATACAACAATACTCAGAGATGAGGGTGGAGTAGAGTTGATAGAGATCAATGTCGCGAGTGACGGCTTTAGGGTCACACAGATGGCAGAGATCAGAGGGAGGAGAGGATACAGCCTCTTCTCGGCCACTGCCACCACCACCACAGCCACAGCCTTGAGGGTAGTCCTAGAGTTGTATTTTTTTTGATGTATATATCGGCCTGTGAGCTGAAGACGAGAGATGTATGATGAGAGAAGGAGACAGACACAAATTGTGTCTTTTTGTATAAAACTTATTTTTGATATATATATGATGAGATTTCAGCTATTGATGTGTTATGGAGATGTTGTAGATGTTTAATGTTTGTAGTATGTTTCATGTGTTTCATGATGCATGTTTCGATATGATATTTATGATGATTATGATGATTATGTTATGATGATGCTAATGATTAATGCGATGATGTAAATGATTATGTTATGTTTAATGATTATATGATGATGATGCTTGATGAAAATGGATGTGATATTTAACATGTGGATTATATGATGTAAATGTTTAATGAGTTATGATAGATGATATTTATGACTAATGACTTATGTTGTTATAATGAAAATGAGAGTATACTAGTGGTTATGTGAATATGTGATTGACTGTGTTATAAGATTGACAGGTGACGAGAGAAGGAGATGGAAGAAAGTGACGAGAAGAATGGCTGAGCTAACCCCAGAAGACCCCATGTCAACTGAGTGCTGCCTACATAGCCCCTGTCATTAGGGCCTCAGGCCGATGTAGTTCTCCCAAGAAGGGAGGAAAAATATTGAAGTGGTTGATTATTGGTCATGATAAAGATATAGCATTTCCCATATGTCTAAGGGTACATGCTTGAGATGATAAGGAGAAGATGATGCTACAGCCTTTTCTAAATGGTGTATTATGTAACATAGGTCGAGGTTTTTCATCCCTAGCAACTATCCATATTCGTGATGGGTGTTTGCTAAAAATGAATTGAGGTCTATTTTTGCTTCAGCAAGTATTGGTTTATGCTTAACATAAATTGGGTAGTTGATAGTTTCCATGTGTATTGTTGTCCATGGAAACTAGAATGATTAGGCTTATGTGAATGGTTTAAAAAGAGTCGGTTTAAGTCATTTTGACAAATGATGTGAGTGAATGTGACCAGAGTATAGGCAAAAAGTAAAAAGGCATATGTGCCCTTTTATTGACAAGGACCAGAAAGACAACATAGACAAGGGTTGTTAGAACAAAAAGCCCCATTGATGCATTGCATCATTGACCATAGTTATGTTAGAGAGGTAATCGAATCCCTTTTGACATTAAAGTGAGCTCGAAGTCCCTTGAATAGGTGATATGATAGGAGGAAAAAGGGTAACCCATTTTTACAGTATGGATAACTTTGCCCCTTTTTATAGGAGACCCTGAGACAACTATAAGTCAAGTCTATGACCCCTTTTTTTTTTCTTTTTTTTTTTTTTTTTGAGAGGACTGATCAATGCGGGAAGTCCACATAAAGATGTCATTTGTTTGGTGGTCATTTGTGAAGCTGATCGATGCGGGAAGCTTCTAAGAAAATGCTGTTTGTAGCAAGATTTAGTCATAGCCATCCTTCGAGGGAGTGGTCTATACTTTTACTTTATAGATTTAAGGGCTTTTGAATAGCTATCCTTCGAGGGAGCAGTCTATTAGCTACATCAATGATAGTGCAGCTGTCCTTCAAGGGAGCAATCTGCTTTTTGATTTGATTTTGTGACCTTAGATATTTTGACATCAATTTATTTAGTTTTGACAGAATATTGAGTCATGGACAAGACTTATAGAAGGTCAAGGACTCCCTTTTATTAGGACGAAGCATCCATACGTCATAAAAGGGTTGTAGAGGATTTTGTTAAGGGAAAAAAGAGTGAAATGGATTAAGGATAAAAAGGACAAGGATTGCTCAAGGGACGAGCTCAAGTTAAATGTCAAGTGGATGAGTACTCGACTAACAGTAGAATGGTCATAGATGCAAAGCATTAAGAGGCTCAGGTTCTGGTCGGCCTTCAAGAGAAGACAGACGATAAGTCCCTGATCCATATTTGTGCGTGATGATATAAGGTCCGAGCCAATTAAGAGAAAATTTACCTCGTTTACTCCGTTCCATATTGGTCACATGTTGGTTTTCTTTGAGGATGAGGTCTCCGATATTGAAATCTCATTCTCTCAGAGTTTTATTATAGGCACGCTTGATGCGATTTTGATAAGCATGGAGATGATTGAGGGCAACGAGATGACGCTCGTCGAGTAACTCAAGTTGAGATAATCAATCTTGACAAAAGTCATCATTAGAAAGAATGTCATGGAGTGAAATGCGAAGAGACGGGATCTGTACTTTGAGAGGTAAGACAGCCTCTATTCCATACACTAGAGAGAAAGGGGTAGCACCCATAGAGGTTCGGATGCTAGTGCGGTAGGCCCACAAAGCGAAGGGTATTTGAACGTGCCAATCCCTTCCAGTGTCATTGACCACCTTCATGAGAATTTTAGTTAGGATTTTATTAGAAGCCTCAGCCTACCCATTTGCTTGTGGGTAGTAAGGCAAAGAAAAGCTGAGTTTGATGCCAAAAGAGTCGCAGAGTTTTTGGACGGTCTTGTTTTTAAAAGACTTGCCATTGCCAGTGATGATTTTGTGAGGCACACTAAAATGACAGATGATGTGGGTGTTGATGAAGTCAATAATCTTGTCAGCTTTTGTGGAGACAAGAGGAATAGCTTCCACCCACTTGGTGAAATACTCAGTGGCAGTGATGATGGATTGATGATGAAGAGATGAATGAGGGTTAATCTCGCCGATGAGATCTAAGCCCCATTGTAAAAAAGGCTAGAAATCCTGAGCAACTTGTAAGGTGTGACTGGGGATATGAAGCAAGTTAGCATGCTACTGACACTTGATGCAACGCTGAACATAATCGCTACAGTCTTGATGAAGAGTGGGCCAATAATAACCCAGGCGAAGGATGCGCTTGGCAACCGAGTTACCACTGAAGTATCTGCCACAAATCCCATCATGGGCTTGTTTAACAGCATGAGAAGCTTCAGTGGAGTTTAAACAACGAAGAAGAAGGCCGTCAAAACCTCTTTTATAGAGAAGGCCCCCTAGCATGGTATAGCAAGCGGTGCACTTGATGAAAGCCTGCCGCGCATTGCTAGAGAGGTTGGGAGGAATGAGAGAATGAGTTAAGTAGTCCACAAGTTATTTATACCAAACATCCTATGTACTGGAGTCTATGGTGTGGATGAGATTGATGTCAGTGGAAATGTATGAAGGCAATGGCACATGATGTACCATGACATAAATTCTTGATGAGGATGATGATGAAGAAAGAATATGCGAGGCGAGGGAAGCCATGGTGTCAGCAAACTTATTCATCGATCGAGGAACAGTCTGCAATAAGTGATGGTCAAAAGATGCTAGAAGAGTGTTAACACGGTGCTTGTACCTTTGTAAAATTTCATTTTTACAAAGATATGAACCATTGATTTGATTGACGACAAGTTGTGAGTCACCAAAGATGCTAATGGTCTTGATGTTTAAAGAAAGGGCGGTTTGAAGTCCCAAAATTAAGGCTTCATATTCAGCCATATTATTGGTACATTCAAAGTCAAGTTTAAAAGACAGGGGCATGGGTTCACCTTCATATGGAATGAGGATGACCCCCACACCCCTACTGAGTTGACATTTAGAGCCGTCAAAAAACATTGTCATTTGGTAGAATGTGTCATCAGTCGAGAGAGTGGCGATAGATTCATCGAGAAACTCGCACTGAGAAGGTTGATTGTCAGGAAGAAGAGCATCTGCTAGTTGGTCAGTGATTGTTTGCCCTTTGATAGATTTTTGATGGACAAATTCTAAGTCAAATTCAGTAAGAAGCATGAGCCAACGAGCCATACGCTGGTTTTGATATGGTTTAGAATGCATGTATTTGAGGGGATCAGTATGGGTGATGACAAAGGTTTTGTGATTGAGAAGATAGTGATGGAGCTTGGTAGTGGCAAAGACTAATGCCAAACAGAGTTTCTCGATATGAGTATACCGAGTTTCATAGTCAACCAATGTTCGGCTTATGTAATAGACTGCTTGCTCACGGTGTTGCTCGTCTCGATGCGCGATCATGGACCTAATGAATGATTGGTTGCAGAGATGTAGAGGTAGAAGGGTTGGTCATCTTTTGGTGGAATAAGGACTGGTGGAGAGACCAAATAGCGTTTGAGGGCTTCAAAAGCCTCTTGGCAATCCTTATCCCATTTAAAGGAGACGTCCTTCTTGAGGAGGTGATGAAAGGGCTGGCAATGGTTAGAAAGTTGTAAAATAAAACGGCAGATGGACTGGAGCTTTCCTTGTAGGCTGCGGAGTTGCTTGAGATTAGATGGAGGTGGCATTTCGAGGATAGCGTGGATTTTGGCAGGATCTATCTCGATGCCATGAAAAGAGACAATGAATCCCAGGAGCTTTCCTGAGAGGACCCCAAAGACACATTTCTTGGGGTTAAGATGGACTTGGTAATGAAGAAGATGAGAGAAGATGATTTTGAGGATAGTCAAATGGTCACGACGAAGCTTGGATTTGCCAAGCAGGTCATCGACATAGTCCTCCATGATTTTATGGAGGAGATCGTGAAGGATATAAGTCATGGCATGCTGATATGTGGTGCCTACATTTTTCAGACCAAAAGGCATGACTCGATAGCAGAAAGTTCCCCATGGTGTAATGAAGGTGGTTTTGTGCTGATCTTCTGGTGCAATCAGGATTTGGTTGTATCCTGAAAATCCGTCCATGAGTGATAACATCTCATGGCCAGCCGTAAGATCAATAAGTTGGTCAATGTTTGGAAGAGGAAAGTTGTCTTTGGGACAAGCTAGGTTAAGGTCACGATAGTCCATGCAGATTCAGATCCCCCCAGTCACCTTGGTGACGAGAACAATGTTAGAGCCCATTGCGGATAATCGATGGGTTGGATGAAGGAGATTGAAAGAAGGCGCTGAAGCTCTTCTTTGACAAGAAGTGCAACACGTGGATGCATTTTGCAAAGCTTTTGCCTAACAGGCTTGGCTTCTGGGTTTGTGACAATGTTATGAGTGGCAATGTTAGGGTTGATGCCAGGCATGTCGGCGTAGGTCCACGCAAAGGCTTTACGATTGTCGGAGAGAAATGTGGTATAGTCAGCCTGCTCCTGAGTGTCTAAAGATTGACCAATCTTTAAGACTTGAGGAACATCAGAAGATGAAAGGTTAATGTCAATGGTTGATTCATTTAACATAACTTGTGTTTCAGAAGGGAGGGATCACTGAATGAAAGAATCATCGGCACCCATATAGGTAAGAATGGCATTGTCATCTATGCAATGGACAGTGTTGATGGTTGTCGATTCATCATCTATCATGCTGGGATAAATGAGAGGGAGAGACTTGGTAACCCCATTGAGCTGATAGGTTAGGGGTTCTAAGTGGATGGTGTTTATGCAAAAAAAAAACTAGGAGGGATGGAAACCACCGACTCCGTAGGTGAGGATGGAAGAATAGGTGAGTCTAGAAGAAATTGGTCGATGTTTAGTTCGGGGGAAAGGTTTGTGGAAGCCTCAATGGGTTCTTAGAAACCCAGTCCATACCGTTTCTTTGCATTATCGTCATTGGGTGTTTCGACAAGCTGATGGGAGCCTTGTTCGTAACGTCTAAAGCCGAAACCCTTCCATGCACACCTATAAAGATAGGTATGTGCAAAGGTGGGATTACTAAGAAAGGAGAAATCGAATGTGAATATTTGAGGTGAGGAAGAAGGATTTGATTTAGTAGGAGCTTGATCTAGCCCCCCATAGACGAGATTGGTATGAAGGCTAGGAGGACCATAAGGAATGACCATTTTGATTCGACAGTCATAGTTTGGGTGTTGATGAAGTTGTCCATACTCTTGAGGAGTTTGGAACATGTCTAGAGTAAGGAGACGATATTCTCCTAGTGAAAGTCTTTGGAAGATGTCATCCATGGGGTCTTTGGTTGGTAATTGAGAAGTTGATGTGGTGGCAACCACTGTTTGCATACTAGTTGATGCTTCTGCAGATGGAGATGATGTTCAGGTTGATGCCTTGAGTAGGATAAGAATGTCATTTGGGCTATAGGTCATGTTACAAGTCTTAAATGGGGATGGGTCAGCAGGAATGACATGGACTTGTTTGTCGTGTTCAAATTTGACACAATGGTGAAGTGTTGAAGGGACACAAGCCATGGCACGGATCCAGGGTCGCCCTAAGAGGATGTTGTATTGGAATTCTCCTTTAATGATGTAGAAGAGCTCCAAGATTGTGCGTGGACCAACGTGGATATGAAGGATAATAGTGCCGATAGTGTTAGCGGTTGTGTCATTAAATGATCTAAGGATTGCGTCAATTTTCGATACACAATTCTTTGGAAGGGCCAATTGGTCAAAGGCGTGGGAGGAAATGATATTAATGTTAGCACCCCTGTCAATCATAACTCATTTAATATGGGTTTGATCAACGTAGGATGTGATGAAAAGGGCGGCGTCCTGATCTTCCTCGGTAGAGGTAGGAATCTCAGAATTACTGAAAGTGATGGAGGCGACAGAGGATAAAGAATGGACTAAGGTAGCAAGTGGTTGAGGGTCTTCAGGTTGAACCTCAGCTACTTGTAGGGCTTTGATTAGATCCTGGTGATGTTGGGGGGAGCTTTGAATAAGGTCATATAGGGTCATCTTCACAGGCATTTGGTGAAGTTGTTTTATCATAGATTCTGTGATTGCCTTTGAAGAAGTGGGTTGGGACGCACCTAAGATGGAAATCTTGGGTTTCGGTGGTTGAGGTGCTTGGACAAAAGGATAGGTCCAAGGGATAGCGGCTTTTTCTTTTGCCTTGTCCTTGTGTGACCTAGTGGTGATATGGATGGCGTTGATTTCGAAGATAGTAGGTGACGAAGGGGTTATGGTCTGTTGGCGAGATGTTGATGTGGTTGATGAGGTTGGATGGGAAGGTGTCGAGGGTTGGTCAAGAGTGTCCTCAAGGAGAAGAGTGTCTTTCTCCATAAAGTGGTGAACGACTGCCTTGAGGGCACAACAAGTCTCGATATCGTGTCTTGGTGTGCGATGGTATAAATAAATTTTTGTATCATCGAACCAAGATGGTTTTGACCCAAGAGGTTGGAATGGCTTGATAGAAGGAAGGGTAATGCTAGAAGTTTGCAAAAGTTGGCACAATATCAAAGCGTATAAACCTTTTAAGGGGTCCGTGCTTGTTGATGTATGACGCGCTGGTGACTTCTGCTTGGGGGATGCTGAAGAAGGTTTTCGTACCACATTTCAAGTTGGTGATGTAGTGACAGGTGAAGACGACACTTTCTTTGTGAGAGGTGCCAAATTTTTGAGAGGGGGTTGACTTGTGATTGGCGAAGGAAGTAATGGAGGCAATTTGTGTTGGTTAAGAGTCAGAGTAAGAAGCACGCTGAATAGGGTAGAAGGATGAGGACCTAAGATGGAGGGTAATGTTGAGGGTGGAGGAGGGGTTCGCTGCTATGGTCGAGCAGTCTTCTTTGACTTGGTTGGAAGACTACTGTTGGTCAAGGTTTGGTTCAAGTCCACCTTCACTTGCGGGTGAGTGAGGGTAGAGAGAGGGTGAATGCCAAGTGGCTTGATTAGTTTGGATTGGGTAGATGCGGGTTTAGAAGTGGGGATTTGGTCTTTGTTTGAAGTCTTAGATGATTCTACCTTAGGAGGATTGGCAGCATGAGATGAAAGGGCATGAGAATGTTGAAGAACTTTAAGATGCTCCCATAATCCCCGATGCTCCACTTTCCTTGAAGGGAGAAGTTCTAATTTCTCCACTAGTCGGGAAAATGGTCGGGAGGACGTTGGATGAGGTTGGGATCCTTGAGAAGATGTGTTAGGTGTGGTAATAGTTTCAGACCCAAGGTGTATGGGAGTTATAGCTGGATTGTCGTTGGTTGAGGAAGATGGAGAGTCAGGTTCTTCTCTTGGTGGAGAAGGAATGGGAGAGTGTGACTCCTCAAGCGGGTAAAGGGCAGGGATTATGGTACCCTCCACTTGCGGTCGAGGAGTGGGTAAGGTTAGGTCCTCCATAGGGAGAAGAAAAGAGGATAGTGAGACCGGTGGCGCCGGTAAGGTTGAGGCGTCCTCCATGATGAGAGAGGTTGATGGAGAACTGACCGGGGAAAGAGGTTTGTCCATACGTGATGGACTGGTATATGGGTTAACCTCTTGAGGTTGGTTGGTGATGAAGGGCGAGACCATATTGACCGTTTGAATATCGTGTTCATGCGTGTTGTCAATTAAGGTCTGGACATTATTTTGGGTCAGTGGATGGTTTGGGAATGGTTGCTTGAATATGTCAATGCCCTAGTTTGGAGGTGCATTAGGATTATCTAGAACAAGCTCTCCCTTTTCAAGCATATCTTGGACTATGTTTTTGAAGGTTTTACAGTTTCCTGTGTCATGACCTTTGACACGGTGGAAATTGTAGAAGTCATTTTCCCTATACCACGCAGGGATGGCGCATGAGGGATCAAATTATGGTGGTGGTCAAATTTGGGGAAGGTTGAGAATCCCCTGTTTAACAAGCTTTTCCAGTATAGACGAGTAAGATTCTCCAAGAGGAGTATATTGTCTTTGCACATATCTTTGCTAGAATTGACGGGTGGCGCTCTGAGATGTTGATGGCTTAGGTTGATTAGATGAAGAGGATGAAGGTCTAACGGCCATAGTGTTAGCTAAAGTTTTAGACTTAGGATTTGACGATGAAGGCTTAGAAGAAGAAGAGTCATTAGTCTTGGAGTTGGGGTTCTTGCTCTGCAACTTGACTTTGTTCTCCTTGATGGCACGTAATTTAAGTTTACAGGCCATCATGAAGGCTTCGTCGAAAGTATGGAAGGTCTGAACCCTTAAAGTGGAAGAAATGTGTTTGGCGCAAGCTTGGGAGAATAGTTCAATAAGTTTAGTTGAGGTAAGGAAAAGGAGAGTTGATTGATGAGACCTCTCCAGCGAGCAACGAAGTCAGCTACTGATTCATCCTCAAATTGGCAGATAGTGTAAAGGTCTGTAATCAAAACCTTTTTGGTGATATTAATGGAGAAATGGTCAAGAAAGAGCTGAGCCAGTTGTGTAAATGTAAAGAGAGAATGGCTGGCAATGGAGCTGTACCAGTTGAGTGCAGCACCAGAAAGGGACATAGGAAATGTGCACAAGAGTAATGCATCATCATGAGCAATAAGGTAACAGGCATGTCTAAATGCCCGTAAGTGTTGTTGTGGGTCTTCCTTGCTTTGAAAGCGAGAAAATTTGGGAAGCTCCCACTGGTTGGGGTATGGTCTAATTGGAATGAAAAGATGAATAGGCTCATTGCAGATTTACTCATATGAGAGAGCATTGCGTGAGCTGAAAATGGAAGTCTCTAAGCTAGACATTTTATCCATCAGCATTTTGATGATATCTGCTGACGGATTGGTAGGTGGAGCACCCCCTAGATTATAAGGCACTTGAAAGATATTTGGAGGGGCGTATGACGTGGATGGTTGCATAGACGCAACATATGGATAGCTGGTTATGGGAGCAAAAGTTGGGGCCAAGGGTACTTGTGTTATGGGGTTGGTAGGCACAAGTTGGATAGGAGCCGTCAAGGATGGTTGAGGCGTGGCTACGCTTGTTGACGGGTAAACAGTTACTCTTGTGTTTATAGGTGAAAGAGTAGGGGGAATAGAGACTAGAAGGTTTTGGAAAGGTGTGGGGTTTGGTTGAGTGACTTGAGGTTGAAGGAGTATCGGAACCCCCATGGAGGTAGGTTTAGATGGAGAGGTTACGTTTTGGAGGTAAGACACGGTTGGGTTATTGGTGGAGGTGTTGTCTAGTCGCTGAATTGTAGGTGTGATTGATGTGGTTCTTGTGTCAACTAAGGAAGTTAGCATCCCATAGATTGGGTTGCCTAGGGAGTCTCGCATTTGGCTATTTGCGAGATAGTGTTGTAAGGCTTTGACATTAAGGTCCAAGAATCATGCAAAGTCTTGGTCCCCTTCTGGGACAATAGGAGTTTGAGGCGGGGTTGGGCAAGTTGGAGTTCTTTCCGTCTCCGAGTTGGACTCCATTATAGGACTAGTTATAGAAGGTGAAGGTGGAAGTGGTTGTTGGCTAGCGTGGTCAAGAAGGGCCTTGGTTTGACTGCGTGTCAAAACCATTCAAGGCAAGAAAGGGTCAGGTTTCAAAAAACTGTGTTCTGTCAGTCTCAGAAAACTAGAATGGATGTTTAGACAGTCAAAAAGTTGGATTTTAAGCTTGCTATTTTTTGGAAAAAAGAAAATAGACAGAGACCGACGTCGGTATAAAAACCGATGTCAGTGAAGAAGTCTGCCGATGTCGGTCAGATGACCAATGCCAGTTCAAAAAAGTTGCCGACATCGGTTACAGGACCGATGTCGGTTACTATGTTTTCCAAAAACTTAGAAAAAAAAGTTTTTGGAAATGGAGAAGACGTCCTTACCAGCTCAAAAAAGACAGATAAAAACAGAAAATATGATGATGACAAACAGAGCCTAGCGTTAAGTCCCTAGAAACAATTTTATTAAGATCATGTGGCTTATGCCTTAATGTGATGTTTGAGGAAGTTGGCTGTAAGAAGGGTCCTAGAATAGGTAATCTAAATATGGTTTTAGGTATGTTAAGGCGCTCAAAAAATTGTATTAGCTTCCATATAGGCTTGGTGCTAAGGAGAAAGCTCCCCTCACTTCACGATTCCAGTGGTTAGCTGGTTTTGCTTAGCCAAAATATACTTTCACTATAGTTTAGACTCTGCCAGAGAACAGAGTTGGCTTTCCCCTTGGTGGTGAAATCCAAGTAGGATTGCCGGGTTGGGTAAGGTTGTCTGTTGGGTGATGAAATCCTAGTCGGGCCTTGTCTCAAGTGAGTTTGATGTTTTATTGAGTGCACGTGGTCTGGTAGTGTAACATCAAGTGATCTATGGTTTATTCAATATGTGTTTGACTAATTACTAAGTGTGGACTAGAAATATGCAAGAAAGCAAGAAATGAAATGCAGTAAGTTTTAAAGCGCCAAAATCAAAATATTGAATTGGAATGAAGACAAGTTGGAGAAAGGGTTGAAGAAAATGATTTTCTTACTAGTCTAGAAAATGCAAGAAAAAGGAAGAAAGAGTTCTTTTTATTTCCTGCTTATGATTTTTTTAGAAAAGAAGAAAGAGGTGAAGGTTAAGAAGCCTAATGCAACTAAATGAATGAAGAAGAAAGGGAACCCAAGGAAGGCCCTAAAGGGGTCCCACCGGGCGTGCCAGAATGTTTCTATTCAAATTTTGTTTTCAATTTCAAAGGATTAAGAAACTAAAGAAAGAATGGTCAAGGCTTGTGTACCTGGATATAGTCTGTGCACCATAATCCAGACACTGTGAGTACTCCTCTTTGGCTGTGGAGGAATGACACCTAAAAAGAAAAGAAGCTTGGATAAAAGAAGATGTTAAATGGACAGATGGTGGGTTGTCAAGCGAAAGCTTGATCCCAGAAGTATGAAAACTTCCTTAAGGGATATAAACCCACTAATCAACAGAAATAAATGTCTGATAAATAGCTGAATAATGAAGAACCGAAATGATAAAGAAATGGAATGAAAAAGAGAAGTAAAGACTTACTTGAAAGAAGCTGTCGGATCAATCACAGTCACCAGCGTCGGTAAACCTACCGGCGTCAGTTTTTCAAGGTGTCGATGTCGGTTAATATGCCGATGTTGGTTGGGGTAGTGACCGGCGTCGGTCAAGGCAAAGGTCTTTAGATGAAGTCTGGTTAAGTTTGTGGTCCATGGACAGAGTTTGGTCAGGGTCTAGGTTTATTTGAATAGTCTGTGGACAGAGTCTGATCAGGGTTTTGGTCTGTGGACAAAGTTTTGGGCCTGGTTGAATGATCTGGGGTCTGAGTCTGAGAGTCGGGTTAAATGGGCAGAATGTATGTTCCGATAGAGGATAGAAGAAATAGGGAGGTGGATAAATCAAGATTCGGGTCTGGATTGATTAACAGTTTGGTCTAGGGAGATATTGTTTAAAAGAAATAACTGAAAAGAGAATAAAAACACAGACAGTATACTTACCTGTGCCTTGTGGAAGATGTGCTACCAATGATTCCCGAACCTATTGTTGATGTAGCTTGTATGGAGAACCTGTTGCTGATGGAGAACCTGAAACAGTTGCTGCACCTGAGAGAGAAAATGAGAGGCTTGACTGAGAGATTTCACAAATTGACAGATAGTCCAAGACTAGGATTCCTGATTCACTTTTAGAGATTAGCTGATTTCTGATTCGGATCCCCAAAAGAGTTGAAAATATTGGTTAAGTATAACCGACGTCGGTGATTCCGCCGGCATTGGTCGACACTTGGCCGACATCAGCGGGGTTAGAATGGGCAAAACAAGCCACCAAGCCCATTTTTCATCCACCAAGTGCACTTTCTATTGGAGAATGTCGAGGATTGTGCTAAATACGCATGAGAGTTTGTTAGGTGGTTAGAAAAATTAGGAATAGATCTTGAGTGAGTCATAGGATGGAGAATTAGTCCAAGGTGAGGTGTCCCAGGCGAGGTGTCACAGGTGAGGTGTCAAAGGAGGGAGGTTAATTCAAAATAAGTTAATTATTTTAAATTAGTAATTGTTAGGAATGGGTTAGGAATGAACTAAGGGGGAAAGTGACCAAGGGTTAGACACTTTTTAGGTGTCTACAGCTAATATATAATGGAGGATCATCTACATAAAGCAAAATATCATTCAGAATCATAGATGCAATAGGAAATTATAAAGAAAGAGAAGTGTCTAGAGTTCCATCAACGTTAATGGACATCTCTTCACATTGCTAAACAATACTATCCTTTGATCTAGATAAAGTAGCCTCCCATTGTACTAGAGTATGTCAAGGGATATTCATCTTGAATAAGAGTTGCATGAGGTGGTTTCTACGACATGGAGATGTCCTCATGAGTTCAAGAAAATGGATTTCAGATGGAAGATTAGTAAATTATGTAATGGGATCCCATTTATCATAACCCATAAGGATATTTTTAGATATAGGTGTGTAATGATTAAGAAGGTATTTATAAAGTGGATCTAAAGAGCATTAGAATTTATGTTGATAAGAATGAGAAGGTTGAGAAAAAGGTTGTAAATCATTTGGTGATGAAGAAGTAGTTGGTTTATATTGAACTTGTAGTTTGGAAGAAGTGTTAGAAGAAATTGGATTATCATTAGTATTGTAAGATGGTGGGAGATAAGTAGAAATAATATGAGATCTATCATCTAAAAGAGAATCAGAAATTGGATCCTCAAAATAAATAAGATCTTCTTTCCCTAATTCATTTAAATGAGTTACATAAGAATCTTGGATAACATGATATGTCTTATAGGAAGGAGTAGTGTAGATAGGTTGTGAATCAATGAAATCCACCACTCTTCACATATTGGTCATGCTAACCAAATTCTCTTTGGAATTTAGTTTAACAAGAATTTATACATTATTGGTGGAAGAAGTGGGCTTGTATTAACTTTCTTGGATTGGTTGATGATTAGGTAAGGGGTCTTTATAGATAGCTAAATGAGCATTTTCTTGATTTAAGGCTTGAGTTTTGTCATGTGATTCATAGTCTTTGAAAGCAATCTCATAGGCTTGTTGACACTTAATAATAATGGAATCATGATCAAGTTTGGGCCAAGAAGAAAGTCCATAGCTAAACTTTGGATATGTCTACAAGTCTCATGAGAGTGACCCAGCTAGCATGAAACCAACAAAAAATATTAGGATTATACCATGATTTCATAGGTCAAGTAGGGTCAAGGTTTTGAGGGAGAGGTCTAGGTAGACATTTAAGCAATTCAACTAAGGATAAAGGTCTATGGACATTAATGTTGCTTGTTGAGAAATGAGGATTAGTGAATTGTTGAGAAGGATCTATTTTTGAAGAAGGGGTAGGAATGACAAATTGAACATTGTGAATGGTGTAATATGAATCAATAACACCATCATTGGTAATATTGTAGTTTTTGTTCTTTGCTAATAGGTGAGGGCCCATGGAAGGTTGGGGTGGCTTGAATTGATGCATGAGGAAATCTTATCTTTTGGCTTGATTGATAGATTATTCTAAGGTATGTGGAGAAAAGTTATAGACTCAATACTATAATTTAGGAAATAAAGAATTTGTAAAGAGATGAAAGAGATTTTCATCTGCGATATTATGTCAGAATTTATTTGACAAAATCTTCCATCTCTTAACAAAGGCTTAGGTAGTTTCATTTTCATTTTGTTTGTAATTGATGAAATGGGCCAAAGTGTTCTCTAGAAGATCACTAGTTTGAAATTCTTGACCTAAAGCATTTACTAAGTCCTCCAAACTAGTGATAAAGTATGTTGTAAGTTAATTTTACCAATCCAAGGCATCATCTGTGAGGGTTTTGGCTAAGATTTTCATAGTGGCAAAGGTATTTAATTTGACCCAATCCTTTTAAATATTCCAAATGTCTTAAGGTGAAGGGTAGGATCAATTGATCCATTGTAAGAAATTGTAGTATATGTCCAATGTCAATGTTAGTAATTTGGGTGGTAAGAGGTTCATTTTTTAAATGCTTGATGACTTTGTTGACTTATGGAGGTTGAGGAATGAGATTACCTTGAGAATATCAAAGAGGATGAGGAGGAACACTTTGGTTATGTGTGCCCCAAGTCATTGGTTGAGGATTGGGTTGAAGACTAAGAAGGTGGTTTTGTATTATCATCATTTGATTCATATTATGAGCTTAGAAAGTGCTCATTTTATTGAGATATTGAAAAAATAGTTGATGAGTTTAATTGGTGTAATTATAAGAAGTAGTAGTGGTGTTTTTGTTGGTATTAGTGGCCTGGGTACCACTATTAGTGTTGATATGAGCTTTAGAAGAATTATGAGAATTGGAGGCACTAGTGGCAAAATTTTCTTATGAATCAAAATATGGACTAGTAAATGGTTGAGAATAAGAAGCACTAGAAGAATGAGTACCTTGGGTAGAGAATGATGAACTAGTAGAATGATTAAGGATAGTGGATCTTATAAGAGGCCCACCAAATGTATAACATGCCATGTTACTTGAGATACAAGGCATGGAGGTGGAAGAAGTTAACAAAGAAGATGTCATAGTATAATGAGTTAATATTGAAGGAAGAGGTTGAGAATCATATAAATTGGTACCCATAAATCCATTTGAGAAAGTGGGAGTAGGAGAATGAGGTTATTCAACTTGACATCTAATCATGAGGTTATAGATGATAAAAGGATCCTTCCCTCTATGTTGAGGGAATTTGGTGATAAAAAAATAATTTTAGGAGTATATTCTAACTCAAGTTGATCCTCTAAGAGAAGATGAGGGTTTTTATACAAAGAGGTATGAGGAGGGGTCCCATAGTCCATCATATAGGTTGCAATATGAACATTACTAGCATTTGTGAAAGGAGCCCTACTTTGTCTATGGGAGACCCTATTAAGATTAGTAAAGTACATCATGTATATTGAATGAAATTTAGAGTTATTACCAAACAAAAATTTCATGATGAAAGGAAAAGAGACAAGATGAGAAAGAAAAGGATCAAAAAGTGACTGATAATAGTACTAGGTCAACTTGGTCAACCTAGTGCAAAACAGGGACTATAAACTTGCACTAGGTCCACAATATTGACCTACTTTAATGAATAGTGATTGGAAGAAAAAGGTAAAGGTGTTGTAGATAGAACTAAGTCAATTAAGTCAACCTAACATAGTGTACATGGGATGAAAAAGATACTAGGTCAATAGGGTCAACCTAGCACAATAGATAGGGAAGAAATGAAAGATAATAACAAGTTATGAATTGAAGAAAGATAATTGAAAGTAATGTAAGAAATTAATAAGTACTGAAAGGGAAACACACAATCAATTGAATTGATGTTGGCCAATCTAATTGATGCACACAAAGCAAAATCTTGTAATAACACTGGCTAATGAAAGCTTTTACACACATAATTAATCAAAGAGCAAAGAAACAACTTGAAAGTAAAGCTAGATACTTGGTCAACCTAGAATGTTGATTAGATTATTAAGAATGATTTTAAGTGTAAAGGGAAATTGGCTAAATATAAGGTACTAGATAACAATTTAAGGATAATTTTAGGTAAGTTTAGGATGAAAGGGGTTGTAGTGGCAATGATACATGCTTGGTATTGGGGACTACCCCCTCACTTCACACACTACAACAATAAGGGTGTTGGGTGCTTAGCTAAAATCTACCATTAACCATGCTTTATACTTGACCAGAGCATTAAATCATCTTCCCCCTTAGTGATGAAATCCAAGTAGATTGGCTTGGGTATTCAAATTTTTAAATTCTTATTGATGTTTATGTGGATTGGCCATGTGTACAAAAGAATATAAATAGTGAAACTAAATGATTAATTAAAAATCCCCTAATTAGACTATGTGAAATATTATAAGCATGCAAACAACTAAAAAAATGTGATTAAGATATATGGTTAATTCCAACTTTTAAACAAGGTATAGTTAATAAACTATATAGATAATCATACAGAACATGGTCGATAGGGTTAAACTCATACTATGAAAACAATGTCTTAAAATGAACTAGGTTGGTCAAGTCAACCTAGCTATTTTAAAACACACAGAACATAGAACTAGATCCACAAGGTCGACCTAGTTGACTATGCAAAGGTAGTTTTAAAGACTGCAAAATATGAAAGGAAAGTATAGAAAAAAAAGATACAAAGAAGTAAAAACTCACCTAAGTGGTTTAAAAATGAAAAATAGAGAAGATTATTGATTAAGAACCTTGGAGAAAACTATCAAAAACCTACAAACTATGTTGAGTTGGTCGACCAATAAATACAAAACCCTATTGAAAAAGTACTAACAAAGTATTAGCTTGACCTAATCAACCTAGTTGACTAAACAAGAATTCTAAAAATTGGCAAAAACTACACTGGGTCAAGCTAGTCAATCCAATTGTTTTAGTAGAGTTCTACAAGTTCTAAAACCTATACTAGGTCAAGTTGTTCAAGCTAGTTACCTATTCCTATAAACTTGTGCACAGAGAATAATTGGGTTGATAGGGTTGATCCATCATAGTAAATATATGATAAAAATAATGATGAATATAAATGAAATGAGTGAAAAAATACTACAAGGGTTTGATTCACGTTGGGTTCACCAACATGTATATAATCAGAAATTCATCATGTCCATAAATCAATCCTAGATTAGATGGGATAGATCACAACTACACTTTTTATTGGGGCAAAAAATTATTAAGAGAGATCATGACCAATGTGAGGATATGTTAGACCTAATTAGGGGACCAATTGTCACAACACACCGTGCGAGATAGGGTTCCAAAGCCTATAGTATAACACAATCACATAACAACCCTAAAAGAGTCATATGATTTAATATTTCACTAATATAATAACAAAAAAAGTAAATCTAATCTAGTTCATACCAAATCTTGTGGCACAAAGTGGGGGTTAGAAACAAAACAAATAAACAACTAAACTAAACATGTATAGAAGACATATACTCATGTCAATGTATAGAGAATCCTAATAAATGGAAGAGAAGAATACATATGTTATATCTATCTACTCTAACAAATGAGGAATAAAGTTAGGAATACTTACCTTTGAAGATGAACCCATCAAGCCTCAATCTCCCCCTTGGCCAAGGCACTTCACAAGATATTGCCATGGTATGTAAGGATAACTAAGGTAAATCAACTCTAGGATACACAACCTATCTAAACATCCAAAATACTTATCCACAAGACAATATCAAAGCTCCAAATAAAGTATTGAAGCCTAAATATTTATTTTCCAAGTAGAATGGTCAATAGGTAAATTTTCTTTCACACTTCTTCACTTAATTATTCACTCTTGTCAAATGGTGGTAAATGACCTTGTATATATAGTGGTTACTTGACCTAAATTTTTTTGACAAGGTTGGTTGTGTTAGGTTGACCCAATTGACCTAGTACATTTTTAGGGATAACTCTCTAGGTATGTGTTAGGTTGGCCAAGAGGCCAACAAACCAAAAGAGAACAAAAGTCTCGAAACTGTACTAGGTCAACTGGTTGAACTAGCATAACTAATAGGTCAAAAGGGAGATAAGGCAAGAAATGAAGGATACAATATAACAAATGATGGGAATAGATAGGACTAAAAATAATAAGCTTGGGTTTAATGGTTTTAGGAGGCTAGAGTGTGGATGATAAGAGGAAAAAATAATGACAATCTTATGTAGCATTGATGGTCTCCCCACCCCTTTCTCCATGCACCCCTTAAGGCATGCACTCAGAGAAATTGAGACTCGACAGGTTCTTACAAGATATAAAGTGTCAATAATAAATAAAAGTTTAAAAATATTATGTGTATATAGACTTTATATTCATGAAGCCTCTAAAAGATTTTTCATAGAACATTAGGATGTCTAGTTCTTATTCTTGATTTTGATAATATGTCATCAACATAGTCTTCAACAATATCTTTCATCATGTTGTGGAAGATGACAATCATGGCATGATGATATATGGATCTAGCATTCTTAAATACAAATTACATGACTTGGTAATAGAATGTTTCCCATAGAGTGGTGAACATAGTCTTGTGTTTTTTTTGGTCTTTCTTGATCTAATTATATCTATAAAATCCATCTGATGGACATCATCTCATACCCAGTAGTAGAATCGATGATCATGTCATTGTTGGATAGAGTAAAATAATCTTTTGGGAATGCTTTGTTGATATATATATATATATATATATATATATATATATATATATATATATATATATAATATTAGTATGACATATGGCTTCTTGTTAACTAGAATAATGTTATATATCCATTCAGAATAGTCTAGCAGTCTAATGAAGCATACTCCCAATAATTTCTCTAATTTGACTTTTACCAAGAGGGTGATTCATGGATGCATCTTTCTCAATTTTTGCTTAACTAGTTTTATCATCAGGATGAAAAATAAGGTGATGCACTACTAAGTTTGGGTCTAAGATTGGCATGTTTGAATATGCCCATGTAAAAATATCTTTGAAATCCATCAAAATGGATATAATGTGCTCATGTTCTGCTTTAATAAGGGAAGCTCCAAGATAAACAATTTTGGGATCATCGTATGTTCCTAAATTTATGTCAACTTTGTTCTCTACAAGCAATGTGGATCCATCTTCAGGATTAGTAGTGATCATCATCATCTTCTTTTGCTACAATTTCTTGATTTTCCTCCTAGAGCTCTAGATTGATGTGATGAATATGAATCCACCATCTCAGGTAATGACCAAGTAACAAAAACCTCTAGAAACTCAAGAGTGAGATGATAAAAAAAAAATTGTTATTTTGAAGAGATGTTTTTACTGGCTATTGAGATGGGACTTGATGGACCTTCTATGTCTTGAGGAGATAAGCCAACTTTCCTACTCGAGAGTGTCTGAAATAGGGTTTTACTCAAGGGCTTGTCTTTTTATTTACTTTTTACCTAATCAATGAGCACCTTAAAGAGGTTTTCACCCAAAGATATCAATGTTTTATCTTTATTATGAACAAGAAAGTTTGTCTTCTCTCCAAATTAGGTAGAAGGATCTAATGAAAAATCAAATCCTTGTTTGTGATTGCTAATGGGCAATCCATCTCTTAGGCCCATGTTTTCTGTAATTAAATCTTCATTCTAAAATTCATCAAGGCATATGATCAAATATTTATGGTCCCAATAAATGAGTTCAAAATGGAAAAGGCATAAGGAACAATGAGGTCCTACTTTAGTAATGGAAGCTCCAATAGTGTAATGGGTTCTTACTTTAGGATGGGAAGCTCCAGTAGTTTAAATAGGTGTGATGGTCATGATAGCATTTTGGTCAAATAAATCTAAGTCAATGAGATAATAGAAAAGGCTATAATAATATGCTACATCACTGTCAAGAGTCTTATCACTAATTGATTTGGAATAATAACTATTGAAAGTCATGAGGTCACCCCCAAGTGGTATAATTCCAAGACCATGATTTAAATTGGGTAGACTAGCTAGTAATTGTTCCAAGATTCTTTGGGCTCATGGGCTAAGGCCACCTCCTATATAATCAAGATGATCCATGATCCAATTAGGGATATGACACTTTGGATTATGAAATAAATGAGTAAGGCCTTTAAAATATAGCCATTCTACTTCTATAAAAACCTCTCTATCCTTCTTTGGTGAAGTAGCAGGTATACATACCATAGGTGGTTTCCACTATTCTTTATTTAATTTCTAGATCAAGGTGGGATTTTTTAGGCTCTTTTATAATTTGGATTTACCAAATGTTTTTGGATACTTTGAAAATGTTGAAACATGGAAGGCATCCTTTAGATGGTATGTGGAAATGCCCACATCTTCAATAACAACCTAGTTTTCAAGGGTTGTAAGAAATAAATCGACCAAAGTGGACACAAGGTCACTAGGGTTGATATAATTAGATGGAGGTGGATGTGTAACTATCTCCTTATTCTTATTTACAACAAATTTATAACTAGGACAATAGTTATAATTATGATACTCAGGCTCAATATATTTTCAGTACTAATAAGGCTATTGATTAGTAGGAATAGTAATCTCAATCCCATCATGGGGAAACTTAAGACATTGGTGAAAGGGGGATGGAATATCTTATGATTCATGGATCCAAGGATGACCAATAATTATGTAATAAGGTAGCTCAATGTACATAATATGAAGTAATGTGTGGTGGGAAATAGACCCAATAATGATTGGTAACCAAATAGTAGCATAAGACTCCCTCTTAACATTATCGTAAGCTTTTATTATGATAATCTATGGCTAGATGTCCTTCATAATGTAGACCAATATTTTTATTAGTTTAAAGGACACTATGTTCAAAATTGAACCATTATCTATAATAACCCACTTGATCTTATGGTTTTCAATAATTACCTCAATATACAATGGGTTATTATGGCTCAAACCTAAGGTAGACATGTCTTTTTGATCAAACGTAAGTTGATAAAATGAAGATAAGTGTCTAACTAGTGTTTGGAACTATCCAAGATTTATATCTTTGGCAATAATTTATTTTTTTAACAAGCCATTTATAATAGTTCTATGGACTTCAGATGTATGTAAGAGATCTAAAATAGAAATCCACATAGGGGTTTATTTAGTTGGTCTGATAGACTATAAGGTTTCTCAACATTGGGATGAGATGGTATGGCCTTGGCTGGAATAGTATTAGGCTTTAGAACTGAAGTCACATTGTTCACATTGGGTTCCATGGAAGAATAGGCCAAAGGGCCCTAGAGAGTAACTCATGAGCATCTATTTAGGACTACACAACCTAGAGGTGGCAAGGATATAATATAATTAGAAGGTGAAGGCAAAGGGATTTGAAGGGTGACTTGTGACCATCTAGTTGTATTGATAAAATTTAGAGTTGATAAGGAGACATTATAATTATAATAAGGGTGTTTTCCATAAATAGTAACCCATGAAAATGGAGTTGCAATAGAATTATATGAACTCAATATGGTATTATTATGGGGAGAGGGTGTTGGCCCTATGATAATGGGTCCCATAGTATGAGGAGCATGAGATAGTTCATGAGTTTTGATAGTAATAATGGAAATTTGAGTTGAAAAAATGCATCCCATTGTGTTGTTATAGTTGTAAGGCATGTTTTTATAACCGAAGTTGTTAGTATGTGTATTATGATCCTGATTACAATCATGCTAATTATGATTTTAACCCTAATTTTGGTTTTGATTCTACCTCAAGTTTTGTCCTTGATTCTATTGGTTGGTCCTTAATGGTGGTCAATTATGTTGAGGAAATAGATCTTTGTAGATTCTTATATCTTGATTAGTGCCTTATGGGTAAAATTTGATCTTGACTTCACCACTCTCAATTAGATCTTTAATTAGGTGTCATAATTAGACACATCAATACACACCATACCTAACAATACAATGGACTTTTCACCATTCATTCTCCTTGTACCAATCTAATTTTGGTTGATATTAAGGAAATGGCCTTGGTACTAGCTATCAAGTTAGCTGTTATGAGCTTTTGAAACACTATCTCAATAGGTTCTCCCAATTTGCTAAAGACTCTATATTGATTGTGAAATGTCCTCTTTGGAGGTTATCTTTGTAAATTAGGTGGTGGATTAGGTGGACATAATTGTGCATTTAGGTCCAATGGGTCATGTATCATTTTTACATGTCTTGTTTCAATCACACCATTTTCAACCATGTTCTTGTTCTTTTTAAAACCCTTAGTTTTCTCTTGTGCAACTATTTAACTACAAGATATGTTTTATTTGATATTTGACCCTACATGTAAATATTTAAAAGGCCTTTTGTAATGAGTGATTTCTCAATCTATATACCCTTGCTATGACTTATTCAAAAGTGTTTGCACAATCAAGCTATAAATTATGTGATACCTCAGGGTTTAGGTTTTGTGCAAATATATCCACGAATTATTTGTCTAGAAATTTATGTTGAAAATGACCTAATAATGCTCTCCATCTTTGTAGATATGTAGTAAAGCTTTATCCATCTCATTATTTGGCTTTGAACAAGTCAACAATGGTCAATTCATGTTTGATGTTGCATGAGAAATGGTTGATAAACTTTTTAGATAAGTCATTCCAATCTATAATTGATCTATTGGGTAAATCGAGTAGCTAATATAAAGCTTGTCCCATTAAACTTCATGAAAATAATCAAAGTAAGCATGCTACTATAAGCTACTTTTTAGCATAATACAAAAAATTCTTGAATGTGTTCACATAGGTCACCCTTTACTTTATATTTATCAGATTTGGGTGCCTTGAAATGAGGTAGAAAGGGGACTTGAATAATGCTTAAATCAAATAGATATGGACATATCTCATTAAATTTATACTTTTTGTGTTTTAGTATTTTTTTTGTCTTTTTCAATGTGATCTAATTAGCTACTAAAACAAAGTAAATGTAGGGTTTTAAATATTACCTAGAGATGTAAAATGATTGCACATCATTGATCAAGCTTGTGGAAAATCCTCTTTGGCTAGGGAGGAATGACCTACAAATCACACTAACTCAAAAAAAATTAATTAATAGAAAGATGAATGGGCTACCTAGTAAGAAATCAATCCCAAGATATGATATGCTTCCTTATGTGGATGTCAGCCCATGTTTAACACTAATTTTTATAAATAAACATCAAATTATAAAGATATATAATGATAAGATGCAAATAGATAAAAACAAAGATGTCTAATCTATAATAGGATTAATGTGATTAAAATAATCATCCCAAAATTTAGTAACTATATCAAAATCCTCTTGAATTAAAATCAATTATTAATGCTTTCCTAATTAGGTGTAAAAACCATATTACAAAGACACAATTTGAATGCAATGTCACTTTTATAAATTAATAAAGGTTGTGGGACAATGGGGAGATCAAATATGCTAACAATATCATGTGTTAATCTAGGCAAAGTCATCTACATGTGAAAGACATATTTTCAAAAATAGCATGTAGGATTTAACTATTTTTTATGAGTATGAATGTTATGAAAATAGACTTCAAGGCTATTTTAATACTTTAGTAGGGATCAATTATGATCCTGTAGGATCGACGTTGATTCAGATAGATTGGCATCGATTCTGAGTAAAATGGTAAACTATGAAAATAGGTGATTATAATGACTTGTAAAATTGATAAAATGATGAAAATTGAATGGAAATATTTACATAGAGGTGAAAATATAGCAAGATTTAGATATGAATAAATTAACATAAAATACTAACCTTGAATGGCTTGAAAAAATGAAAATAAAGAAGACTATAAAAGTATGCTAAAATACCTTTGAAGTCCCTTGATAGTTACATGAATAGAGGTTCCACAAGGTGGTAAAGTGTTGACAATATCTTTATGTAGGTTCCAGGAAAAATCTAGTAGAGGTTCATAGTCAAAAAGTGTTGTACATGTCCCTTGGGCCATGGAGGCTCATTGTATATTTATGGACCAATGTCATTCCAAGGTTATCAATGTCGATCATGGAGAATCGATGCCAATTTTCCCAAAATGGGTGGAGGTGATGTTTAGGCCATTTAAAAGGGTTGTTATGGGGTAAATACAGGTTTAATTGAATTCTAAGTTGTTAGGTTGTTTAAACCATAGGATGGGTTTATTGGGAGGTTAGATAGGTTTTGATTTTTATTTATTTTTATGATTTTATGGTTAAGGATGGTGAAATAGGGTTAATTACCATTTGACTGTAGTAATTAACTCTATTGATTCATGTGGTAAAGTTAAATGGGTGAGGTTAATGTGATTATTTTAAATAATTATGAATGGGGCCATTATGTTAGGTATGGAAGGGTAACATGATAACATACCATGTTAATACACAAGGGTGTATAAAACTAGCATCTACATTTGCTCATTTTTATGGAGTGGTCTGCAATAGCATGATGTGAGACAAAAAATATAAAGATAATAATGTCCCAAGTTTATTGTGAGGAGGTATCCCCCCTCAAACTGGGCACCAAAAAGTGAGATGGAACAGATAACAGGTTTGAAAAATATGAAAGGTAAAAATAAATATGGATGAGTGGAAATGGATAAGTGGAAGATAGAAATGGACAAATAGAAGTGTAGATGGCTCAAGGAAGTTCTAAGGTTACACTTAATGGGATAAAAAGTGATGTAGGTATTAATTCCCGAAAGACCTAATTGAGTAACAAAATGCTAGAGCTAAAACAAGTAGGCTTAATAAAAGGCTAGCAAGAGAAAAAAGATAAGAATGGTAGACATCATATTTGGTGTGTGTATGGTTTATGCATTACCTATAGATGAATGTTCTTGAGATAAAATATACCTTCAAGATCTTACAATGGCAAGATGTTAAAAAAAGGGGTATGCCTTAAAGAGACTAACGAACTGACAAAGGGTCAAAATCCTCAAATCTAAAGGGTAATATGATAGAAAAATGGGATAGAAGTATAAAAGGAAATAAGATGGGGCTTGGGAGCTAGACTGTGAGCATGTGAAATGATCCATAACTGTAAAAATTTCAAATAAACCAAGACAATTGACATCAATCCCCAAGGGATTTAGGGGATCGACATTGATTAGGGTAATCGATGTCAATCGTAGGATAGGCTATAAATATGCATCCATTGTGGTATAAGGCTCATTTAGCTATCGATATGAACAAGTATTTGAGAGTAAAATTTGAATTTTTTTGGCCTTTCAAGTTTATGTGAGAGATGATGGTGGTGAGTGGGAGTGGACGATGGTGATGAATTCACACTGAGGTAGGAAAAATGCACTTTTGGGGAAATTTATTATTTTAGTTATTTTTTTGTTTTTTGTGTGTTATTTAAAAGATTTTTAAGTTTGAAAATGTTGTGGGTGGGGAGGGTAGGTAGGTTGTGATTTTTTTTGGTATTTTAGGAATGTACAGCCTAGGGGAAGGAATCAATGCCAATCCATATAGATCGATGTTCCTCATGTGGATCGACTATGATCCATAAATATTGGTATCAATCAATAAATTGGCAACAATCCTTATAGGATTAATAGAATTTAGAAAAGTTAGGATCTTGATTAACCAAAAAGATTTTTTTGATAGGCATGGGAGCTATTGATGATGAGGGATAGGATACCTCCACTATTGACACAATTATGAGAGTTCATGGATGATGAGGACTGGGCCCATCTTGATGATATTGGATTTGAAGGGATCCACCATTATCATCATATCCATTGGGATATTGGCATGATGGTGGCTTTACTAGAGTGGTGGGATTATACCACTAACACATTTTGGATACTAACTGGTGACACATTTTGGATACTAACTGGTGAGATGACCAACACCACTAAGGACATCCATCAGATTCTATGAGTGTTGATCTAAGGAGCCCATATTTATATTATGGATGAGGCTAGGTGAGTGATAAAACTAGCATGATTGTATGGTGAGGATTCTCTAGAAATTAGATTCTTTATTAAGCGGTTGTCATTTTATCCCTTGTATGACTAAGACCCTATGGAGAGACTAGCACTAATGATGATGATGTTGGCACTGATCTACTATGTGCTACCTGATTCTATAAGAGGGTGACTACCATGGAGTTTTACTAGCATCATATCAGACATGGTGGAGTTTAGGACAATTTCTACTTAGGCACCCACACTACTGGGGTAGATATACAAGGAGTTATGGGGTTAGAAAACTAAGTGTTGATCAGGGCTTGACATCACTTTTATATTACATTGTTAGGCATATGAGCACATTCATGTGATTCACCCCATAGGGACCCCATGGATTGGTTTCAAAGACATGGTTCATAGTGTAGGCTTCATTTAGTGGAAGGAAGACCTAGTGGTTCCATATTCAGACAATATAGTGCATGATCTAACACATTATATATGGGGTTTTATTAACTTATAGATAGGAGATGTTATCTAGAGTCTGTATATACACTTCCCAATGTGGCTTGGTTTATTTATGTAGATAGGGGATGTTTCCTGAGAGTTATGGGTACACAAATGATGGCTAGAGAATCTAGAGCTATTTTATTTTGATAGGGTCCATCATTATTTTGGGTTGTTATAGGGTATACCATTAGCCCTACATGCATATAGGTGAGATGATATAGAGCTTGGCTAGCCTACTCTAGATACTACAGTGGTCTTGATGGGTCCACAAGAAGAGCCCATGGTTGTTGACCTAGATGAGACTAGTTATACAAATGATTATGTAGTATGGTTTGTAGGTGAGATGATGAGGAGATGGGAGAGAGTTATGAGACCTCGATAAGAGGCAGTTATTGAGGAGGTGAGGGAGGCTAAGTAGGATGCCCTAAATGCACATGGAATATTAGGATACCCTTAATGCACACATGAATGATGTAACACTATAAGATGCCCCTACCCATGAGCATATAGATATAACTATAGTTGTTATAGAGAGGTATACACTAAGGGATAAGATATAAGAGGTATGGATAGCCCATGATACAATATAGGATTAGATTGCCATATTACATGGTGATCTTGATATCATGAGAGGTCAGTGTGACCAAACCATACAGGAGTGGGATAGGTACTAAGTAGAGCTAGAGAAAATGAGATCTACTTTGGTAGAGAGACTAGCTTCAGATATTATAGGATCTAGTGTTACTCCTATATATATGGTACCACTCCAGAGGTATAGGATTTGCTTATCAAGATGTCTTATTATGAGAGGATAGTATAGAGATAGATACCATATGTAGCTTAGTTTTATTCATACATGGTTGGCTATAGTAGATCACAAAGGACTCCTAGAGGTACTACCAGTAAAGGGAGTGTAGTGAGTTAAGGAGGAGATGATGAGGGAGGTGATAGCATTCACCTTAGTAGGATCGAGTGTACTGAGTATACTATGTTGTATGGGCCAAGAGCCTTATTTTATTTGTGTTATGAAATTTTTATAGACATTTGATATATATATATATATATATATATATATATATATATATATATACATTGTTTATGGATCGATCATGTGTATTTATTTATGGATTTACTGATGTCTATGGATATGTTATGTTTTTATTGATGATGTGATGTGATGGATTATAGATTAGATGTTATGTATTTTAATTTTGGTCATTGTTATTATATATGTTGTGGATGCTTTATGGATTATGGATTATGAATTTTACATGTTATGGATTATGGATGTTATATCATGAGATATGTTTTTAATAAATAAATTATGATTATGGATATGCTTAATAATGATTATGGATTATGTTATATCATGAGTTGTGTTTTTTACTAAATGGATTATGATTATGGATTATAGATAGATTTTAATGTTTAATGGTTGTGATTTTATGGGTTTTAGTGATTATATATTATGGATTTGCTCAGCATTGACTTGGACTATAACCAAAAAGAGAATCTCTCATACACATGTCCTATATATCCTTATCTAGATGATAACAGATTTTGACACAACCTAGGTTAGCTAGAGCTTTGAACTTGGTAATTTATTAGGATTATATGATTTTGGTGGGATGGGGGATAGATTGCTTTAGAGATAACCTTCTTCACACCATATTTTGAAATCAGGATTTATCTTTCAAGGATCATTTTTATGACAATGGGTAGACTGATCAATACGAGAAGACTATAATTAAAAAGTCGATCAATACAAGAAGATTTCTTGGGATATTGATTTTGATAGTTTATTTTATTGACTTATTTATTTTTAAGGCTTTTAAGAGGCATAATTTATAAACTAATCAATGCAAGAAGTTTTCTACTTTGTAGCCATCCTTCAAGGGAGTGATCTACATTCTGATGTTTTTACATAGCTATCCTTTAAGGGATCAATTTGTTATTTTCCTTGGATTAAAAATATCCTTTGAGGGATTAGTATATTTATTTATACCATTTTGATACTTTTGATTTTCACTACTTACTTGATTTTAGATCCCAAAGATAGTAATGCAATTTGGCATAAAAAGATACCTTAGGATAGTTTCCATGAGTTCATTACATGAGGTGATTGTGTTATCTAAAAATTTGTTTGCCTTTAAGAAAGAAGGGAAATAATGATTTGGGGTTTCTCCCATTATAGGTGAAATGTATCCATGAAAGATATCTATGAATAGATCTAGGGTATTCATATTCAAGGTTGAAGTTATAGTGACTATTAGATAACCACATAACTCTCATATCATTATTTGGTATTTTGGGATAAGGAGATGTGATAGTATTTTAAGATAAGTTAACCAAGATGATCCAAGATATATTAACTATAGAAATTATTCATATGTAATGCATTAAGTGGTTCTCATTTTGGTTTACCATCAAGAGAGGCCAAATGATATGCCCAAGATACGTATTTATGGATTATGATGTATGGTCCAAGCTAATTAGGAGCATATTTACCCATTTTACTTAATTCTATATTAGTGACATGTTGATTTTATTTAAGTACAAGATCTCCAATGTTAAATTCTTATTGTCTTACATGTTGATTATATGCTCAATTTAGTCATTCTTGATATATACAAAGGTGATTGAAGGCTATCGTATGATGATCATCTAAGAATTCAACTTGGGATAAATGCTCTTGATGTAAATCCTCATCAAAAATGATGTCTTTAAGGGAGACACAAAGAGAGGGAATTTGGACTTCCAAATGAAGTACAACTTTTTTACCATAGACTATGGAAAAAGGAGTAGCACCTATAGGGGTTTAAATACCCATTTGATATGCCCACAAGATGAAAGGGATACAAAGATGCTAATCCTTCCCAGCTCCATTGATGAATTTGGTTAGGATTTTGACTAGGGTTTTATTATATGATTCTGCTTGACCATTAGATCGAGGATAATAAGGCAAGGAAAAACTTAATTTGATTTTAAATGAGTCACATAGTGCTTAGAATTTCTTATTATTGAAATATTTTCCATTATATGTTATTATTTTATATGGAATTCCAAAATAACAAATAATGTTATTATTTGATATTTTGGGACTAATTTGGAAGTGGATGCAATAGTTTCATCATGAAATTCATAATTTATTGGTCAATTCTCACTAAGAGGTGCTTCAACCAATTGATCAAAAATAATCTATCCTTTAACAGACTTTTGATGGAAAAATTTGAGATCAAACTCAACTAGAAGCATGATCCATCTGGCCATTCATTGATTTTGATAAGGCTTATAATGCAAAAAATTAAGGGGGTCAGTAGTCATAATGACATAAGTCTTATGGTTAAGTAGGTAGTGACAAAGCTTAGAGTCTATAAGGACCGATGCTAGGCATAGTTTTTCAGTATGTGGATAACATATTTCATATTCTACAAGGGTATGAATTATATAATAAACAACATGTTCCTTGTGATGCTCATCTTGATGGGAAAGTGTAGTACCTACAACATGGTTTATAGTTGAGATATAAAGTAAGAAAGGTTACCCATCCTTAAGTGTAGTGAGGATTGGAGGCAATAAAAGAGAGTCTTTGAGTGCATTAAAGGCTTATTGAAAATTAGAATCCCATACAAAGTGGCTATCCTTATTTAATAAATGGTGGAAAGGTTGACATCAATCAAAGAGATGGGATATAAAATGATGAATAGAATGGATCTTGCCTTGTAAACTATGAATTTACTTAAGGTTGGACAGAGGAGGCATTTCTATAATGACCTTGATTTTAGTGGGAACAAATTATATTCCTTGAATATAAACAATGAAGTCTAGAAGTTTACCCATCAAGACACAAAAAATGCACTTTTTTTTATTTAGGCACACATGATATTAGAGCAGACAATTGAAGATAACCTTAAGTATGGATAAGTGATCCTCATAGAATTTTGACTTCCCAAAAAGGTCATCTACATAATCTTCAATAGTTTTTTAAATTATGTCATGAAATATATAAGTCATGGCCTGCTGATAGGTGGCTCCTTGTTCTTTAGGATAAAGGGCATAACATGATAGTAGAAGGTCCCCCAAGGAGTAATAAATCCAATTTTATGTTAATATTCTAGTGTAATAAGTATATGATTGTAACCAAAAAAACCATCCATAAGGGAAAACATTTCATGGCTAGTTATCAGGTCCATTAATTGGTCAATGTTAGGTAGAGGGAAATCATCTTTTGGACAAGCAAGATTTAAATCACAAAATTTAGTACAAATGCAATGTCCCCCTGTAGGCTTAGTTATTGGAATGATGTTGGACATCCACTGAGGATAATCAATGGATTAAATGAAGTTAGAAAATAAGAGGCACTGGAGTTCCTCTTTTATCAGGAGTACAATGTAAGTATGCATTTTATGGAGCTTTTGTTTTTTTGGCTTAGCATCAGTAGAGGTGATGATATTATGGATACTAATTGTGATTTTAATACTAGGCATATCACTATAAGACCAGACAAATAACTCTCTATGGTCTGATAAAAAAGTGGTAAAATCCTAGTTTTCCTAAGGATCTAAGGCTTTACTAACTTTAATAATCTTTAGGGTTTCCTAAGACCTGATATTAATATCAATAGTGGATTTGTTTAATAAGTTAGATGTTTTGGATGGAAGAGAATTGTGTAGATAAGAGTTTTTAGTGCCCAAATGAGTCAAGATCGACTCATCATCCTAACATTGAAGAACAGGGATGGTTAGTGTATCATGTCCTATTAACTTAGGATATACTAAAGGGATAATGTGGGTCTCACCACGATGGTGAAAGATGAGGGGTTCTATGGAGATTGAATTGACTAAAAAAAATTAGAAGGGATGGATACAATGTCACTGGTCAAAAAGAGGTATCAGATGATGAAGATTGTTCTTCTTCTTCCAAAAATGGTAGAAGATTGGGTTTGGGAGAGGATTTATGATGTTTCTCAAAGTCTAAGAAATGATTTTTGTGTGGTTTTTTAAAATATCCTAATGTAATTTCATGGGGACCCTTCTCATATCTACCCATGCCAAAGCCCTTCCAAGCATAATGATAAAGGTAGGTTTGTATAAACTGGGGTTTATTAAGAAATGAGAAATTAGATATAAAGGGTTTAGTATGGGTACCATTGTTAGGCCCTAGGGTGGTTTTATCGATTTTGCCATATACCAAGTGGGTGCATAAGAATGGTGGCCCAAATGGGATGAGCTCACCTAGGTTGGGTAGATACATGGGTTATTTGTTTGGATGATTATATTCCCTAAGATTGTGTAATGTGTTAAGGTTCAATAGCTATTATTCCCCCATTGAAAGATGCTACATCATGGAATCAATAGACTCATGAGCTAGTAGTTTTGAAGTGGGAATAGTCATGCTAATCAATGCTTGATTAGAGGATGAAAATGGGATTATGTTAGGTGAGGGTATTATGATATCGCTTGTTCAAAAAGTTTAGTTACATGATTTGAAGGGATGAGGATCATTGGGGATGATGTGGACCTATCCTTCATGTTCAAACATAATGCATTGATGGATGGTAGAGGGGATGCATCACATCACATTAATCCATGGATGTCTTAATAAAATTTTATATTATAATTTCCCTTTTATGACATAAAAGAGTTCATGGAGAGTGTGAGGACCTATGCAAGGAAAACCATCCATACTGTGGGTGATACTATGTTATTGAATGCACAAAGAATTGTTGGGTATTGGGAAATATGGTTTCTAGTAATTGTAACTATTGGAAGGTGTGTGAAAAAATAATATTGATACTAGCCCCATTATTGATCATAACTCTTTTAATTTATCTTGATTTATTTTAGCTATGATGAAAAGTGGGGGATCTTCATCTTTAGGTGATAAGGGAATGACTTTAGCATTAGTAAAACTAATAGTTGATACCATTTAGAGGGCCCTTATAAATGTTGACAATGGGTGAGGCTCACATGGCTAGACCTCAATATCCTGGAGAGCTTCAAACATTAGTTGGTGATGGTGTGGAGAGTTTTCAATAAGTTCATACAATGACATTTTTACAAGCATTTGGTGAGGTTATTTTAATATGGAGATTTATACCAACTTCTTGGCTTCAACTGGGGTAGTTCCTATAATAGAGAATTTAGGCTTTTGTCGAGATGGTTTAGGCATATTATGGGTAGAGGTACTTATAATTAAAAATTTAGCTTTATTAGGGTTTTGATTTTGAGAGTGGGTAGCTACATAAACAATATCGATGTGTAATAATGGAGGGTCCAAAGAAGCCACTGACTCTTTATCACTTATAGGGCTAGCAAGATTATATGTGGGTGGAATATTTAAGATGGTGACTTTTTTCTTAGGGGTTTTATCATTTAGATCATTAATCAATAGATCATCATCCTAGAATAACTATTGGATTATGGCCTTAAAGGCATTACAATTTTATGTATATGTCTAACCACTCTATGATATGCACATATATCTCAACTCCTATACCAAGTAGGTCTTTGGAGGTGAGGGTTAATGGATCATATAGGTGGTAACATGATGGGGATGTATCCAACAATTTTTTTAAGATTATAATGTAAGATCCTTTTAAAGGGTCATTTTGTGGTCTTATAATAGGTTTTACCATATCTTTTGGTAGAACATTGATCATTTGGTTTTGATGTTTAGCTTTCATGGTAGGTATGACCTTAGGCACCTTTTCTTTAATTTTATCTAATCGGACTTTAGCAAAAGATGGTGGATATTAGGATGTAGGCATGGTTAATAATGGAGAGAGACTTCGTATTTTCCCATGCATTTGAATGGAAGAGCCTATGATAGGGATAGTAACATTAGAAGATAGATGAGGACCTAAAATAGATGATGGAGATTATATAAAAGGGGTTATCCCTTTGTTCTTTCATGTGTTGAGAATAGAGGGGGCATTTAGACTAAGTTTTTTATCTTTTGATGTCTAAAAAATATTGACCTTGACTTGAGGATGGGCTAAGGCTTTCTTTGATGGAATACTAAGACAATTGTCCTAGCTATCGATGATAGGAGCTTTATCCTTTCCTTTAGTAGTTTTAGGGTAAGGAGGTGTTATGATAGAGGATAATTTATAAGTGTATTGGTATTGAGAAAATTGATAGGATTTTATTATATTATAATCTTGATGTATATTATCTATAGGTTTGCTAGGGACAAAAGGGGTGGAATGTTTGACTCTAGAAGTATCAAGATGTTTATCTATGACATCCTGGGGAGGGGTTTCATTTTCCTTTTTATGAGATTTAGTTTGAGAAGATGAAGGGGATGGCTCACATAAATGATCCCATGTAATCTGATTAGGGAGATCTATAGAGGTTTTTGGAGTTGTCTCGATAATTTTAGGTTGACTTACATCAAAATCATCTCCCATGAGGAGATCCAAGGCTAGAAATTACTCTGGAGTTTATTTAGGTAATAATTTGTCATAGATTGTATCAATAATATGTGTAGCCTAATTTTATGTTTCTCTAGGGTCAACTTGGATTGTGTTTGATGTATATGGATGGTTTAGAAATGTTTATCTAAAAATATCTAAATATTGTTTGGGAGGAGCATTTGGATTATCCAAATTAAGGTCCCCCTTATTGATGAGGTCTTGTACCAGTCATTTAAAGGATTGACATCATTCTATGTCATGTCATATTACCCTGTGATAGGCACAAAATTCATCCTCTTTATACCAAATGGGTTAGGATGCATATCATCAACTTTTCTAATCTAAGGGAGCTCAATGACATTTTATCATAGGAGTTTATCCAATATAGAAGTGTAAGGTTTTCCTAAAGGGGTATATTTCTTAGGGGAAAATGAGTAAAGCCCTTAGGTGGTTGTGTTTGAGAAGTGGATGGTCCTGATTGATTGGGTGTTTGAAGGGAATTTTTTTTATAATAATAGTATTTACTACCCTTTTTGGTTTAGGATTATTGTTATTTCTTTTTGAGGGGTCACATTTGAAGTTTTTATTGCATAACTTAATTTTTACTTCTTCAATGCCATGAATTTTAAGTTTACGTGCCATGGTAAAGGATTCATAGAAAGTTTTAAAGGTTTGAATTTGTAACATGGATGAGATATGTTTTGCACATGAGCATGAAAAAAATTCAATTAATTCTAGTTGTGGCAAAGAAAAGGTTAACTAGTTGATTAGGCTACGCCAACGAGCTAGAAAATCTGATATAGATTCATATTCAAATTATTAATGGCATATAAATCCATGATACTCAATTTTTGAGCAATGTTTATAGAGAGAAGTGTTCTAATAAAATTTTGGCCAATTTCCCAAAGGAAAAGAGTGAATGTTGACAGATGGATCTATACTAATCTAATGTAGCTCTTGCTAGTGACACGAGAAATGTCCTAAGTAATAACACATCATCATGTGCTATAAGGTAACATACATATCAAAAGGCTCTAAGATGCTTCTTGGGATCTTCTTTGTTCTAAAACTTAGTAAAATTGGGAAGTTCCCATTATGAGGGATACGGTTGAATAGAAACAAATGTGTGGATAGGCTCAATAAAAATTTGCTCATATGTGAGAATAGTATTATGTCTAGATGTGGATGCTTCCATATTATCCATCCTATTCACAAGGATGTTTATGAGGTCTGCTTGGGGGTTATTCTGAGGTACATTCCCTAAGACACCTTGTTAAAGAGTAGATAGGGGTTGTGAGGAAGGGTATCCAACTGCAATCAACATAATGGGTTGGGATGTCACCACATACTATGGGACATGTAGTGGAATATTATACTATGTGGAAGATTGGAAGTAAGTGGTCCCTAATTCTGTGATGGAGCCATATATTAAGTAGCCATGGAGACATACTATTGAGGAGGTTGCATTGGAGTGATTTGTTGCATCAAAGGGATTTGTTATGTATGTTACAGAGCTTGAAAACTATATTGGAGACTCCTTTTGATAGGTGGAATACTTACAGGGATTGATACTACTAACATTTAGGGAGGAATATTGGATATAGGCTGAGTGGTATAAGCACTTTGAACCTAAGTAATGGGGCTTGGAGAATTGGTAGATACTATAAGTGGTTGTCTTTCTAAAGGTTACATCATTTGAGTGTTAGAGACATATGAAAGAGAGCCTATGGAAAAGGATACCATGGCCATGGTAAATCCTTTAATTTTATCAGTTCCCATGAAAGGCATCTCATATAAATGTCAAAAAATTTCGGTATGGGGAGGAGGAAGAATGTGTAATTCTTAATTACTAAGTTACTAATTGAGAGATATGGGGTTATTGTCCAATATTTATATAAAAGAAGGATCTCCTTGAGAATAAAAGTGTGGGAACATAGGATTCGCAAAGGGCTCTGGGGTAGAGGAGGAACTAGGTGTATTTTCCATAGGAGAGGATATGACACTCACTTCAAATTCTTTCCTTGATTTCCACCTAGTTAAAACCATGAGATGGAAAAGAAAAGCAAAAACAAAATGGAAATTTCTTTTTGAATTATCTTTCTCTTAATTGTGGATAAAAAATACACCAACTAAAGTCATTCCAAAAAGTTTTTATCTCTTTTTTTAACTTTAAGATGTGAAAATAAATAAAGAAAAAGGATAACAAGGGTCTTAAGAAATGGTAATCTAAGGATGGTTTCAAGTGTTTTATTTTGGTGCTCAAATGAAATATATATTGGTACCCATACATGGCTTGATACTTGGGGATTTCTTCCCTCATGTCACAATCCCACAACTAGTGTGGGTGCTTAGCCAAGATATATCAATAGTCTAGAGATTATACTTAGCTAGAAAACTGAGTTGGTCTTCCCCTTGGTGGTAAAATCCAAGTGGGATCATTGAGAATAAGGTTGATGTGAGGTGATCAAATTGCCATCAATTTCCTTATGTCAACTATTTAGATTAGTTTGTTGTGACTATGATTTGGTTTGTGTGTGAAAGAGTGATGACTATGATGAATTTATCACTTAGATTATTCTATGTGAATTACTTAGGTAAGAAAAAATGAGTGAAATTTATTTTTTAACCTTTAAAAATGAAAACTTAATGTTATTTTGATGAATTCACACAAAGAAAGGGAAAGATAAAAAATTCAAGAATTTTTAATTTTAAAACAAAAGATGAGACCTAGGTCCCACTAGGCATGCTAGAATGTTTTAGTATTTGTTTTGATTTTTCAATGTGATATAATTAGATACTAAAAATAAATTAAATTTAGGGGTTTAAAGATTACCTGTAGATGTAGAGTAGTTGTGCACTATTGATTAAGCTTGTGGGAACTCCTCATTGGCTAGGGAGGAATGACCTACAGATCACACTAACTCACAAAAATTTGATTAATAGGAAGATGAATGGGCTGACTAGTAATAAACCAATCCCAAGAAGCTATATGCTTCCTTAGGTGGATGTCATCCCATGTTTAACACTCAAGTTTATAAATAAACATGAAAATAAAAATATATATAAGGATAGGATATAAATAGATAACAACAAAGATGTCTAATCTACAATAGGATTAATGCAATCAAAGTAATTATCCCAAAATTTAGTAGCTATATCAATATCCTCTTGATTTATAGCCAATTGTTCATTAATACTTTCTTGATTAGGTGTAAAAACCATAATACAAAGACCAATTTTGAATGCAATGTTGCTTTGATAAGTGAATAAAGGTTATGGGATAATGGGGAGATCAAATATCCTAACAATATCATGTGTTAATCCAGGCAAAGTCATCTACATGTGAAAAATAGATTTTCAAAAAATAGCATGGAAGATTTAATAGGTTTTTAGGACTGTGAATGTTATGAAAACAAACTTCAAGGTTATTTTAATAGTTTATCAGGGATTGATGATGATTTACAGGTGCGATGTCTATTTAAATGGATCAACGTCGATTCTGAGTAAAATAATAAACTATGAAAATAAGTGATAATAACCACTTGTAAAATTGATAAAATGATGAAAACTGAATGGAAATATTGATATAGATGTGTAGAAGATATAAATATTTAAATAGGAATGAATTAACATAAAATAATAACCTTGAATGGCTTGAAAACACACAAATAAATAAAACTATAAAAGTATGCTAGAAAACCTTCAAAATCCCTTGATAGTTGCATGAACAAAGGTTCCACAAGGTGGTAAAGTGTTGACAATGTTTGTACATAGGTTCCAAAAAAAATCCAATAGAGCTTCAAAGTTAAAAAGCATTATGTGTATCCCTCCAGCTGAGGAGGCTCATTATATATTTATGGATCGATGTCATTCTAGGCTGATTGACATTGATCATAGATAATCGACATTGATTTATCCAAAATGAGTCAAGGTGATATTTAGACCATCCAAAAGGGTTGTTTATGGGGTAAAGATAGGTTTAACCAACTTCTAGTTGTTAGGTTGTTTAAACCATGGGATGGGTTTGTTGCGAGGTTGGATAGGTTTTATTTTTTTATCTATTTTTATGATTTTATGGTTAGGGATGGCAAAATAGGGTTAATTACCATTTGAATATAGTAATTAATTCTATTAACTCATGTGGTAAAGGTAAATGAGTGAGGTTAATGTAATTATTTCAAATAATTATGAATGGGGAAATTATGTTAGGGATGGAAGGGTAACGTGATGATGTACCATATTAATACACAAGGGTGTATAAAACTAGCATATACATTTTGATCATGTTTCTAGTCTCTAAACATGACAAAATCTCTTTCATGAAATTTCACTCTTATATGTTTGGTACATTTGTGGGTGGAACATAGTTCTATTAGAGTGGTATGTGCCACTACTATTTATATTGGGGTGGTACGTACCCCTATTGTTTCTGTTGGGGTGGAATATGCCACTATTATTGCATGGATTTGGTAGGGATGTATACCCTATGATCCTTGACTTGGTTTTGGTTCACTCCTTAAGTTGTATAGATAAGTGGTTGATTCCTAAGAATCGATTGCCTCAAATTAACCATGTTTTGTTGATTTTGGTGAGTTATTTGTCTATTCACCATTGTACATATTGGTTGAGATAAACTAGCCAAATTATTTTTTATGATTTCTTCAATGCATACTAAATGTTTGGGTCTTTTAATTTTGAAAGGAAAAAGAGGTTATTGGTGATTAAATATGTGTACTCCATGTCTAGTGGAGCATGTTGTGAAACCTCTTGGGATTTTGGTTGTTCTATTGAGACATCTTGATCTATCATGGTTATGTTCTCAACTAGATTTTGCATTGTTTCAACCATATTTCCTTGTTTCTTTGAAGCATCATTGTGGATTGATGTAGCTACTAAAGATTCTATTAATTTTTTGACAAGTTGGTTTGCATATCACTAACTTATTTTCTTAATCTTGTTAAAAAGATCTTGATCAGTTGGTTTTGATTCTATAAGTATTTACTTACCTTTTCTAGAAGAAGGGATGTTTGTTTGCACAATTTTAAAAAAAATTGTTATAGATGTTGTTATCCTTCTCTAACTAAGGTATGTAATTATTCCATGGGAAAAGCTAAGAGTAGTCTTGCACCAAATTATATCAATCTTATAAGGGATTCATATTTGTCCTCTTGGGGTTGATATTATACATAATTTTCCTTGGATCCTACTATTGTTGGAATGTCTTCAAAGACCACTGAATTATCTTGACCATCAAAATAATACTCTTCCTTATAGCTAGGTCTACAAGGGAGACCACTATGAGTGCACCTTTGAGTCATGTCTAAAAAGGTTTTTCTCTATGTTTGACTATATTTGGAAATGTTTTGCAAACATTTAAACAAGGTATGTGTTTTGATATTTTCTAAATAAGTATCTAGGTACCAAAGAGACTATAATAGGATGGGTAGCATGGTACCACACACAATTAGAATAATGATTTTCACAAATTTACTCAACCTTGGGTAAAGTTGAAATCATATGGATTGGAAGAGGGTATGAGAACTAAAAATCCTAGAGTGTAACTAGTACACTAAAACATAGAATTTTGAGATGCATCAATACCATAAAAAAATAGTTAAACTTTGATGAGTTTCTACTAGGAAACTATAATAAATCTCTTTGAATTGGAAAGAAAACAATATGAACCAATAAACTCAAGATTTAGAATCATGCAAGAATACCTATGTATAAAACTAAAACCAAATGGGCATCTCAACACCACCACATGGTAATAGAAATGGTAGCATAAATATGTTATATAACTTGGAGTGTGATTGATACACTTGATGACCCAAGTTCATAATGGGGAGATAGATGATGAGTCTATAAATGACCTTCAATCCAAATGATAAATTGAACCCAAGCTCCCTCAAGTCAAGCATATATGGTGAAACCAATTAACACATCAACCTTATGAACTTATAAAGGATAAATTTCAAATTTGAAATATCAATGGACTTAAATATAATTAGGAATTGGTTTAGACTCAAATGGGTAGCATAACTATGCCAATTAGATGATATAACACAATATTTAAGACAATAATTTTGAACAAAGCAAAGATTTATTTTCACTTGGATGGTGTAATGCCTCCTTATTCAATAAATTGGTGGATAATGTGTTTGGTTATGATGTGTGTTTACAAGTACTAAGTAATCTAAGACCAAAATACAAATGTAACTAGTTAATCATCTAAAGACCTAAACTGACAAGATTTACTTTGTATTGTTGAAGTCCATATATACGTACACATGGAAGGAAATTAAGTGTTCATTCAAACTAAAAGTGCATTATATAGTAGGGTATTTTACACTCCCCTTCTTCTAAATGATAATATGGTGGCATGAACCTTTGGGTGTAGCCTACATCAACACCACTATATAACAAGTGGGGCTTTCTAAAACTTACAAGTTATGACCATCTAGATGGTCTCAAATATGGATAATACAAGGGATACAACACATCAATTAGATCCACACCAAACATATTATTGTGAAAATCTCTAGCCCTTTCCAAAACCACTATATCCATCAATTACTCAGTGTAGTGTGATGTCTTGAATGATCATACATTTTGGGCTAGCTTGCCACTAATGGAGATTGATTAAATACTCAAACCACCATCCTAGTGAGTTGATCCCAATTTGTATATCCCCCAATGGAGAGGGGTTGAATATAATGTTAGGAGATGAATCCCCAGGTCAAATATTCCCTAAAGAACTTGTGGGAGGTAATGACATGCCCCTCACAAACCAAAATACATGTAATAAAATATAAGTAAATAGGTTTTAGGGTTTTTTTAGATCACCCAAACCATATGGGTTTTGGGGAGATCCTATTAAAATTCCTTTTTATGCCTTGGACAAAGGCAAAATTTGGAATGAAAAGGTGTTCTTTATCACCTGCATTCCTTATAGGGGTTGAGGGGAGAGCATACATGTGTAATTCTTCTTACTCAAACAATCTAACAAAGTAAGTGATATTTGACTTATACAGAACAAAACTATTTTGAAAATATTATAACTTTAAAGTGAGTTTAGTTTTAAGCACCAAATTGAAGTGTTTGGTGATGCTTTTTGGCCCCTTGGCCTTCATTTGCAAAAAAGTTTAAAAATCAATCACAAAACATTCAAAATAAACATGAAATTTTCCTCTTAAACACTAAATGGAAGGTTCTTAATTATTTTTAAACACCAAATGGAAGTTTAAAAGACGTAGTTGTGATCAAAAACCCACTTATAGGTCTTACATAAAAAGTTATATAGTCTTGTTTAGCTTTGAAGTACTTTTGACTTTGGGATAAGTAACTTTGGAAAACATGCTCTCAGGTCTATGTTTTATCAAAAACATAGAGACCAATGTCAGTCATTGTTGATCAGTGTTGATTCTTAAAAGATAATCACTAATCATAACCCAACCATGGCCAATTGAAAATGATTGATAACAATCACTTATGAACCTGAAGGCAAAAATGTTATGCTTCAAAAGTAGTTATTAGGATAAAATTTCCAAAATAAAACCTTCTCGATCAAGAAATGTTTAGACCAGAGATTTATAAAACTCAATTTGTTAGAAATAAATTTGAATAAAGATCTAAAATGAAAATTTTTTATACATATTTTCCCCTGTAACCCAACTAATTGTGGTTAGTCGTAACTAATGTAGGTCACTCAGAACCATCACCAATCATTGTGTGACCTATGTGTGTAAAACAAATGTTAGAAACATGGGAAATTAAGCATAAAAATTGTTGTTTAAGGAATTTTTAATGACTATAATAGAAATTTAAAATTTTCAAGATGTTTTCCTTGTTTGAATGGACATTATGGTCCCATTATCCATGCCAAAATATAGTTTTGGATTACAATAAGGATTAGTTCAAACATTAGTCATGAAAAATAGATAAGAATGCATAAGAGATAACAATCTAAGACAAACTATTTTACAGGGTTTTCTAATGACAATAAGAAACAATTGAAATAAATCACATATGCATATTACCTTCCCAAGTAATTCCACCATCCAAAAGTGGCTTCAAGCATGTTTTTCCCCTTGATTTGGTGTTCTTGTCTTTGTCAACAATGGATGTTAAGATCCTCCATTATCTCAAGATCACCATGCATAATCTAGGCTCAAGATAATAAATATAATCTATGCCTATCAAATGAAGATAATACTATTACATATAAATCATGATAAACAAACTGCACAAATGACTTGTGGAGAGAATTCTGCGTTATAAGTCTACACAATTTAAGCTTAAAAATGATGTTCTATCCCCTTATATTTATAGATTTTTTAATGGTTCAAGATCAACCATGACCATCCATATTGAGAATGAGATATGTGGCCATGAATTGATCTAATATTTCATAATCAATCCATAAATATCCTCATAATGATTTGGGAAGAATGGGCATTAATGAAGCATGGGTGCCCATAAACCTAAGATATAGTGCATTAATGGCTTATGGATGCCACCCCATTGATCATGTCATTAGGTGATGAAAATATTCAAAATCATTTTCCAATAAAAAAATATTCAATTTGCTCCATATAATTCTTATTTAAGCTTTTAATTTGAGTTAATTTGCCTAAGTAAGATTAATCAATTTTTGTGTAGTTCTTTGGAAAATGGTGCATAATTAATAAAAATGATTAGAAAGTCATATTATTACATCATAATTTGACTTGGGGGGAATTAGAAGGAGATTTTATATACATATGGACTATGATCCCATTTAAGATTTTATTGAGACAAAATAACAAAGGTATGTGACATGTACTAATGAATTAGAAGAAAAGAATGATCCAAATAACTAAAATTGAAATCATCATTTTACCTCAAAATATTTTAAGAAATTTTAGGAATCACATAAAATGCATTACCCTATTTAGGGATACATTAGCCTAAATTAGCACTTGTATATGATGATCTTGAACCCTTTATCACATTTACGTGATTTTGGCCTGAATTGTGTATTTGAGTGCACTTCGAGTAAGATTGACAATTTCAACACAAATGGTGTTAGTATTAGATGTCTACAATAGGTACTTAAACAAACAACTAGAAGGATAGAAGGCTCAAGGCTTCTATGGGTTATAGGAGATATATAGAGGCTATCCAATTTGTCAACTTACACCAAGTTATAGATAGACTCATAAAAAAGGTTAGGTCTAGCATGATAAAGTGCACAAAGGACACATGTATCTCTAGTAGGTATAACCATAGTAAAGCAAGTATCTAATACTAGAAGACTATTTACATACAAATTGTAGAAATAACAATGTTGAATAAACAGAGCTAACAAGTAATGTGTAAACTTAGAAGAAAAGACACTTTCATGCCAAAGTAAATATTTTTTAGGAAGTAAATATGTTTTCAAGTAAGGGTGTAAGAGCATGCTGAATCTAATTTTTAGCTATATATTTACTTTTAACACTATTATTTCCTAATAATGTAATTTTTTGTTTTAACAAGAGAGGAGAATGTTTATGCAATTGTATAGATTATTTTGAGCATTTAGGATTCTACTATATAATGAGAGAGGTTTATAAATCAAGAATGAAATGTAAGGGAATGTATTTAAAGCAATGAAATATGTTCCTAACCACATATAAATGCATATAACTTCATAAACTATCCTAGATAATGCCCTAAACAAGCTAAATCACTAAAATAATCAAAATCTAGCATGTATACTACTAAAAACAAATAATAATTTCACTTTTCATAACAGATTGACCTCATCTCAAACTCAAGAGAAGTGTGTAGACTTTATACCAGCTAATTATCCAAGATAGGAAGCAATGAAAGAGGAGGATTAGGTGTGTATAGGTTGAGTCCAAACTAGGAGTCAAAAGTTATTGAAGAGGTAAAGGAAAATCTACCAACTAAGAGAGATCCAATGCAAGGAGCATAGGAATAGGTATAATGGAGTCTTGAGGGAGCTAATAGAAACCTACAAGCTTTAGGGACACTATAGAGATCAATGTGAATCACCAAGATAAGCTACAAAATAGTAGGGTATCCCCTATTAGAATGAAAGATAAGTGTGCCAAGAATGAACCAGGTGAGATTCAAGAAGGAAGTAAAGCTTTGAGTGTGATGATCAAATGGGAAGATCAGAGAAAAATTGTAGGGGAGAGAGACTCAAATGAATGATAAATTGACATATATCTCAACCCTTATTTTCTAAAAGGCCCAAAAATAGCCATTTAGGCAAATTTTGTTCCTTTTTTGCATGTTCTACTTAGGACATAACCTAGGACGTGGCTTTTATGAAGAAAACATGCAACCTAGGCCAAAAGTTTCCTCCCTAAGCCATGGCCTGGGTCAAAATGGCACTTTGGGTGGAAAATAAGCCTCTAAAAGGACCATGAGAGGCATCTAGAGGGCTTGTTTGGTACATAAAAGGTTAGAGATGTGTTAAGAATTTATAAATGATGAATGTGTGAAATAATAAAGTTTCATATGAGTGGAAGATGCCTTGAAACATGATAACTAAGGTTGGTAGTCTACATGTGAGCTGATGTGTAAGTATAGGGAGGATTAGGGTCATGGTAAGTATGATTACATATGCCCCCAAGATACAAGTAGTCAGTTTTAAAATGAACATGGTGTGGTGTATAGTACCTAAAAGCCACATAGAATAAAAGGAAAGCAAAAACTAAAAATATAAAATATAACATTACCTACACTTACTAGATAAGGATGGCAGTGGAAGAAGTTGATGATGTGATCCACGGGTGAGAGTGTAAATACTACATAATCCAAATCTAAATCCAATTATAACTCCTAATAAAGGGACACCAATGATATCAAATTAAATCATATAATCTACAATGACATTCACTAAGGCATCATTCTTAGTGTTTCCCTTGTGAGGGATATGGGTAACCTAGACATCTTCAAAAGAAGAGAGTAAATTGTGCACCACCTCTATGTAGGGAAGCAACTTAGAGCTAAATATGGACTAGGCATCATGAGGTGAGACATGGATAAGAGTGAGTTAGAGAATAAATACACATAGTGCATGCTTAACACATGAGTATCGATCAAATCACCAATGATTTCATGATACATAGTTGCATTATTCATCTCACTAGTAAAGAGGCAACCAACTGGAACAAGTTCATAGTCCTATGGGTCATTGATAATCCAAGAAATAGTGGTCGATCTTGGGTTGCCTCAAATATCACCATCAGTATAAATCACCACTAAGAGGTACACCATAATGGGGGTTGGAGATGCTATAAGATGTTATGAAAGGATCATCTCAACATGGAGTAAGACAAGCAAGTTACACAAGGGAGACAAAGAACACAATCAAGTCATAATTGAGGGGCAAAGACTAACACTAACTATGAGATGAGGTGACAAAGGGTGGTAATATGTCCATGAAGGGATGAACATTGGTCAGTGAATACCAAATCAATTCTTGGAGTAACCAAAACCATGAACCCACACCTATAAGAACCATAGTTAAATAGGGAGAGGGAGTCAATAAGATTCAACTGTGAATGAGATGAGAAACTATTGAGTGAAAGAAGAAGAGAGAAAATATTTTATCCCAAGGTGTACCTTGATAAGGAGTCCATGCACCTGATAAGATAGAGGATATAAGGGTCTAAGAGACTAGAATGGTCCCAAAACACACCCAAAGAAGCCTCAAAGAGAGAAATAGACCCTACCATTACTTTTATAATGGGCCAAAAATCTAAAGATGAAGGTTTATCAGTTCCAAGAGGAACAATAAGATAAAATAAAGGCTATGAAAAGGAAAAAACAAGGCCTTTAGCCCAAGCCATGACACACCTAGGCAAACTCATAGCCTAGACCACTATTAGGCCATGGGGGCCATGGCCTAACTGACTACTAGGCCATGACTTAGCCTAGGAGCCCATGGCCTAGGCTAGATAGGGCCAAAAATAGGCTTAGGGAGCCTATTAGGGCCTAGAACTTACCTAGAAAGGAATGACAAGAGGGGAAATAGGAAAAACATGTATATTGAACATGTTTTTCTCATTCTATTACATGCATGACTGATCTAGGGCCATGTTTATTTATCATGTATATTCGAGGAGGAGTTAGAGTGTTAGAGGTAGGAAAGGCATCTCAGTCGATAGAGTTGTTGCCACTATGTTGGGGCTAACTAAGAGAGAGTGTCTCAATGCCAACTACAATGAGAGGTGAAGAGGGGTCATATGAAGCTCATGACAGATAAAGACTAGCTAAAGAAGGCCATATCAAATCATAAGTAACCATAACCACTAACCCACACCAACTAGAGGAACTAAGAAAAAGGAGAGAGGGAATTGGGAGAGGGTTAACTACAAACAAATAACAACATGACTAAATAAAAGAAGCAAAATACTCTACTTATATCTTGAGGTTCATCCAAGGATGAGTGCATAATCCAAATGGCTACAAAGATCCATAAGTTCTAGTGATTGATGCCATAAGAGGGGAAATCCACTAAATAAGGGTTTCAGGAGGGTGTTTTGGTAAGTTTAGAGGCTCATCAAATCACCACATACCTAGGCTCAGGCTTGCCCCTGAGGGAAAACTATGAATTCACCATAAATATAAGCCTACCCCTAAGGTAGGCCACTTCTTAGCCTATGAAGAGGCTAAATTATAGGTAAAACAAGGAAGAAGGAGATGGAGCATCCATATCCTTACATTTACTAGTCATGACCCAAAACATAAGATTGTTGAAGGTGGGTTCATTGTTGGTGAATGATACCTCTAAACCCAAAAAAGTAAGAGGATAGTAGCACATATGATGCATAGGCATGATATTTTTATAAGATGTCCTCTCATTTATTAGGTTGTGTGTTATACCATAGATGGAATAGCACTCAAGATCAGACTCAAAGACTCTAGCAATTTCTATAAGAGATGTATTGAGAGAGCTAATACTCTAATGGGATAAGCTTGATGATAGGGTATGATCAACATTTAGGGAGGAATATTGAAAGAGGTCTCAAAGAAATCAATATCTAGCTTAGCATCATGGAGCTAGGGAGGGAGTTTGCTGATGTAGGCAAAACTTCAAAGGAGTGAACATTGATCGATACTTAGCTAAATCACAATATTCATCTTTGAAAAAATGAGACTCATGAGTTGGAGGTGTGTGAGAGTCCACAAAACCCCATGATGAGGTAGCCAAAGCCTCACCTAATGGACTTGTCTTTATATATAATGATGCCTATGGATTTAGGTCAACCTCTATGGTATGAACCTCACCTTCATAAATTAACTAAACCATGTGAAATGTGGTTGACGTGATAGCCTGCATGATAATGGTCTAGTGATAAACAAAAAATAATATTATATGAAAGATCTAAGTCTAACGCACAAAACTCAATCTTTACTATCTTAGGGCCAAACTTGACCCAAATCTTCACATTTCCTACCAGCCCAATCATTTCATTTTTGAAACTAACAAAATTGTGGCAAATATAGAGAGCTTCTTTCAACTAATCCCAAGATAATTGAACACTCATGGGCATGATAGTCAATGTAGTTCCTTCATCAACAATGCATCTATTAAAATTGTAATCATCAATATGGGTCTCAATATAAAGGGGGAACCAAGTCCTCTTTTCAAGAACTAAATCATCTATCAAAGAGGTGGAGTCAAAATATAAGATGGGATAATAAGGGTGAATGGATGCATCAGAGTTAAACAAAACTTTGACATCATCCTATAGTGGGCCATAGCTAAAGAGACTAAGCTCATCAAAGATGAGGCCCTTTTGCTAAGGTAAAAGATGAAGAAGGTCCCAAATTGAGATCCCAATTAAGAGGCCCTATAAATCCTCTATGATGGAGTAAGGATGTTGTCTAGCTTAGGGAAGGATATTACGTCAAAATTCAAATCTAAATTTGGGGCTCCCTACCCCTATGGGCTGGACAGGAGGCCCAAAACCACTAGTCTCTCTAATAGGTTTAGTGACCCAAATTGAGTTCATGTTGACAAATCAATCATATCTAGTAGAGGCTATGTCAATCGTATCAATGAATTTGCTACTCTTGCACTTGGATTTCCCTCTTGGGTCAGCGTAGGAAGAGAACTCAGAAGAGGTAGAAGAGCAAGAAAGGGAATGAGGGACCTTAGCCTTAGATTTATTCTTTTTATTCTTCATATCCTTATTTTTGTCAAGAAGAGGCTCCTTAAAAACATTCAATTTTTAGTTGGGCTCTGGAAGTGGAAAATTTTGAGATAGAGGTGAGGATTGTGAACCAAACTTTTGGGAAGCACAATTGGCATCATCATGGCTCTTCATCTGATGGAAATTATAAAACTTGGTGGGGTCATAAGGAAACATTGTCTATTGTTTTACTATGCTTGATTTAGAAGCCTTCTTTTTAGCTAGCTTCTTACTCAAAAAATTCACCTCATGTCTATCCTTCTTGTCCTTATTCTCAAGATGAAAATTAGTGACACCATCACTAGTCAGGTTACGATTATGATCATACAAAGAAGATGAATTTTGGGTTGGAAAATGGTGAATCCCTACATGCACCTCAAAGATTTTAATCTCTAGACACATGTTAAGAACTTCATTAGATGAGGTGGGATAATTCTTGAAGACCTTAAGGTAAACCTCCTACCTCAATGCTTGTATGAACATGTCATAAAGTTCATCATCTAAGAACCTAGTTATGCATATATGGATGGTGGAATGACACCTACACAAAAAATCAAAGTTTAACTCACCCTTTGCCTACACCATGGAGGTAAGTGATTAGATTTTGAGGTTAAATGATCTAGATATATCAAAATACTAGAGGACACCATCTAAAAAGAGAGAAATTAGAGGGAGAATCTAGAGGTAGATTTTGAAACCAAACAAGAGCTTCAGCTCATAGAAAATGAGCAAAGAGATTCAACACCATGCCTTCATCCTATTCCCTATATATACATGCCATCATGAATGCTATAATATGCTCCATGGGACTAGAGTCATGAGTCCCATTGAACTTAGTTAGTTAAGGGATAGGAGTAGGAAGGGGAATAACACATACCCAATAGGCTAGAGGATTCTTATGGAGATACTCATAGGAATGATTCCTAGTAGGTTATAAATGAGCTTTAGGTAGAGGCTCATGGTGGTTATGATGTTGTCTATGCCAATAGACCTTATCATAACCCTAATCCTAAACAGGATGATGTTGAGGTCGCTCTTGATAATGTGATGTTCATACTAGAAATCATCCCTACTATGGGGTGGGGAACAACCATGGGAGGATACCGTTCCCTATAGAAAGATGGTAAGACATGGTATACTCATGGAAATGGTCATGGTGGCCTAGGTTTCCATGAGATGAGGGTTGAACTAAGGGTGCTATTACTCAAGGTAGACATCCCATGGATCTCTGGTCCATAGGTGGTAAAAAAAATCAACATGCTCATATGAATATCTAATGGATGGACTAGGAGGATGGGAGGACTCCTCATGATGGTGATGCCTCTTCAAGTTGGAATGCTTATGACCCATGACATGGACATGAGGGGTTAATTATATAAAGTCTTCTAATAGGAAAGAGATGGGGAACTCACATGAGAATCCATTGAGGCACGCAAAATTGAATGAGTGCAATCTCTATCTCCAGAGGAAGTATGCCACGTACTCTTAAGGGGAGAAGGATGCACTTATTTCACTTGAAGTCATATATGACAATCATTAATTATCATGCATAGCTCATCAGGTCTAAATCATGTAAAGGGATCATCATCACCTCAATTGGGTGAATGAGTCATGACATGAGGCCAAAGTAAAACATCCTTAGATGAATGAAGCTCAGACTAGTAAAAATGAGACTAAGTTCATTGGTTATAAACCTACTAATATTTTTTCCTTAAAAATATGAGAGGATGTAGGTCACCATGTTAGATCGAGGAAACTTACTAGATCCTATAGTGTCTATGGTATTCAATTATAGCCATAGCCTACTCATTAGTGAGCTCAAGCATAAGGCCCTGAATCTGATGGGTTTGACATCCCAAAGGTGGGAGTCTAGCCATGGATGTAATAAATAAATAAAAATATGGGAGACAATAAAAAATTAAAATAGATGAAGAAGTAATAGGGAGAATGATATAACCAAATTAGGATAAACCAACTAAAGTGAGAGCCAAAACACAACTGAATGCAAAGCCTAATAGCTAATAGAGGGGAGTTGGCTAGGAGAGTTCTAAAAAGGATAGAACTAGCATGATAATGTTTGTGGGGTCCCATAAAGCATGAAATAATGTAGATCCAAGAATCTAAATGGAACCACTAGTGTTTGGCATGGGGGTACATAGGGTACTCAAACAAGCAACTAGAATTCTAGAAGGCTCAAGACTTTTATGGGCTACAAGATATCTATATAGGCTATCTGGTTTGCTAAATTTCACCAATCTATAGATAGAATTGTAAACTATGTTAAGGATAACATGAAAAATCACACAAAGGATGTAGGTATCTCTAGTGGGTATAACCATAGTAAAGCATGTAGCTAAGACTAGAAGACTATTTCCATACAAATTGTAGAAATAACAATGTTGAATAGAGAGAGCTAACAAGCAATGTGAAAACTTAGAACGAATTACACTTTCAATCCAAATGAATGATGTTTTAAGAATAAAATATGTTTTTAATCAAGGGTTAAATAGAATGCCTAATCTAAGTTTGATCCAAGTCTTTAATTTTAACACTATTGTTTCCTAATATTACAATTTTCTTGTTTAGCAAGAGAGGAGATTGTTTATGCAAATTGTATAGATTTTTTTAAGCATTCAATATTTTAATATGTAATGAGATAGGTTTATAAATAAAGAATGACATGTAAGGGAAGATATTTAAAGTAATGAAATATGTTCTTAACCACATATAAATGCTTAAAAATTTAGAAACTATCCTAGATAATGCCTTAAACAGGGTAAATCACTATAACAATCAAAACCTAGCATGTATACTACTACAAACAAATACGAATTTAAATTTTCATAGAAAATTGACCTCATATAAAACTCAATAGAAGTGTGTAGACTTTATACCAATCAATTATCCAAGTAAGGAAGCAATGAAGGAGGAGGATCAGGCTATGTGTAGGATGAGTCCAAACCAAGAGTCAAAAGTTATGAAAATGGTGAAAAATAATCTACCAAATGAGAGAGAGCTAATGTAAGGAGCACAATAATAGGTAAAATGGATTCTTGAGGGAGTTAGGAAAACCAAAAAGATTAAGGGACACTATAGAGAGCAATGTGAATCACCAAGATAAGCTTCAGAATAGTAGGGCATCCCCTACCACAATGAAATCTAAGTGTGCCAAGAATGAACTAGGTGAGATCAAGAAAGTAGCAAAGCTTTGAGTGTGATGATCAAGTGGGAAGATTAGAGAAAAAATATAGGAGAAATATACTCAAATGAATGATAAAGTTACATATATGTCAACCATAATCCACCAAAAGGCCAAAAAATAGCCATTTCTAGCCATTTGGGCAAATCCATGCCCTTCTGTCTAGGCCACAACCTAGGCCATGGATTTTATGAAGGAAACATGTGGCCTAGGCCATAGGTTTCCTCACTAAGACATGGCCTAGGTCAAAAGGCCACTCTGAGTGATCAAGAGGCCTTTGAAAGGGCCCTAGGAGACGTCTAGAAGGCCAACCTGGTGTGCAAAAGGTCAAAGATGTGCTAAAGATGTATAAGAGATGGATGTATGACACAAAATTTTTTTATGTGAGTGGTATATGCCTCAAAATAGGATAACTAGGGTCAGTATTCTTCATGTAATCTAATGTGTAATCATAAGGAGTAGGGTCACAACAAGTATGATTACACTAGCTTCACTTGTACTTGCACCAACACTTGGGTGGGGAGAACTACATCGAGATTGATCCCTCTTTGGATTATTATTATTTAGGAAACTATCATCATAATGGAGTGTTGAGTATGTTTAGCCTATCCTACTAATAACACACTTTACTACTTATGTCAATTGGATGCCCTAATAACATGAAGGATTAGGGTTTTCACGTAAAATCAATAAAAACATGTCATCTACATAGATCTAAAACTCATGCACATAATAACAAGCTTGATAGACCCAAATATAAGTTCACCTACAAGCTCTAAATAATTCTACATAGAGGACACTACCATCAAAATAGGGACAATAATACCACATGGAACTACTATCCAATTAGGGCACTACTATCTAAGAAGGATTTTGACACCTAGATCCTATCTAAAACACTCATATTAGCCTATATCTCAGTTTACAGCATATATATCTCCAATTTTAGTCATTTTAAAGGTAATTACTCATTTACATTATTTATTTCTATTTTTAGAAAGGTCAAATTAAGTCAATTTTGTTACAAATTAGTGATTATATTTATTAGATATTTAAACCCTAATTTACTTTAATTAGCCTCCTTACTAACATAGGATTTACATTCACTAAGACCTAAATTATTAAAACACACCCCAACAAGTACCTATGTTTGGCAATGACAATATCACCCCATAGAATCATTATAGATGACACTCAAATAATTCTTGAAGAGAACATAGAGGTAGTGAAAAATGTAAAAATCATGTGGGATCCCTTCCCTGAGATAGATGGCCTTTCTAATGTTGGTTGAGGCAACCCAAATGACCAATATACTCCACCTTTCACTAGACTCTTTACTATGACAAATTTATTTCGTGCTTTATAATATCTTTTTGATATAATGGTTGTTCTTTTGGACCAATTATATATTTAATTTTAGTTTCATAGGCATTTCTTATTTTGGGAGATAGTGTTGGATTTAGGGGTGTTCTCTCTATCATGTACCCTTATTTAATTTTATAGAGAAATATTAGATCTAGAATTAACTTTATATTAGAAATAATTACTATAAAATTTATGCCTTCCTTTACACTATCCATTGAAACTCAAATTTGATTATTTTTATGGAATAAAAAATTAATTACAAATTATCACCTATGGGAACTTGTATTTTATAAAATTAAGTCCAAAAATATTACAAGTACTAAAATATTCACTCCACAATAGTTTTGGAGTAGAATATAATGTTTGGTCAAAACCCTTGCCAAAATTACACAACGTTGCTCAAATAAAACACATATTCACAACACTAATAGGATGAATAAAAAAACTAGATAATACTAAAATAACTTAAAAATAACCCCATAAGACAATTAATATCTATTTTAACAAACTCATCGATCTAAAAATGCTTCTATACTCTCTACTCAAACCAACTATCTACATAAAACATTGAATACTAGTTGAATCTGCACTCCTTGAAGCTCTATTACAATTCTTGTATGAAATTATATATGTGGATCATAATGGTTTCGTCCTAAAATCCTTGGTATCAATATTTTTTCATCCAAAGGCCTCAAACATCCAAGATTTTCCTTTCTAAGATGATCTGATGAACATTATTCAATAAGAGAAGTTAATTAGTTTGGCAAAAGATCCTTTAAAAAGAGATTATGGAGTATAAATAACCAAGAGGGACCAAAATGGGTGCCCAAATCTATCTTGTTTATTTATAAAGATAAAAATCTAATTAAAAAAGTCATTAGTTGTCATCTTCCTCCACTTTCCATAACTTACTTTAATTCTACTTTTCCTGCTTTTGTCTTATTCCAGGAATTTCCAAAATTAGCTAAATTTTCTTGAGGATAAGAAAGAAAAAAACAATTTATTAATTTGATTTAAATATTATTATCCTCATCCTTAAAATACCATGCTCCACTTTGGATAACAAATGTATTATCATTTAACTTTATCTTTGTTAGTTTTTCAAAATTGCCAATCCCAAATAAAATTAATTAAATATTCATTCTAATTTTATTTCCCTTGTTACCCCATAATTGAAAATTAATTATAAATGGGACATGGTAATTCCACCCTCCTCAAAATTACTTGTCCTCAAGTAATTTAAACTTGTATGATTTCAAATCTCTGGACCTTCCCAAGTGGCATCCTCAATTGGCAAGCTCTTCCAATGAACCAAATATTTAGTTGTATTTTTCTTCCTAAATCTCTCAACCCTAGTATATATCACATCTTTAGGAATTAGGATCAATTTACCCTCATCAAAATTTGGTAAATATGTGGATGGTGTAATCTACTTCTCCAAATATCTCTTTAAATAAGAGACATGGAAAACATTATAAATTATATTATTTTCAAGAAGTCTAAGTTCATAGGCTACTTCACCAACTTTCCTTACAAGTTTATAGGGTCTTTAGAATTTGGTCTTGAGTTTATATACTCTAATTATCTTAATGCATGAGTGAATATATGGATGCAACCTTAGATACACCATGTCACCTACCTCAAAATATCTCTCTATTTGATTTTTGTCTGTGTAAAACTTGTGTTGATTTTGTGATTTCTATAGATGATCCTTGAGGGTTTTCAATACTTACTAGTGTTGGTTAATGAAATTACTTGTTGATGAAATTTTATTATCTATAGGACCCAAATCAGTGAATTTAATTACATCATATCCATATAAATATTTAAATGGGGATATACTGTTGGACATATGGTAAGTGGTATTGTAGTTGAATTCTCTTAAATATAGCCACTTGACCCATGTAGATTGCTAACTTGAGGCATAATTAAATAAGTAACCCTCCACCCACTTGTTTATTATTTATATTTGTTGAGTGTGTTATCTAGTTATAGGAGTGACTTTTTCACCTATCAATCTGAATAACTCTTTCCAAAAAGAGCTAAGAAGTTTGTTATCCATGTCACTAATAGTATTGTGTGGTAATCCATGCAATATAAACACTTCTTTAAAAAATTATTGACCCAATTGAGGAGATTTAAATTATGATTATGTATCAAATAAGTGTTCAAACATATTTAATCTGTCCACTATTACATAGATGCAATCTCTAACATTTACCTTAGGCAAACTTGTGATAAATTCTATTGATATACTCTCCCATTTTTTATTGGGAATGGGTAAAGGTTGGAGTAGTCATAATGTAAACCCTTGTTACCCTTAGTTCTATTGAAAAATGGTACACTCCATAACATGATTTAGAATATAATTCTTGAGTCCCTTCCAAGTGAATATTTCCCAAATTTTTAGATATGTGTTGTAGTACCCTAGGTGTTCTATTACTAGAACATCATGCACTGCTCTTAAAATCTTTTCCTTCATTATAGATTCAGGTACTAAAAGGAATCTATTTTCATACAAAATCAAATAATAATATATTTTATACCTTTTATACTTTACCAATCCCTCAATAATTTTAGTATCAAAAGCATTCTTTATGTATTTCATCATAATAATGGCCTTCCAATCAACCAAAATAGAAGAAATAGAATACAAGGTATATTTCCTAAAGAGTACATTAGCTACAATATTTTTCTTGCCCTTCACATATTATATATAAAAATTATAGCATTTTAGTTTACTCACCCATTTATGTTGTCTATCATTCAAATCTTTTTGTCCCAAGAACAATTCCAAACTATTATGTTATGTTTTAACAGCAAACTTGCCACATACCAAATATTTTATGAAGTTTTTCAATGCATGCATTATGGCTAACATTTACTTATCATAAATAGAGTATCATTTTTCTAACACTTTTAAGTTTTTACTTTTAAAATCAATAGTATGACCCTTTTGAGTTATAACAAATCCTACTCACTCTCTTGAAGCATCACAATCTACAATAAATGGGAGGGAGAAATAAAGAACTACCAACAATGGGTAAAAACTCATTGTTGGAAATATTGTCATTGATGTCAAAGGTCTAACATTATTGGTGATAAAGGACCCACTACATTTAATGTTATTTGTAATAGATATATATTGGCTAATTGTAGACACTAAAATTGTGTCTAACCCCTATCGACCATTTTCCCATGAGCCTTGACCTTGGCAGCATGTAAAAATGAGCAGAAAGCTAAAATTAGCCTCTGTCCCCATTTTACATCTGCCGACATTGGTCACTACTCGGCTGACGTCGCCGACATCTGTCACTACTCGGCCGACATCGACAGTCCTGCTGACATCGGTTATCCTTAATACTGCATTCTCGACCCAAACATAGGATCTGTTATCCGTTATCTGTTATTCGTTATTCGGTTGCCAATTAGTTTCTCAATCGATTATCGGGCCTTCTTTCAAAACATTCTTTCATTCGACCTTCGGCAGGATCAGCCAATTTTTGCATTTAATCAACCTGCAATCAAATCTCTCGTATTCTCTCTCTGTGGTACAGGTATTCTACTTCAGTCATCTCACTGGAGGTTTACTACATCGAACTTTTGCAACACACTAACAACATCAATTATGTCTCCTACTCTATCTTCAGCATGTAACAGGTAAGTGTTTGTTATGTGCTTTTATTTTGTTCTCTGGTTATTGTTTTTAATTGATATCACCACCCCGATTTAGATTCAGATTACAGACCTGAATTGACTTCCTCCCATATCACCTCTATCCACCCTTTCCAGAATATACAGTCTGTAACTCTGCCTAGATTTTTGCACAAACCCCCAAACAATCCCTCTAACTCCCAAACTAGCTCCTTAACCCTCAGATGAAACTTTAGACCATTCTGCAATCCTAAAACCCTGTCCAGACCTGACCAGACCCCATCTAAAAACTGCTTCCCCGACTGATGCCGATCATTACCCCTACTGACGCCGACACTTTAACTAACATCAGCTCCCTTCCTTGATCGATGCCGGCACAGAGACTGACATCGGTGACTGTGCAGAGCAATTTGCTGCATATCAGGTATGCATTTTGCTTTTTGTCTTTTATTTCTTTCATCCTATCTTTCACTATTTCTATTTCTATCAAATATTCTATTTTTAATCAGTGGGTTGATATCCCTCAAGGAAGTCTTCATACTTCAGGGATCAAGCTTTTGCTTGTCAGCCCACCATCTCCTCATCTAACATTTTTCATGTTTTAGTCTCTTTTTCTTTGCAAGTGTCATTCCTCCACAACCAAAGAGGAGTACCTTCCAACGTCTGATTTTGGTGTGCACGACTTCATCCGGGTATCTTCTAACCCTATACTATCTCTTAGTTTCTCATTTCTCTCTTTGAATGTGAAAGCGAATATCGTATAGAAACATTCTGGCACACTCGGTGGGACCCTAGGGCCTTCCTTGGGTTCTTTCTTTCTTTTCATATAGGTGCATTAGGTTTCTCTCTTTTCACCTCTTTTGTCTCTTCTAAACGACACCATCAATAGGACTAAAAAGAACTTTTCTTTCTTTTCTTGCACTTCTAGACTAGTCAAAAATCATATTCTTTAACCCTTTCTCAACTTGTTTTCATTCCAACTTCACATTTCGACTTGGGCTTAAAAAACATTGCATTTCACTTCTGCTTGCTTGCATTTCTTAGACCACACCTAGTAATTAATAATCGCATCATGAATTAATCTAGTCCACTTTATGTTACATGACCAAACCACTTGCACAAAACAAACATCTTAACTTACCTGAGACAAGGCCTGACTAGGATTTCATCACCTAGTGGATACCTTACCCATCCTAGCGATCTTACTTGGATTTCATCACCAAGGGAAAAGCCCACTCTGTTCTCTGGCAGAGTCTAATCTCTAGGGGAAGTATATTTTGGCTAAGCGAGACCAGCTTATCACTGGACTCATGAAGTGAGGGGAGCTTGCTCCTTATCACCAGGCCAAGTACGGAACCTAACATAGACTTTTAAGCACCATAACTAACTTGAAACCATCCATAGACTACTTCTTCTAGGACCTGACTCAAAATCCAATCTTCCTCTACACATATTCTAAGGCATAAGCCACTATAATCCTAATAATTTACTCCTAGGGCTTTTTTTTTAGGATTTGCTTGTGTTCTTCATCTTTTTTGTTCTTATCTGCTTGTTTGAGCTTGTGAGGATGTTCTTTCTTGCCTTGAATGGTTCTGACTCATAGCCAAGCCAAAGCTCTAGTCGATCACACGAGGCTTCACCCGCTTCCGTCTACCCCATCCATAACTAGTCCTATAATGGAGTTCCACTCAGAGACTAAAAGAACTCCTACTAGACCATCCCCGACCCAGACTCCTATTGTCCTAGAAGGGAACCAAGATTTTGCATGATTCTTGGACCTCAATGTCAAAGCCTTGCAGCACTATCTCACGAATAGCCGAATGCAAGACTCCTTGGGCAATCTAATTTACGGAATGTCGACCTCTCTTCTCGAGACTGTGCCCATATCAACAGCATCTGTAGTCAACCTTTAGACACCCAGGCTATTGCCTCAACCAATGACTAGCCTTTGACCAACCATCCAAGTGTGGCCTCTCCCTTCATCTTTGGGCCCACTTCCACCGGGGTTTCGGCCCCCTATCAACCTCAACCCACTCAACCACTCTCTACCCCCTTTCAGAATCTGGTCGTCTCTATTCCACCTACCCTTGCTCTTATCAACACTAGGGTGGCTACCTATCCATTGGCCCATGTTACCACTAACCAACCTCCTGTGGCAACATCGAGCCTAGCCATGCCTTCTACCTAACCATCCTTAGTCTCCTCTTCTATCCCTATGACTAGTCATCCATACGTTGCACCCTTACTGGTACAACCGACTACGTCGTATGCCTCTTCTAGCCTCTTTCAAGCACCTTACAATCTAGGGGGTGCTCCACCTACCAATCCATCAATAAATATCATCAAAATGCTGATGGATAAGATGTCTAGCTTAGAGACCTCCATTTTTGGCTCACACAATACTCTCTCATATGAACAAGTTTGTAATGAGCCCATTCATCCTTCTGTCCCAATCAAGCCATATCCTAGCCAGTGGGAACTTCTTAAGTTTTCTCATTTTCAAAGCAAGGAAGACCCACAATAGCACTTATAGGCATTCAGACATGCATGTTACCTTATCACCCACGATGATGCATTGTTTTTATGCATGTTTCCTATGTCTCTCTCAGGTGTTGTGCTTGATTGGTCCAGCTCCCTTGCCAGCCATTCCCTCTTCACATTCACTCAGCTGGCCCAGCTCTTCCTTGATCATTTCTCTATTAACATCACCAAGAAGGTCTCAATCACAGACCTCTATTCTATCTGCCAATTCGAGGATTAATCCATTGCTAATTTTGTTACTCAATGGAGGGGCCTCATCAATCAACTCTCCTTTTCTTTACCCCAACCTGAACTTATTGAACTTTTCTCCCAAGCTTGCGCCAAACATATTTCTTCCACCTTAAGGGTTCAGACCTTCCGCACTTTTGACGAAGCCTTCAAGATGGCCCACAAACTTGAGTTACGTGCCATCGAGGAGAATAAAGTCAAGTTGTAGAGCAATAATCCCAACTTCAAGACTAATGACCCCTCTTCTAAGCCTTCCTCATCCAATCCTAAATCTAAAGCTTCAGCAAATGATGTGGTCATTAGATCTTCCTCCTCTTCTCCTTCAACTAACTAGCCTGAGCCATCCACATCCCAGAGTGCTACCTGCCAATTCTAGTAGAGATACATACAATGACAGTATACTCCACTCAGAGAATCATACGTGTCTATATTGGAAAAACTCATCAAACAGGGGGTCCTCAATCTCCCCCAGATCCGACCACCTCCACAATTTGATCCCTCACGTGCCATCCCTACATGGTATAGGGAAAATGACTTCTATAACTACCACCGTGTTAAGGGACATGACACGAGAAACTATAAAACCCTTAAAAAATAATCCAAGACATGCTTGAAAATGGTGACCTCATCCTAGACAATCCCAATGCACCACCTAATCAGGGTATCGACATCTACAAACAACCATTCCCCAATCATCCACCAACTCAAAACAATGTCCAGACCTTGATTGACAACACTCATGAACACAACATTTGAACAGTCAATACGGTTTTGCCCTTCATTTCCGACCAACCACAAGAGGTGAGTCCATCCATCAGTCCATCACTTGTGGACGAACCTCTTTCTCCGATTAGTTCTCTGTCAACCTCTCTCATCTTGGAGGATGCCTCGACCTTACCAGCATTGTCAGTTTCACCATCCTCCTTCTTGATGCCCATGGAGGACCCAACCCTTCCTACTCCTTGACCATAAGTGGAGGGCACAATCATCCCTACCCTTTACCCACTTGAGGAGCCTCATTCTCTAGTTTCTTCTCCACCTAGGGAAGAACCTGCCTCTCCTTTGTCTCCAACCAAGGATGAACCTATCACGACTTCGTCATGCCTTGGGACCAGGACTACCACACCTTCGGTCCCACAACCGTCAACATCTTCTCAAGAACCCAAGCCCCATTCAACATCTTCTCAGCCATTTTCCTGACTAGTGGAGAAAATTAGACTTCTCCCTTTAAGGAAAGTGGAACATCAGGTATTGTGGGAGCATCTCAAAGCTCTTCAGCATGCCCATGCCCTCTCATCTCATGCAGCCAATCCTCCCATGGCAAAATCTCCCAAGCCCCTTAACAAAAACTAGACTCCCGTTTCTAAACCTCAACCGACCCCATCAAAACCAAAACCTGCATCTACCCCATCTAAACCTATCAAGTCACTTGGCATTCACCCTATCTCTACCCTCACTCATTCGCAAGTGAAGGTGGACCTAGACCAGACCTCAACCAATAGTAGTCTTCAACCCAAGTCACAGAAGACTGCTAAACCATAGAGGTGAATGCCTCCTCCTCCATCACCATTGCCCTCCATTTTGGGCCCCCATCCTTCGACCCTGACCAGAGTCCTTCCCACTCTGACCTTTAATCAAAACTAGTTGCCTCCTTTGCTTCTTTTGCCTACCTCCAGTCTACCCTCTCTCAAAAAGGTGGTACCTCCCATGACCAAAGTGCCATCTCCACCTGTCACCGCACCGTCAACCCAAAAGGTGGTACGGAAGCCTCCTCCAACTCCGCCTGAGCAAAAGTCACTAGTATCGCACACATCACCAAGCACAGACCCTTTAGTGGGCTCATACTCTCTGATATTACACCAACTTTTGTAGACTTCTAGCATAACCCTTCCACCCATCAGGCCTTTCCAAACCCTCAAGTCTAAGCCCTCCTGGTTTGACGACACGAAGATTTGCTTATACCATCGTATGCCAAGACACAATACCGAGACTTGCTATGCCCTCAAGGCTGTCATTCGCCACTATCTGGAGAAAGACACTCATCTCTTTGAGGACACTCTCGATGGACCCTGACTCCTTCTCATAACCTTCCAACCTCTTCAAATTCATCAACATCTCATCAATAGGTTATGACCCCTTTATCTCCTTCACCTCCTATCTTTGAAATCAATGCCATTCACATAACCACTAGGTCACAAAAGGACAAGGTGAAAGAAAAATCCACCATTCCTTGGACCTACCCTTTCATCAATCCACCTCTAGCGCCAAAGCCTAAAATTTCTATCCTTGGCGCGTCTCAACCCTCCTCTTCTTCTTCTTCTTCCAGACCAATCCATGACTCCATGTTGAAATAGCTTCACCAGACGCCTGTGAAGATGTCTCTCTATGACCTCATCCAAACCTCGCCTCAACATCATCAAGCCTTCATCAGAGCCCTGTAGGCAGCAGAGGTCCAACTCGAGGACCCCCAGCCACTTACTGCCCTTGTCCACTCTTTAGCCCCTGTTGCCTTCATCACATTCAGTGATTCTAAGATTCCCACATCCAACATGGAAGATCAGGACACCGCCCTCTTCATCACTGCCTATGTTGATCAGACATGCATTAAACACGTTATGATCGATGGAGGTGCCAGCATCAACATTATCTCCACCCATGCCTTTGATCAGTTGGCTCTTCCCAAGAATTGCGTCTCTAAAACTAATGTAATTATGCACTCCTTCAATGACACCACTGCCACGACCATTGGCACAGTCGTCCTTCACATCTGCATTGGTCCATGCACAGTCCCAAAGCTCTTTTATATCATCAAAGGAGAGTTTTAATACAACATGTTGCTGGGCCGACCCTGGATCTGTGCCATGGCCTGTGTCCCCTCCACCCTGCACCATTGTGTGAAATTTGAGCATGATGGGCAAGTCCACACCATTCTCGCTAACCCTTCACCCTTCAAAACTTGTAACACCACCTACCATCCAAATGACGTCCTCATTCCTATCAAGCCATCAATCCCGGCACCACCTCCATCCATGAAAGCTTCAACCAGTTCACAACAGGTGGTCGCCCTCACACCTCCCCTTCAAGCGATGACCATAGACCCCATGGAAGACATCTTCCAAAGACTTTCATTGGGGGAGTATCACTTGCTGGCCTTAGACATGTTCCAAACTCCACAAGAGTATGGACACCTTCATCACAGCCCTAGTTACGACCATCGGATCGGAATGATCATGCCTTATGGTCCTCCTCAGCTCTGAACCAACCTTGTCTATGGGGGGCTTGATCAAGCTCCTATTGATGGCAATCCTCTTTCTTCACCTCAACCTTTCACATTAGACTTCTCATTTCTTGGCAATCCCGCCTTTGCACACACTTACCTTTATAGGTGTGCATGGAAGGGTTTTGGTTTTGGACGCTATGAGTAGGGCTCCCATCAACCTATTGAGCTGCTCAACGATGACAATGCCAAGAAATGATATGGTCTAGGATATCACGACCCCACTCAGGGCCCTGTAGACCTTTGTCCTGAACCAACCATTGACCAATCTCCTTCATGCTCGCCCATTCTTCCTCCTTCACCTACGGAGTCAGTGGTTTCCATTCCTCCTAGTTTTTTTTACATAAACACCATCCACCTAGAACCCCTGACTTATCAGCTCAATGGGGTGTCCAGGTGTCTCCCTCTCATTTTTCCCAACATGATAGAAGATGAGTCGGTGACCATTCACACTGTCCACTACATTGACGATGACGCCATTCTTTCTTACATGGGTGCCGATGACTCTTTCATCCAGCACTCCCTCCCTTCTGAGACCCAAGTTATGTTAAAATGAATCAACCATTGACATCAACCTTCCTTCTTCTGATGTTCCTTATGTCTTAAAGATTGGCCAATCTTTAGACACTCAGGAGCAGCTTGACTATACCTAGTTCCTCTCTGCCCGTAGCAAGGCCTTTGCTTGGACTTACAGTGACATGCTTAGCATCAACCCCACCATCGCTACCCATAACATTGTCACCAAACCAGAGGTTAAGCCTGTTAGGCAAAAGCTTCAAAAGATGCATCCTCATGTTGCCCTCCTTGTCAAAGAGGAGCTTCAGTGCCTCCTTTTTGTCTCCTTCATCTAGCCCATCGATTATCTGCAGTGGGTCTCTAACATCATCCCAGTCACCAAGGCGATTGGGGGGATCTAGATCTGCACAAACTATCACAACCTTAACTTAGCCTATCCCAAAGATGACTTTCCTCATCCTAACACTGACCAGCTTGTTGATCTCATAGCTGGCCATGAGATGTTATCTCTCATGGATAGGTTTTTAGGATACAATCAAATCTTGATTGCTCTGAAAGATCAGCACAAGACCACTTTCATTACCCCATGGGGGAATTTCTACTATCGAGTCATGCATTTTGGCTTGAAGAATGCAGGCACCACTTATCAGCGTGCCATGACCTACATTTTCCATGATCTCCTCCACAAAATCATGGAGGACTATGTGGATGACCTACTAGGCAAGTTCAAGCTTTGCCGTGACCATCTGACCATTCTCAAGATCATCTTCTCTCATCTTCTTTAATACAATGTTCACCTTAACCCCAAGAAATGTGTCTTTGGGGTCCTCTCTGGTAAGCTTCTCGGCTTCATCATTTTTTTTTGTGGCATTGAGATAGATCCCGCCAAGATTCATGCTATCCTCGAAATGCCACCCCCGACCAATCTCAAGCAGCTTCACAGTTTGTAAGGGAAGCTCCAGTCCATTCACTGTTTCATCTCACAGCTTTTTGACCACTGCCAACCTTTTCATCATCTCCTTAAGAAGGATGTCTCCTTTACATGGGATAAGGACTATCAAGAGGCTTTTAAAGCCCTTAAACGCTATTTGGTCTCTCCACCAATCCTCATTCCACCTAAAGACAACCAACCCTTTTACCTTTATATCTTAGCCACTAATCATTCGTTAGGTGCCATGATCGCACATCGAGATGAGCATCACCATGAACAAGTAGTCTATTATATCAGTCAAAAACTAGTTGACTATGAAACTCGGTACACCAATACCGAGAAACTCTATTTGGTGTTAGCCTTTGCCGCTACCAAGCTCTGCCATTATCTTCTTAACCACATGACCTTTATCATCACCCACACTGACCCTCTCAAGTATATGCATTCCAAGCCATATCAGAATCAATGTATGGCTTGGTGGCTCATGTTGCTTGCTGAGTTCGACCTCGAATTCATCCAACAAAAATATATCAAGGGGCAAACCATCGCTGACCAACTGGTAGATGCCCCTCTTCCTGACAATCAACCTCCACAGTGTGAGTTTCTTGACGAATCTATCACTATGCTTTCCACCGATGGCACTGTCTATTAGATGACCATGTTCTTCAACGGCTCCAAATGTCAACTCGATGGGGGTGTCGGGGTCATTCTCATCCCACTCGAAGGGGAGCCCATGCCTCTATCTTTTAAGCTCAACTTTGATTGTACCAATAATATGGCCAAGTATGAGGCCTTAATTTTAGGACTTCAGACCACCCTCTCTCTTAGCATCAAGTCCATCAACATCTTCGACGACTCGCAGCTCATCATCAATCAGGTCAACGGTTCATACCTCTGTAAAAATGAAATTTTACAAAGGTATAAAAACTGTATTGACATTCTCCTTGCATCTTTTGACCATTACCTCCTGCAGACTGTTCTTCGATCCATGAATAAGTTTGCTGACACCATGGCTTCTCTCACTTCACATATCCCATCTTCCTCATTTGCATCCAAACTTTTTGTCGCGGTGCATCGTGTGCCATTGCCTTCCTATATCTCTCCTAACATTAATCATGCCAACACTATAGACTCTAGCCCACGAGATGATTGGTATAAGCAACTTATGGACTTCTTATCTTTTTCTGTCATTCCTCCCAACCTCTCTAGCAATGCACGGTGAGCTTTTATCAAGCGTACCACTCACTATACCATGCTAGGGGGTCTTCTCTATAAGTGAGGCTTTGATGGCCTCCTTCTTCACTATCTCACCTCCACTGAAGCATCTCAAGCCATTAAGCAAGTCCACAATGGGATTTGTGGTAGACATTTTAGTGGGAATTCGGTTGCCAAGCGCATCCTTTGTCTGGGCTATTATTGGCCTACCCTTCATCAAGACTATAGTGACTATGTCTGACATTGCATCAAGTGTCAGCATCACTCTAACTTGCTTCATCTCCCCAGCCATGCCTTACAAATTGCTCAAGATTTTTGGCCTTTTTCATAATGGGGCTTAGATCTCATCGACGAGATTAACCCCCACTCATCTCTTCATCATCAATCCATCATCACAGCCACTGAGTATTTCACCAAGTGGGTGGAAGCCATTCTTCTCATCTCCACAAAAGCTAACAAGATCATCGACTTCATTAGCACCCACATCATCTGTCATTTTGGTGTCCCTCATAAGATCATCACCGACAACGGCAAGTCCTTCAAAAATAAAACTATCCAAAAGCTATGCAACTCATTTGGCATCAAGCTCAGTTTCTCTTCGCCTTACTACCCATAAGTAAATGGGCAGGCCAAGGCTTCCAACAAAATTCTCACTAAAATTCTTATGAAAGTGGTCAACGACACAGAAAGGGACTAACACATTCACATTCCCTTTGCTTTGTGGGCCTACCACACTAGCATCCAAACCTCTATGGGTGCTATCCCTTTCTCTCTCATGTACAGAACAGAGGCTGTCCTACCTCTCAAAGTATAGATCCCGTCTCTCTGCATTTCTCTACATGAAATCCTTTCCAATGATGACTTTCATCAAGATCACTTAGCTCAACTTGAGTTACCTGATGAGCACCATCTTTTTCCCCTTAATCATCTCCATGTCTATCAAAATTGCATCAAGCGAGCCTATGACAAAAATCTATGAGAATGAGATTTCAATATCGGAGACCTCATCCTCAAAGAGAATTATCATGTGACTAATATGGAGCGAAGTAAATGAGGCATGTTTGCCCCTAATTGGCTCAGACCTTTCATCATCACACACAAGTATGGATCAGGGACTTATCGTCTGTCCTCTCTTGATGGACGACCAGAACCTGAGCCTCTTAATGCGTTACATTTGTGACCGTTCCACTGCTAGTCGAGTACTCGTTCACTTGACATTTAACTTGAGACTCGTCCCTTGAGCAATCCCCATCCTCTTAGTCCTAATTCCTTTCATCCCTATTCCTCTTAACAATTCCTCTATAACCCTTTTATATAGTATGGATGCTTTGTCCTAATAAAAGGGGGCCTTTGAACTTCCATAGTCTTGTCCATGACTCAAATTTCTGTCAAAAATAAATCAAGATGTCAAATATCCATGGTCACCATATCAATATCAAATTAAAAAGGTAGACTACTCCCCTGAAAGACAGCTATACTATCATTGTTGTAGCTAATAGACTGCTCCCTCGAAGGACAGCTATTCAAAAGCCCTTATATTAAGCAAAAATCTAGACCACTCCCTCAAAGGATGGCTATGACTAATCTGGTAATAAATAGCACTGTCTTAGAAGCTTCCTACATCAATTAGCTTCACAACTGACCACCAAGCACAATGACATCTCTATACAGGCTTCTCGCATTGATCAGTTTGTGCCAAAAAAAAAATGAGTCATGGACTTGACTTATAGTTGTCTCAGGGTCTCCCATAAAAAGGGGCAAAGTTATCTCTGCTCTTAAAATGGGTTACCCTATTTCCTCCTATCCTAACACCTGCTCAAGGGACTTCGAGCTCACTTTAATGTCAAAGTGATTCGATTACCATTCTAACATAACATCTGGTCAATAGCATAATGCATGAATGGGGCTCTTAGTTCTAACAACCCCTATCTATGCTGCCATTTTGGTCCTTGTCAATGAAACAGAGATTATGATTTTTACCTTTTTTCACACTCTTGTCACATTATATCATTTGTCACACTCAGCTCAAACCACTCACCTAACCTATTCACACTAGTTTCTATGGAAACCAATGTACATGGAAACTCTTGACTACTCAATTTATGTTCAGCATAAACCATTACTTGCTGACACATAAATAGACTCACTTCATTTTTAGCATATGTCCATCACTTAATGTGGACAATTTCTAAGGGTGAACAACCTTTGCCTTCTTTTCATCATTTCAAGCATGTTCCCTCAGACATATGGACGTGCTAGACTATTCTCCTGACCAAGACCAACTCTCGACCTCTTTGTCTCCTAGCCTGAACTACATTGGTCTAAGGCCCCTTTCAATCAGGGCTATGTAGGTAGCACTTAGATGACATGACTTTCTTCTGGGGTTAGCTTGACCACCCTCATTTGTTCATCTACCCGATGGACAAACCCTATCCTCTTCTAACCTGTGACTTGACCTAGACCACAAGCAATCAACCACTTTGACTCTTCCTCCCTCTTTGGGAGAACTACATTGGCTTGAGGCCCTTCACATATGGGCTATGTAGGCAACACTCAGATGACATAATGCCTTCTGAGGTTAGCTCGGCCACATTCTTTCATCCATCCATTCATTCGACCAATTATCTATCTCGACCTACCTCAACCAGTGATCATGCCTATCTCCTCTGACCCCTTTTGAGACAACTCTACCTTGGTTGTTTTGATTGCCTTTACTGACTCACTCCTAGTTGGCCAATTGTCACCCGACCCTCATGAGTATTGGATCGCGAGCACGTTGATCCTTCATGCTTGTGCTTTTTTCATGTTTTCTAGGAGCACTTCCTACACCCAGGATAACTAGAACACGATGACCCATTGGAGCTATAGCTTGGACTGAATGACCCAATCAGCTACGACTACATGCTGGGGCCCAGTTATTTTGATTCTAGCACTCCTCAACCCATTGACCATGACAATTTGACCTACCTACCACATGGTGTGGTATACATGTAATATTTCCCTTTGCCACGTTCACACTCGTTCTTGACCCTCTCTTCTCTCTGTCAAATTGACACTCGATCTCTAGTTCCCTTCCCTCAACTCCCGCTTTGAGGGGGGAACACCTCATCCCATACCTAGGGCAACCAACTCCTATTTTTGTCTTGTAGTTCATCCAAAACAACCAACAAGACAAAAAGGGGCAAATGTAGACACCAAAATTATGTCTAACCCTTGTTGACCATTTTCCCATGAGCCTTGACCCTGGCAGCATGTAAAAATGAGCAAAAAGCTAAAATTAGCCTCTGTCCCCATTTTGCATCTGTCGACGTCGATCACTACTTGGCTGACATCATCGATGTCAGTCACTACTCAGTCGATGTCGACAGTCTTGCTAATGTCAGTTATCCTTAATATTGTGTTCTCGACCCAAACATAGGAACTATTATTTGTTATCCATTATTCGTTATTTGGTTGCCAATCAGTTTCTCGATCGGTTATCGGGCCTTCTTTCAAAACATTCTTTCATTCTACCTTCAGCAGGATCAACTAATTTTTGCATTCAATCAATCTGCAATCAAATCTCTCATATTCTCTCTCTCCAGTATAGGTATTCTGCTTTAGTTATCTCGCTGGAGGTCTGCTACATCAAACTTCTACAACACACTGACAACATCAATTATGTCTCCTACTCTATCTTCAGCATGTAATAGGTAAATGTTTATTTTGTGCTTTTATTTTGCTCTCTGGTTATTGTTTTTAATTGATATCACCACCTTGATTTAGATTCAGATTATATACCCGACTTGACTTCCTCACGTATCACCTCTATCCACCCTTTCTAGAATATAGAGTCTGTAACTCTACCTAGATTTTTGCACAAACCCCCAAACAATCCCTCTGACTCCCAAACTGGCTCCCTAACCCTCAGACAAAACTTCAGACCATTCTACAATCCTAGAACCCTGTCCAGACCTGATCAAACCCCGTCCAAAAATTGCTGCCCTGACCGACGTCAGTCATTACCCCTACCGACGTCGGTACTTTAACCGACATCGGCTCCCTTTCTTGACCAACGCCAACACAGAGACTGACACCAGCAACTATGCAGAGTAATTTGCTACATATCAGGTACACATTTTGCTTTTTGTCTTTTATTTCTTTCATCCTGTCTTTCACTATTTCTATTTTTGTCAAATATTCTATTTTTAATCAGTGGGTTGATATCCCTCAAGGAAGTCTTCGTACTTTAGGGATCAAGATTTTGCTTGACAGCCCACCATCTCCTCATCTAACATTTTTCGTGTTTTAGTCTCTTTTTCTTTGCAGGTGTCATTCCTCCACAGCCAAAGAGGAGTACCTTCCAACGTCTGATTTTAGTGTGCACGACTTCATCTAGGTATCTTCTAACCCTATACTATCTCTTAGTTTCTCATTTCTCTCTTTGAATGTGAAAGCGAATATTGTATAGAAACACTAATGTGAGTTAATATTTATTTAATATTAACAAATATATTTTTGGTTGCATATGACACAAAAGATGGGCCCATGGAGAAGTCAAAGAGCCATGGGGTAAAGGCAAAAGAAGGATGGGATGCATTTTCCCATGAAGAGTCATATTGGGGAATTTCAAGAGTCACCAAGTGAAGACAAAAGAGGAAGGGCACAATTTCTCATGAAGGGACACTTTAAGGAATATGAAAAGTCACCAAGATGAGGACAAAAGATGGAAGGACGTTTTTGGTCATGAAAGGGTCACCACATGACTTTTCAAAGGCAAGAATGTGAAGGTTCATATAAGTTTAGCACCATTTTCCATGAGGATTTAAGGGTCACAAATAGGTAAGGCCAAAGGTCATTTGGAAAGCTATAAATAAAGGCTTGAGAAGCCATTTGTAATATGTGAGAGAGAGGTTGATTTGATATTGTAATATCTAGCTTAGAAGAGCAATTGTGAGAGATGAATATGATTTGTATTTGTTATATCTAGCTTAGAAGAGCAAAGGTGAGAGAGAGGAAAGAGATGTTGTATTGATCTATCATTTGTTGAGATAGCAACATTGAGAGATAGGTGTGTGGTATACACAAAGGGGTTGGTGCTCCTGTGGGTTGGTGCTCATGAATTGTTGCTGGGTTGGTGCTCGGCAAAGGGGTTGGTGCTCCTGTGGGTTGGTGCTCACAAATTGTTGTTGGGTTGCTGCTCGGCAAAGGGGTTGGTGCTCCTGTGGGTTGGTGCTCATGAATAGTAGCTAGGTTGGTGCTTGGTAAAGGGGTGTGGTGCTCTTGTGGGTTGGTGCTCACAAATAGTTGATAGGTTGGTGCTCAGCAAAGGGGTTGGTGCTCCTTCAAGTTTGGCTTGTGAATATTGTTTGGGTTGGTGCTCATTCATATACTTTAGATTGTTCTCTATGGTTTTTCCCACATTGGGTTTCCACGTTATATCTGGTGTCTCTCTCTATTTTGTGTGGTGTTTATTGTTTGAGTTTTATTGCATATATTGAATGTTTGATTAAGTGGAATTTTGTTAAAGGAAAGTTTTATAAGATATATGATATAATGATTCACCCCCCTCTTAGTATATCCCTTGTTTAATAATTGGTATCAGAGCAGGTTCCTTTTTGAAAAATTTTATAGCTTGAAGGTAGATCAGGAAAACACGATGGCTGGGTCACAGGAAGGATTGTCTACAAATAAGGCACCTTTGTTTGATGGGATGAATTATGCTTTTTGGATCATGAGAATGAAGGTTTATTTGATGGCCCTTGGATTTGACATATGGAAAGCAGTGGTGGAGGAATATGAAGAGCCACAGACATTTACAATTACTCTAGCAGAAAAGAAGGCAAGTGAATGTAATGCTAAATATTTAAATGTTATTTTATGTGGTTTATGTGAATCTGAATTTGTTAAAGTTATGAAGTGTAAATCTACTCATGAAACTTAGGTAAAACTTGTGAATATTTACAAAGGAGATGGAAAGGTTCAGCAAACTAAGCTACAAAATTTTAGAAGGTAGTTTGAAAGTTTGAAGATGGAAGAAGAAAAAGATATAGCAAGTTATCTTTTGTAAGTTGATCAAATCATAAATCAGATTCAAGGTCTTGGAGAAATGTTGGATGAGTCAATAGTGGTGCAAAAGGTTTTGAGATCTCTACCAATGAGATATGATGCAAAGGTTTTAGCAATCGAGGAGATGAAGAATTTAGCCAAGCTAAAGATGGATGAGCTTCATGGTATTCTCACGACATATGAGATGTGAACAGAACAAGATAAACCTTCAAAAAGAGAAGCAGCTTTCAAGACATCAAAGAAGGAGAAATTTAAGATTCAAGAATCAAGTGATAGTTCTAGTGATGATGAAGATGACAATGGAGCACTTTTCATTTGCAAGCTGAAAAGAGGAATAGATAAATATCAAAGAAAATTACCTTTTAAATGTTTTCAATGTATAAATATTGGACATTTTTTAGCTAGATGCCCAGATAGTTAATCATGATGAAGAAGAAAAGCCTACATACAAGAAGAATTTCAAAGGCAAATCTAAGAATGGATTCGAGAAGAAGATCCTATATTCTAATGATCCTAACTCAGGCAAAGATAGTAGAGTCAATGATTCAAAAGAAGAAGAGATTTTATTCATGGCCATACATGAAGATGATCAAGAAGAAGAGAAGAAAGTTGAAGTGAATATGGAAGGTGAGCTCATTTGTGCCTTAGAAGAGTTAGAAGTTGTTCAGAAGAAGAATCAAAGATTAAAGCACCAGATCGAAAAAAATTAACAAGAGTCAAAGAAAATGATTGAAGATATGCAAGCACACTTTGAAGAAGCCAAGAAGAATGAAGAATACCTCACAGCATAGTTGGAAATAGCAAGAAAAGAATGTCAATGGTATGTTAATGAAATTACCTCTTTAAAAGAATATATTAAGAAAGTAGTTAGTGATAAAGTAGTAGTTAATTCAAAATTTGAAGATAGCACTAACATGCTGAATAAGATATTGGAAAGTCAAAAATCAAATTCAGATAAGATAGGGATCAATTTTGAAAAGAAAAAGAGTTATGCTGAAGCTCTTACACAAGAGAAAATAAAAAGGGGAGAAGTGGAGAATATAGAGGACATTTCAAACAAAGAAGGTTGGAGAGAACAAAGCTACAAAAGGCAATCAGGTCAGAGATATATAGACATGTCTTACTTTTATGGCTATTGTTTTTATTGTAATGGATATGGTCACAAGAAATTAGAATGTAGAAAAAGAGATAACAATTTCAGAAATAAGGAGAAGGAAAGTCAAAGAGAGTCAAGTAGAAGCCACAACTCTTTTGCTCCTCTATCAAGATTTGATGAAGAGACCATAGTATGCTACAAGTGCAACAACTTCAAACACCCAGCTTGGTATTGTAGAAGCATTTTAGAGTCAGACAAGAAGGATAAGATTTTCAAAGCTCCATTCATCAAGAATAAGGCTTAGACATGTTCATGGTAGAAGAAACAACCTGAAGATTTTATGATGGTTCAGACAGCTCTGCATGTAAGAGGTAAAGATCAGCCATGGTTAATTGATAGCGGATGTTTGAGGCATATGACAGGTAATAAAAGTAAGTTCACAACTCTAAAGAAGATCAATAGTGGTACAGTGAGATTTGGAGATAAAAACACTGCCAAGATAGCTAGAAAAGGTACTTTGAGTTTGGATTATGGTAGAACTAAGACTAAGAATGTTTTATATGTAAAAGGTCTTAAGCATAATCTTTTGAGTGTTAGTCAAATATGTGATCAAGGATATACATTAAAGTTTCATAAAGAAAGATGTGAGATTAGAATAAAAGATTCAAATGAGTTGATTGCAGATGCTCAAAGGATAGGGAACAATGTATATGTTTTGTCAGATATCTTCTCAAAGGCACAATCAAAGGATACATTCAAAGATCAAAAAGAGGAGTTGGGAGTAATTTCTATTACTTCCTACCATTGATGTTTAGCATCAATTGAGGGGGAGCTAAGTGTTAGCTCTAGGTAGGCCCTTTGCCATTGATGTCAAAGGGGGAGAATAACAGGTATAGGTGTAGGTGTAGAAATAGGTACAAGTTGCTATAGTAAGGGGGAGTTACTATATGTTTTCAGATGATAGTATGTGTAGGTGATAGGATATGGCAGTTTTAGGATTGAGGTTGCCATCAATGACAAAGGGGGAGATTGTTGAAAATATTGTCATTGATGTTAAAGGTCTAGCATTATTGGTGATAAAGGCCCCATTGCATTTAATGTTATTTGTAATAGATATATCTTGGCTAATGTGAGTTAATATTTATTTAATATTAATGAATATATTTTTGGTTTCATATGAGACAAAAGAAGGGCCCATGGAGAAGTCAAAGAGCCATGGGGTAAATACAAAAGAATGATGGAACGTATTTTCCCATGAAGAGTCATCTTGGGGAATTCCAAGAGTCACCAAGTGAACACAAAAGAGGAAGGGTACAATTTCTCATGAAGGGACACATTAAGGAATATGAAAAGTCACCAAGATGAGGACAAAATATGGAAGTACTTTTTTGGTCATGAAGGTTCACCACATGACTTTTCAAAGGCAAGAATATGAAGGGTCATACAAGTTTGGCACCATTTTCCATGAGGATTGAAGGGTCACAAAGGGGGAAGGCCAAAGGTCATTTGGAAAGCTATAAATAAAGGCTTGAGAAGCCATTTGTAATATGCAAGAGATATGTTGGGGATCAACCAAAAATATGATTACACTTATGAAAGCAATAAACCACGAAATTAAATCAGATAGATAAGTAACTAGAATCAGATAATAGCAAAAAACAAGAGATACAAGAAACCACCCTAAAAACTTGTATTAAACTCTTTACAGAAGGAATACAATTGAAGAAACTTTTTTCTTCCAAACCTCTCTCAGATGCACAAGATCTCTCTTAAGATCTCTATCCCTCAAGAGCTCTCTCTCTCAAGTACAATCAACTCCAACAACCTGGATTGATACAGCTCTGTACTGTTCTTCAACATTCACAAATAATGAACTACTACAACCACGCTAAGCTAAGAAGATTTAATTCTACATATAGAATTAGGAGACTTGAGCATGCACTTACAACCAATAGTTAAGCCTCTTGAACAAGGGCTCTAAAAATAATCTTACTAATAATAGAGACACGAACTTAAGACTAAGACTTAAACTCATCATGTAAACACTCAGTTCTATCCTCAAAAATAGCATTCTAGACGCACAGGTAATCGATGTCAGTTCCTGCCTACTTGCCTATGATAGACGTCGGTTGATCCTCTACCGATGCTGGCATCTCTTCAACTGCACCTGACTGACGTCGGTCGCTCATGACCAACGCTGGTGACTGTGTAAACCTGCAACTTTGGTAATGCACTCATATGTGAAGGTTTTAGGCTCCACACCTTAACAATCTCCCACTTGGAGATAAACAGCTGCACCAGTACCTGTACAACAACATCTTCTAGCTCCTCCATCTTCAACTCAATCATGAAGACCAATAGAAGTTTAATGAAGATTCAACTTCTCCTTTGTAACTAGCTTGGTTAACATATCAGCAAGATTCTTGTCTGTATGGATCTTCTCCAGCTTCAACTCACCATCTTCCAATACCTGTCTTATGAAGTGGTACCTAAGCTATATGTGCTTGGTTCTTGAATGAAAGGCTGAATTCTTAGCCAAATGAATTGCACTCTGACTATCACTATACAATCTACAACTCTCTTACTCCTTTCCAAGCTCTTCCATGAACCGTGTCATCCATATCATCTCTTTACTAGCCTCTGTGGCTACAATATACTCTGCTTCTGTAGTTGACAAGGCAATAACCTTCTACAAATTTGATATCCAGCTAACCGCCGTTCCACCTACAGTGAAAACATATCCTATGGTGCTCCTCCTACCATCCAAATCACCTGCCATATCTAAATCTACATAACCATGTAGAGAAGTATCTGAACCTCCATAGCACAAGTGCCTACTGTTGGTTCGTCTTAGATATCTGAGGATCCACTGAACTACTTTCTAGTGTTCCTTTCTTGGATTGGCCATATACTTACAACACCCACTGCTTGGGCAATATCTGGTCTAGTACACACCATTGCATACATCAAACTTTCTACTATGAAAGAATATGGAACCTTACTCATGTACTCTACCTCATCATGTGAATTAGGACAGTGTTCTTTACTCAACTTAAAATGTCCAGCCAAAGGTGTGCTTACCGATTTAACATCCTACATATTGAACTGTTTCAACACGTTGTCCACTTAATCCTCTTGAGACAATATCAACCTGTGATTTTTCCTGTCTCTCTTAATGCTCATGCCAAAGATTTTCTTTGTTGCTCCCAAATCCTTCATAGCAAAAATTTGAGCTAATTTCACCTTAAGCTTAGAGATATCTTACATGTGTGATCCTGCAACCAGCATATCATCTACATACAGCAATAGAATAATATATCTACCATTATTCAATCTCTTAAAATACACACAATGGTCAGATTGACACCTACTGTAGCCATGCTCAGTCATAAACCTGTCAAATTTAAAATACCATTGTCTAGGAGCTTGCTTGAGGCCATACAAGCTTTTCTTCAATCTGCACACTAACTTCTCCTTACCTTTGACCTAAAATCCTTCTGGTTGTTCCATATAAATTTCCTCATCCAGATCTCCATGAAGAAACATTGTCTTAACATATAGCTACCCAAGATGCAAATCCTCAATAGCAACCAAAGACAGTACAATCTGTATAAAAGTCATTTTAACAACAGGAGAAAAAATCTCACCAAAATCAATACCTGGATTTTGTGCAAATCCTTTCACTACCAATCTGGCCTTATATCTCATATGTCCATTCTCACCTTCCTTCAACCTGTAGGTCCATTTGTTCTTCAATGTTCTCTTACCAGCTGGCAACTCAACCAAATCCCATGTTTGGTTCTCTCTTAAGGACTCCATCTCCTCAACCATGCCATGCTCCCACTGACTCTTAAACTCCACCTATATTACTTCTTCAAAACTCTCTGGTTCTCCACCATCAGTTAGCAATAAATAGAATAATGAAGGAGAATATCTAATTGGAGGCTTACTTACCCTTTCTGACCTCCTGATGGGTGTCTAAGACTCGTTCACAACACGCTATCCACCCAAATTCTCTGACAGTGACCGACCTTGATCACCTCTAGACCTGTTACTGGCCAACATCGATTTTGCCTGACCAATGTCGGTGTCTGTTCTGCCAACGTCGGTCTCTGTATGACCAACATCGGTTTCTATTCTACCGATGTCGGTTCCTATCCTACCGACGTCGGTCTCTATGTTTTCCTACAAGTGATTATTTCTTTTTCCTATGAGCTCATTTTAGACCGTCACCTCGTCCAATTCACCATTGCTCTATCTAGATTGATTCAGCTTCTTCAGCTAATCACTATACATCACTCTTTCATTGAAAACAACATCATGGCTCCTAATTATCTTGTTAGTTCCTAGATTCCAAAATCTAAAACCAAAATCATCTGAGCCATAGCCAATAAATGTGCACCTCATAGACTTAGCATCCAGCTTCTTTCTATTTTCCTTATCTACGTGCATAAAGGCTTCACAACTAAAAACTTTGAGGAATGAGATATCTACCTTTTTACCTGTCTAAGCCTCTTCTGGAATTCCACCATCCAGAGCTGTAGAGGGTCCTCTGTTAATCAGGTACACTGTAGTGTCAACAGCTTCTACCCAAAACTCTAAGGGCAAACCAGCATGCAATCTCATATATCTTGCATGCTCCATGATTGTTATGTTCATCCTTTTAACAATTCCATTATGCTGAGGTGTCCTTGGAACCATCCTTTGCCTATGGATTCCATGCATATAACAATACCAGTTGAACTTATAACTGCAGAACTCTCCACCATTGTCAGATCTTAGGCACTTTAATCTTTTGCCTGTTTCATTCTTAACCATAGCTTTCCAAATCTTAAAAGTCTCAAATACATCAGATTTCTTCTTAATACAATAGATCCATACCTTTCTTGTAGAATCATCTATGAACGAAACATAGTACTGTGATCCTCCAATAGAAGCTACCTGAGCTGGTCCCCACATGTCTGTGTGAACAAGCTACAACTTATGCTTCTTCTTTATAGACCCAGTCTTGAGAAAACTCACCCTTTTCTATTTTCCAAATACACAGTGCTCACAAAATTCTAGATCCATGCTTTTCAAATCTGAAAGCTTACCTTTAGACTTAAGAATTGACATCCCCTTCTCACTCATGTGGCCAAGCCTTGAGTGCCACAATTTTGCATCCACATCTGAAGTAGATAATACAGAAGGAGAATTGTTAGTAACACAATTACCCATGTAGAGAGTACCTGCTCTCTTACCTCTAGCCATAACAAGTGCACCCTTGGTCACCTTCCAAGATTCTGCTGCGAGAGTTACTGTACAACCCTCATCCCCTAACTTTCTTGCAGAAATCAAATTCCTCTTCAAGCTAGGAACATGCATCACATCTCTCAACACTCATGTGTTGTCGTTCTGCATTTTCAGCTACACTTTACCTTTGCCAATAATTTTACAAGGCTCATCATCCCCTAGATACACTATTCCAAAATCTCCATGGATATAGTCACTGAAATATTCCCTATTAGGGTTAGCATGAAAAGATGCACCAGAATCTAACACCCAAGATTCTATATTATTATGCAAAGAGAATATTAAAGCATCTTGTGCAATACCTGCAACCTTTGCTTCTTCTTTTCCTTCATGCTGATTGTCCTCCTTAGGCTTTGACCAGCAATCTCTACTTATGTGCCCCATCTTTCCACAATTCCAGCATTGTGGCTTCTTGCCATTTCTAGATTTGGATCTACCTCTCCCCTTAGACTTAGATCTTGATCTCCCTTTCTTGCTCTTCTCTTTTTGCCTTCTTCTGCTCTCAAAACTTAAAGCATTCCCAGATGTCTCTTCAGTGCTTTTCCTACAAATTTTCTCATTCAAGATAACACTAACAACATCCTCTGCTTTTAAAATATTTGATGCAGATGCAGTATTGCTAACTACCATTACTAAGCTATGCCAGCTTTTAGGCAAAGAACATAATATTAAAAGAGCTTTAATTACATCATCAAATACAATTTTGACTGAACTTAATTGATTTACAATACCATGGAAATCATTCAGGTGATTAGATATAGATCCACCTTCCTGCATATGCAAATTAAATAGCTGCTTCATAAGATATACTTTATTAGAAGCTGAAGGTTTTTTGTACAAATTTGCTAAATTAGTCATCAACTCTACCGTTGTTTTTGCCTGTGATAAATTAGATATCACAGTAGATGCTAGATTCAGTCTTATAGACCCCAGAGCCTTTCTGTCGAGAACTTCCCATTCTTCATCATCCATGTCTGTGGGCTTCTTTGCAATCCCACCTAATGGTAAGTATAGATCTTTCTGATACAGATAGTCCTCTATCTACATTCTCCAATGTTGATAATTTTTGCCATTAAACTTCTCCATTCTTAGTTTACTTTCTTCTACCATTGCTTCTCCCACTCAAACAAAAATCCCTACAAAAACTCCTGTGAGCAACCTGTAATCAATACACACTACATAGATCTAAACCACCTGTTAGTGAACCTGAGCTTTGATACCAATTATTGGATATCAAACTCTAAACCTATAACCAAGGCTCTGATACCACTTGTTGGGGATCAACCAAAAATATGATTACACTTATGAAAGCAATAAACCATAGAATTAAATCAGATAGATAAGTAACTAGAATTAGATAATAGCAAAGAACAAGAGATACAAGAAACCACCCTAAAAACTTATATTAAACTCTTTACAGAAGGAATACAATTGAAGAAATTTCTTTCTTCCACACCTCTCTCAGATGCACAAGATGTCTCTCTAGATCTCTATCCCTCAAGAGCTCTCTCTCTCAAGTACAATCAACTCCAACAACCTAGATTGATACAACTCTGTACTGTTCTTCAACATTCACACACAATGAACTACTACAACTACGCTAAGCTAAGAAGATCTAATTCTACATATAGAATTAGGAGACTTGAGCATGCGCTTATAACCAACAGTTAAGCTTCTTAAACAAGGGCTCTAAGAACAATCTTGCTAATAATAGAGACGTGAACTTAAGACTAAGAATTAAACTCATCATGCAAACACTCTGTTCTATCCTCAAAAATAACATTCTAGATGCACAGGTAATCGACGCTGGTTCCTGCCTACTTGCCTGTGACCGACATCGACCGATCCTCTATCGACGCCAGCGTCTCTTCAACTACACCTGACTAACGTCGGTCGCTCATGACTGACGTCAGTGACTGTGTAAACCTGCAACTTTGGTAATGCACTCATATGTGAAGCTTTTAGGCACCACACCTTAACAAGATAGGTTGATTTGATATTGTAATATCTAGCTTAGAAGAGAAATTGTGAGAGATGAATATGATTTGTATTTGTTATATCTAGCTTAGAAGAGCAAAGGTGAGAGAGAGGAAAGAGATGTTGTATTGATCTATCATTTTTTGAGATAGCAACATTGAGAGATAGGTGTGTGGTATACACAAAGGGGTTGGTGCTCCTGTGGGTTGGTGCTCACAAATTGTTGCTGGATTGGTGCTTGGCAAAGGGGTTGGTGCTCATGAATTTTTATTGGGTTGGTACTCTGCAAAGGCGTTGGTGCTCACAAATAGTAGTTGGGTTGGTTCTCGGCAAAGGGGTGTGGTGCTCCTATGGGTTGGTGCTCATGAATAGTTGTTAGGTTGGTGCTCAGCAAAGGGGTTAGTGCTCCTACAAGCTTGGCTTGCAAATATTGTTTGGGTTGGTGCTCATTCATATACTTGAGATTATTCTCCATGGTTTTTCGCACATTGGGTTTCCATGTTATATCTAGTGTCTCTCTCTATCTTGTGTGGTGTTTATTGTTTGATTTTTATTGCATATCTTGAATGTTTGATTAAGTGGAATTTGGTTAAAGGAAAGTTCTATAATATATATGATATACTGATTCACCCCTCCCCTCTCAGTATATTCCGTGCTTAACACTCATTACCTATTTTAATTTATCAAATGTAGATTGAGATATTTATGTTCGTAAAAATAATCCCATTTGGTCAAATCTATAAATTGGGATGAAACTTGAGAAAAATCATTGAAAAATCTCATATAATAACTATATAACCCAAAGAAGCTGCTCATTTTTGTCATAGTAGGAGTTGGCCAATCTAAGATAGCTTAGATATTTTTTTGATCCACATATACTCCCTTAGAACTAATTTTATATGACTCAAATGTAAAAATTCTTTTAATCCAAACTCACATTTAGATTCCTTAGAAAAAATGCACACTTCTCTAATATGCCCAAAATAATGTCTAGATGTTTTATGTGATCCTCCCATGTCTTGTTGTAAACCAAGATATCATAAAAGAATAACAATAAAAATTTCTTAAATTGATCCATAAGATATGTTTGAAATTATATTTAAAATTATCAATATCATTAATCAACCCAAAATGCATGAATAAAAACCTAAAAGTTCCATAATGGCACTTGAACATAGTTTTCTATACATCTTCATCTCTCATGCAAATATGGTGATATCCAGGTCTTAGATCAATATTAGAAAAATAAATGGCACCAATTAGTTCATGTATGATCTCATCTATCCTTGGAATATGATACCTATTTTTGATGGTGTTTTTATTTAAATCTCTATAATCAATGCACATATGCAAGGTCTCATCCTTAATTTTAACAAGAACTACAAAAGATGCAAAAGGGATAGAACTTGGCCTTATGAAACCATATGTAAGATATCTCTAATGATATTTTAAATTTATTATTTAAACCCCGTAGGGTGGAAATATTATTGTGATAACTAGTGTTTCACCTAGTTTTAATTCTATAACATGTTGAAAACCTTTATCTAGGGGTAAACTGGGTGGTAAACCATTGAAAATTTTACCATGTGAATGTAATATTTTTTTATATAAATCAAAGGATTATAATTGACTTTATATGAATAAAAGGATTCTATCAAAAAAATTACTTCACATGTTACTTGGCCTTTTTAGATAATCCTCTCCATTCTTTTTGTTGTGACCATTTATGGTGTTCTATTAGACAAGCCCCTAAAAAATCTCTCCTTTCCATTTGAATTAAATGTTAATTCCATAGTTTGGTAATTATCATGAAAATACATCAAAAATACAACCACTACACTCCTAATACCATATTTTTTCCACTCAAAATCACTACATAAAAGTCATCACATACCTTATAGTCTCCCACAATAATATTGAGCAACTTGATCACTTTGTTACATGGCATTATAAATCCATCTACTAAAACAAAATTGAATCCTTAAAAATATTCCATATATAACCCTCTTTTAACCACTAATACTTCATTAATTATTTCATGTGTGGATCCACTATCAATTAGTATTTTCATTTTTTGTTCATTGAGCACTTTATGAAGTCAAAAAGGGTGATATTTAGGTGCTCCTGATAGGGCTGTTAGAGTAACTCCACCTATAATTTAATTTCCCTCATATTTTGTTATCAATTTTTCTAATTATTATAATGTTTCAAATTCTTATATACCTTGTTCATCATCTGATATCAATTTAATATAATTCACTTTCCCTTTACCCAAGCATTTATGACCTGGTCCCCATGGATCCTTATATTTCAGATAATTTTAGCTTATGTTTCAAGAAGAAAAAAACTAGATATAGGTATCATATAAAAACCTATTTTGTTTTGTGCACATTGAATCAGATGATTATAGAGAGCTACTCTTTATCTTGGGAGGAATTGCCTATAAATAAGATAACACTAAAGCAATGGTTGGTTAGATAGATAGCTAGGTGGATTGCCTAGCATTAGCTAGATCTTGGAAGCAAGAGCTTTTTCAAGGGATATCATTCCATGATTTTTAAATAATTAAGTTTAGAAATAAAAAGATAAAGTAATTTCATAAATCATAAAAGATATTGAAATTAAGTACAATAAATTCTTGATAAAGAAACTGATGAAGTTGACTAATTATAGAAATAAACATGTCAATACTAATGCTAAATAGGTTGGGGATATATGAATAAGCTAGGGAAAATAAAGTTTGATTTGATTGAGGTTTGGTCATTGAAAATAGCTTGTTGTTATTTTGTGCCATAGTGACCGTTAGTGGTTGAGGTGACCATCAATGGTTAGGGTGACTATCAGTAGTTGGGGTGACCATCAGTGATTGGGACAGACCATCAATAGTCAGGGTGACTATCAATGATTACTTTGGGTTGGGTTTGGATAATAAAAGGCTGATTAACAAAGTTCTAGGAGAAGATTCTAAGGGATTAGTTTAGGCTAGGTTGATTGTGAAGTACAAACAAAGTGACTGAATAATTAAAATAGATGCTTAGCTTATTAGTGGTTGATTTAGTAAAAGGTTGATGATGATTATTGATAAAATCATTGATGGATCCTGGTATAATTTTGGTAGAGTAATAGTACTTGGTTGTTGGCTAATGGATGATAGCATTTCATCTCTTTGTTATGATGGTTGGATCACTAGATTGCTAGAAGAATGACTTGTAAAGAAACTTTAGATTCAAAAACTCTTGATAGTTGTGGATTATTCAACCCCTACTCCTCTCTTCTTATAGGAAGGATAGAGAGGTGAAATAAAATGTTAAAAAGAGGATTAAAATTTTATCTAGATTTAGCTCTTGCATGCATGAGCTTTCACATAAATTAGATGAGCTAATTATTAAAAAATAAGTTAGAGTGATGTGTTAGTTAAGTGGTTGAGATGATGGAACTTGACCATCAATAGTTAGGATGATCATCAATGATAAAGGGTTAAAGGTAAGTTGGGTTAAAAATGTGGGTTAAACTAGTAGGTCAATCTGACTTGGGTTGGGTTTGGTTTGCATTCAAACAGTCAAGGTTGGGCCCAAGGGGGTCTTGAAGTGTTTTATGGGTGTTTCAATACTTAGAACCATTGTTTAAGGATTTTTAATGTTTACATTTTCCCTTTTTTATTATGTAGTTTGTATTAGCAAATAACAAAACAAAAACAAAGTGCAGGTTAAGGTTTGGTTACCTTGAGCATGGGAGGAGGTGTTCCCCCTCAACCTAGGAAGTGATGAGGTAAAATAGAATTAGGTGCAGGTTTGAAGAGTGATGAAAGTGATGATAAAAGGTAGGTGATAGGTTAGGAACTAAAGTGCAAACATGTGCACAAAGTGTGATAAAATTTTGATATCTAAGATCACACATTGACTAGTTACCATAGTTGGTAAAATATTAAGGTTGGTGCTAGAAGGACAAGTGATAAATGGACCATGTGATCATATTTAGGAATGACGATTGGGTTAAAATTTTAAACTCAAGTATCCTAGGCAAGGTCTATGTTTTCATAGGTATCCAAGGTAGGAAGTGATCCTAGGAAAAACACAAATTAGTTTGGGTGTAGTTGTGAGTATTCGAGGTAAGAAGTGATCTTGAGAAGACACAAGTTGGTAGAGTGTGCACAAGGTAGGGAAAGTTTAAAAAATTGTTCAACATGACAAGTTTTGTAAGTGCAGTCAAAAGGACCAAGGCAAGGTCATCACAAAAATATGTGCTAGTGTATACCAAAATGGCCACTAGTGAGGTGATGTGATGGTGGTCAAAGTAGGTGGAGAAATATGTTGATCTAGCTAGTAGAGGTAGACCTCAATAGACACCAACATAAGGTGCTTCCCTGTATGTATAAATGGTGACTTTAGAGAGAGATCAGGCATGAGTGGTATTAGTTATAGTATATGCTTCTATGGTAGCACTATAGGGTCAGTTGGTAGTGGCATAGGGTCAGGTAGCTATAGTTATAGGTGAGAGGGACTAGGATATAGATACACTAGGCTTAGTTACCTAAGAGAGAGACTCCTTGAGATCAGCTAGAGGGGGAGCCATAACACCTATATGACCACTGGGCACTATCCCTATGGCATGGTATATAGCCATAGTGGAGGACCTATGCTATGATGATGCCATAGTCTTGATACATTGTCCTATAAGCCCCAATGGGGTGATTATATAACTAGTTTAGTAAGTGGTGCTAGCATGGTGACACCAAGTTAGTGGGATACTTCTATAAGTGGATAGGTACCTTAAGAGGATAGGCACTAGGAGGTGGCAGTGCCCTAGGGGCATAGTTATGATATGGTTTATATTTTTTTGTATTTCATTTTGATATCGGCCTATGAGCTGATGTGGTGAGATGTATATTTTGAGAGAGATACATGTATATTTTTTGTATATATAATGATTATGTGGTTGTTTATGATTATAGACTCATGATATTTGCATATTGTTTATTGTTCATGGTGTTGATGTTCATATTAGTCATTGATGATGTTATGGATTATGGTTATCATATGGATATGGATGCTTATATGGACTCACCTATCTAGGCATATGATGGATTTTTATTTATGTTGATGAAGATGCCTATGACATCTATGGTCATGATGATGTTTGATCATGATAAAATTTAATGAGTATATGCTTCCTTATTTAGATTTAGACATGTGGTGAAAATGGTTTATTTCTTTATTGTTCATGGATGGTATGATGTTAATATGATGTTGATGGTTATGACTATGTTTATGGACATGGTTAATGTTGATGATGTCTATTTTTGTTCATGGTATATGTTGATATGATGTGATACACTTATGATTATGGTCATTTTTATTAAGTTAAAACAAATATAGTAAGTTGAATAACAACATTGGGTGTAAGAAAGAGAAGATAACCAAGAGACAAATGCCCAATTGAATATATCAACTAGTTATAAGAGGATAAGAAGAGGGCACGATGCTTCTTCTTTGGCAAGGATGAAAAAAAACCAAAGTTGGATTGGCTTAAGGAACATAAGCCCTTAGAATTCTTTGCATTATCATTTATTAGTTTGTTAAAAAGGTGTCTTAATCACATAATTTCAAGTGAGCTCAAAAATCTATTGATTTATATCATATAAAGGGGAGATGGATAAAAATAGAACCTTCTTACAAGACTAACATGCCTCTTTAGGATGTTACAAAAGAGTCAATATAAATAAGTCTATGTCACATAAGGTGTAGACTAATTGATGCGAGAAGCCTACTCATGAGAGTCGATTGTGGCTTTCAAAATTATTGTGCTTATGAGAACCAATTATGAATTTCAAAATTTGTCTGATTTTTTTGATGCTTGATAATGGGTCTTTTGCTTAGTTTTTTATTACATGGGAGGGTTGGGGAAGCTTATTGATGTAGGAAGCTTCTAATACATTGCTATGCTTTGAAAAATGTGTTACTCAGCCATCTTTCAAGGGAGTGGTTAAGTTTATGTGCTTTGCTTAATGCCTTTGATAGCTATCCTTAAAGGAAGAAGTCTACCTTATTTTAATAAATTTTGATATGTTTCCAGTAGTTGTCCTTTAATGGAGTAGTCTACAGATGTTAGGAATGATCCATGATTGTTTTTGGTTATGAATTCACTTCTCTTATTTGATTTTTTGTTTTATATAGACCTACTTATATAGGCTTAAAGGTTGAGCTTTATGAAGGCAAAACTAAAATCACAATAAGGTTAATTAGGTGTAAATAGGTTTAGGTGATAATGATCATGGGAATCCATCCTATAAAAGGGGTGGAAAGCACCATGAGAATCATGTCATAGGTAAATCCATGGTACCCATTTGTTCAAAATTAGGCCATGATTGTGATGGATAATCACATGATTTAGTTTTAATTGGTTTCCCCTAAAATAGGGAGATGAATGTGGTTTAAAAACAAGGGATGAGCTTAAGTTAGATAAAATTTGAGTTTGATCTTATTTAACAAAAGAAAGGATGCAAATTTGAAGCATTGAGGGGCTTAGGTTTTGGGTTTCCTATGAGAGAGGATAACTGCTAAGCTCTTGATCCATACTTGTGCATTATAATATAAGCTCCAATATAACTAAAATCAAATTTTCCTCACTTTCTTTTCTCCATGTTGGTGACATGTTGATTTACTTTACAATGAGGTCTCAGATATTGAATTCTCACACCTTAAGGTATTTATTATAAGCACATTTGATGCACTCTTGATGGACAAAAATATGGGTGAGGGTGGATAAATGATGTTCATCAAGTAACTCAAGTTGGGATAAATGGTGTAGATGATAATAATATTTATAAATGATATCTTGTATGGATATGCAAAGCAAAGGAATTTAGACTTCTAGAGGTAAGACAACCTCCTCTCCAAACATAAGAGAGAATGGGGTAGAACCCGTAGGGGTTCATAAGCTAGTACAATATGACCATAAGGTGAAAGGGATGTGCAAATTCTAATCTTAAAAGAATCAATGACCATTTTGGTGAGCATATTATTGAGAGTTTTGCTAGAGGCTTCCATATATCCATTAACTTGTGGCTGATAGGGTGAAGAAAAACTTAACTTGATGCCAAATGCATAAAAAAGACCTTAGACTTATTTTTTAAAAATATTTGTCATTATCGATGATAATTTTATGAGGAGCACTAAAATGGCAGATGTTGTGATAGTTGTTAAAGTCAAAAATCCTTTTAACTTTAGTTAAGACAAGAGGAATAACCTCTACTCATTTGGTAAAATACTTGATCATAGTGATGATAGAATTATGTCATTATGAAGAATGGGGGTTAATTGAACCAATGAGGTCTAAACCCTATTGTGAAAAGGACCATAAATACATGGATACACAAATACTATTCCTAGGTGTTTGTTGCAAATTGGCATGTTTTTGACACTGAACACACTTTTTCACATAATCATAATAGTCTTGGTTAAGGGTAGGCCAGTAATAGCCAAGGCAAAGGATGCATTTAGTGATGGCTAGGCCATTAAAGTGTCCCCCATAGATCCCATCATGCATTTCCTTAATAGCATGAGAGCATTCTTGACTACATATGCAATGGAAGAGGAGACCATCAAAGACACATTTTAAAAAATACCCCCTATTATGTTATAACATGAGGTAATCTGGATAAATGATCTTAGAGTATTCCTAGAAAGACCAAAAGGAATGATGGCAAGGTTAAGATAGTCGAAGGTTTGATACTACCAAAGATTAAGTTGAGTCTCCTCCGCATTAAAGATGGTGGGAGAGTCTAGTTTAACATAAGAGGGATGGATAAATATATAGATAATGATAGATAGCTTAGATTTAGAGGGTGTAGATGGGATTTGATAAGCAAGGGAAGCCATGGTGTTAGCAAACTTTTTTGTAGATCATGGGGTGGTTTAGATATGGTAATGTTCAAATTATGTATAGAGTGTGTCAAATAGTTATTTGTACTATTTTAAAACATCAATTTACATTGATATATGCCATTGATTTTATTTACCACAATTTAAGAGTAACCAAAGATGTTGATTAGTTTGAATCCCAAGGCTAACATAGTTTGAAGGCCTTTGACTAGGGCTTTGTACTCAACCATACTATAGGTACATTCAAAATCTAGTTTTAAGGATAAAGGAAGAGGTTCACTATGAATGGGAATAATGATAATGTTGTCTCCCCCACCATCTTGACACTTTGATCCCATCAAATAAATTGGTCACTTGATAGTTGAAGTCTACCTAAGAGAGGGTCAAGATGGACTCATCAAGAAACTCAAGAGGAAGAGGTTGATTGTCTACTAATGATGTGTCAAAAAATTGGTTGGAAATGACTTTCCCTTTAATTAAATTCTAAGAAAGAAACTTAAGATCAAACTTAGCTAAAATCATGAGCCACTTGGACATATGTTATTTTTTGTATGGCTTAGAGTGCATATACTTGAGTGGGTCATTATTTATTATGACATAGTTTTTATGGTTAAGAAGGTAGTGGTGAAGTTTGGTGTCCAAAAATACTAAATCTACGCAAAGTTTCTTGGTATGAGTGTACTAATTCTCATACTCTACAAATGTGCAAATGATGTAGTAGATGGATTTCTCTTTATGTTGTTAATCCTAATGAGAAATCATTTCCCCTAGGGAGTGGTTGGTGGTAAAGATATAAAGGTAGAAAGGTTAATCATCTTTTGGAGGGGTGATAATAGGTGAAGATAAAAGGTACTATTTAAGTGAATCAAAGGCCTTCTGATAATCATTGTTCCAATTAAAAGATACATCCTTATTTAGGAGGTGATGGAAGGGTTAGCATTGATTTGAGAGTTGAGAGATAAAGTGATGAATGTCTTGGAGCTTCCCCTACAAACTACAAAGTTATTTGAGGTTGAATGGAGGAAGAATGTCAAGGATTGCTTTGATTTTGGATAGATTGAATTTGATTCCCTAAAGGGAAATGATAAACCCAAGGAGCTTTCCTGAAAAGAACCTAAAAATAATAAATATAATCTTGAGAATGACTAGATGATCCTTATGACATTTGGATTTTTCAAGAAGGTCATCAACATAGTCTTCTATAATATTATGGATAAGATCATGGAAGATGTAGGTCATAGTGTGTTGGTAGGTTGCACCATCATTATTTAGTCTAAATGGCATGACCCTATAGTAGAAGGTCCCCCATGGGGTGATAAAAGTATTTTTGTGTTGATATTTAGGGGCAATTAGGATCTGATTGTAGCATGAAAACCCATCTATAAGAGATAGCATCGCATGGCTAGTTATAATATCAACTAGCTAGTCAATGATTGGTAGAGGAAAGTCATATTTTGGGAAATAAAGGTTGAGGTCATGAAAGTCCACATAAATTCAAAGTCCCCTTATGGCTTTGGTGATGGGCACAATGCTTGAAACCCATTAGGGATAGTTAATGGGTTGAATGAAATTGATAGATAGGAGATGTTAAAGCTCTTCCTTGATGAGAAGGGTTATGTGAGGGTGAACTCAATAAATTTTATATGTATCAAGCTTACCCTCATGGTTGATGATTATTTTTTGAGTAGTGATGGAGGGGTAAATTCCTAGCATGTCACTATAAGACCAAACAAATGCTATATTGTGGTCTTTCAAGGAGGGGAAGTTTTAAAGTTCCTTGGAATTTAGAAATTGGCTTGTTTTGATAATGCAGGGGTTATTTAGAGTGCCTAATTTGATATCCATGGTGGATTCATTTAGTATGGTTGAAATATCTAAATGAAACATTTGTGGGTAGAATAATTTTATGCATTAAGATAGGTGAGAATGGAATCATCATCCTGACATGGAATGATATTAATGGTAGGAGAGTCATCTCCTATAATCTTAAGATGGGTCATAATGATGGTCACGATCACCTTTTCCTTTTGATAAGTTAGGGGTCCAAGGTTGATCATGCTGATGAAAAAAAAGTTAGGTGGGATGATGTCATCATCCCCACACTCAAGTGGAGAAGAGGTTAGTGAGGAAGGGATGTCTTCCTCAACAATGGTGATGGTAGGTGGTTTGATTTTATTTGTAGGTAGAATGAAACTAAGGCCATGTTTCTCATGAGGCTTTCTATTATGAATTGAAATCAACTCATGCAGGCCATGCTTATATCATCCAAGACCAAATCTCTTCCAAGCACACCTATGGAGGTATGTTTTGGAAAATTCTAGTTTATCTAGATAAGAGAAGCTAAAGGTGAATGGTCGAGGTGAAAAGGAGGTGGATGAAGTGTCAAGATGTTTTTCAAGTCCTACATAGATGAAATGGGTTTGATAGTTTGAAGGTCTAAGGGGAACAATGGTTTTGATATTGGGGTCATACCTAAGTTAGTTGTTAAGTTTCATATACTCATGGGGAGTAGGGAAGGTGTCAAGGGTCAAGAGGTGATATTCCCCAAGTGAAATACATTAGAATATTGGTTTCAAGTGGTCTATGGTGGGGATTTGATATGAAGGGATTGATGAGATAGTAGATGCATCATTGGTAGAAGATATGTGGCTTCATATTTTATGGTTAAGGGCTTATCTTTGGATGATGAGGGTGTGCTAGATGGAGATAAGAGGATGCCATTGGCTGATAAGTAACGTTACATGACTAAAAGGGACTTGGGTCAACTTGTATAGTGACAACCTAACCTTCATTCTCAAATTTGATACAATGATGAAGGGTAGAGGGTACACAACCCATAAAATGGATCTAAGGTCATCCTTGTAAAACATTATACTAGAATTCAACTTCCAATACATAGAAGAGCTCTGGGACTGTGTGAGGTTATAAGTGAATGTGAAGGACAATAATTCCTAGAGTAGTGGCCATGGTGTCATTGAAGGATTAGAGGATGATCGAGGTTTAAAACATGAAATTTGTTGGTAGTTTAAGTTGATCATAAGCATGGGAGGAGATGATATTAATACTAGCTCCTCCATCAATCATAACCCATTTGACGTGGGTTTGGTTGATGTGGGAAGTGATTAAAAGAGGGGGATCTAGGTCACTAGGGTGGTTAGAAGGTATTTCCAAATCCTTAAAGGTGATACAACTAGAAATTTGGAGAGTACCAATAAAGGTTTCTAGAGGTTGAGAGTCTTCAAGTTGGACATTTATTGATTTCAATGCCTCTATCATTCTTGGTGATGATGAGGTGAGGTAGAGATCAATTCATATAGGCACATCTTTATCAAGGTTTGGTGAATTTTTTTGAGAACCACTCTTCTAATTGATTCAGAGGGGTTGGATTGAGAGGTACCCAAGATAGATACCTTACATTTTTATAAAGGTGAAGATGTTTGAATTTGACTTGGTTGGGAGGTGAAAGATGGGTATGTCCATGGGATGGACACTTTAACCTTCCCCTTATCCTTTTGTTGAGTGTGTGATCATGTGATCACATCGATAGTATGGATAGAGGGAAGAGTTGGGATAAGAGATTGGTTTGGTTCCCCACCACTCTTAGGTGAGAGTGGGGGAGAAGGTAGGTATTGGGTATTGGTTGTTGTTTATTATATTGGTATGGAATTCATGGGAGGTTCATCTAATAATAGATCCTCATCATAAAGTTGATGGATTATGGTTTGGAGAGATTTATAGTTCTTCATGTCATGATTGGGTATCTTATGATAGGATCACACCTAGTGGTTGTTATACCAAACTATTTTTGGACCAATGGGGTCAATGGTATAATAAGACATAAGGTCAAGAAAGATATTTGTAATAACCTTTATAAAATAATTGAGTAAGACTTAGCTAAAGGTGGAAAGCATCTAAAGGTTCTAGCCTTGGTTGGTGAGATGGAAGTCATTTTTGAAACATGCTTGGTAGTAGAGATATTAGGTAAGGTGGTGCTCTTAATTGATTATTTTGGTTTAGTTAAGGAATTTGGTAAGTTGGAGGTGGAATTTTTCATGGTATATAATTTGGTTATTGATGGCTCAGTTAAGATGGGTGTGTCAAAAATCAAGAGTGATGGTGTAGCCAAGAGTGGTGGTTGGGTTTTGGTTGAGATAGTTGGCTTCTTAATCAAAGTAGAGGGATGAGGCCCCAAAATAGAGGACAAGGTTGATGGAGGCATAACTCTAGCCTTCTAGCCTTTTGATAGTTTTACTTCCTTGGTTGATTTAGTTTGGTGCTTGGTTGGTCAGTCTAGTGAGGTTAGCTCTAGTTTCAAGGATAGATGATTAAGGCTCTGTGTAGGTAAGATGCCAAGGTTTTTGGTTGGTTTGGTTGAAGTGATAGAGGATGATTTTTTTATTTAGGATTTGGTTGTTATAGATGGTTGAGAAATGGTTGGGATGGTAGAGATTTTTATTGGTTTGGTTGATATGATAGTAGGTTGGATAATAGAACTGGTGTGTTGGTCCATTAAAGAGGTGGTTGGAGGTTCTCATTTGGTGATGTAAGGGAGACCCAATTATTTCCAAAAGGTGGTGTAATACATTTCAGGTTTGAAGACAAATTTAAATCTTTGAATTAGTCTAGAGAATTGTTTATAGACTAATCTTTCTCCTTAGGTAGTGGACTTGAAAGATAAACCCATAAGTTGAGAAAGGGGAATGGTAACCTCATCCTTTTTCTTAATCAAAGGATGCAAGGTTTTGATGGGTGGTTCCTCTATGGGAGGTGTAGATATGGTGGTTTCTTATTTGGGAATGATCTCTAAAGGAGAAGTGAATTATTTGGTTTTTGAAGGAGGAGGTAAAGTGGTGATGGTTAATTACTCTGGTGTGTCAGTTGAAGAAGGGGTTGATGACTCCAATACCTCAATAAGTGGAGGAGGTGAAAAAGTTAATTTAGTGGTTTGGATCTCCAAAATAAGATAAGGTAATTCCACTATCTCAATAAGTGAAGAGAGTGAAGAATAGGTAGATTGGCTGGTAGGTTCTTCAATAATGAGCCTGTCAAGAGCCATATTGATGGTATGGGCATCATGAGAAAACTCAGCTTTATTGCTCTCATTTTTGATAGGTGCATGATTGAGAAAATGTTGCCTAAAAATTTCAAGTGCTTGGTTTGGAGGTGCATTGGGTTTGTCCAACATAAGTTACCCATTATTAATGAGGTTCTGGATAATGTCTTTAAAGGTATTACACTTACTAACATCATGCCCCACTACTTGATGGAAAACACATAGGTCATTCTCATTGTACCAGCTAGGTGTAGGATGAGAAGAATCAAATTATTGAGGGGGTTTTATGGGAGCATGTTATATGATATTAGATTTTAGAAACTTCTCCAAGACTAAATCATAATATTCCCTAAGTGGAGTAAATTGTTTTTAATTGTTTTGGTTTCAGTTCCTCATGTTTTAATTTGAGGAGTTAGAAGAGTTTGGTTGATTGACAAATGGTGGAGGAGAAGTCTTAAGGACAACCACATTCATAGTTACTTTGATTTTGGCATTGGTATTGGTTTGGTTTCTTTGTTTAGAGGAAGAGGCCTCATTGGATTTGTAGGTAGAGTTTTTGTTTTTCAACTTTAACTTTCCTTCATCGATGGCTCTATTTTCTAGCTTATGTGTCATGTTAAAATCCTCATCAAAGGTTATGAAGCTGTGAACATAGAATGTAGAAAATATGTGGTTAGAACATGCCTAAGAAAAATGTTTTATTAGTTCAAGTTGGGGTAAAGAGAAAGAAAGTTGACTGATTAAGATTCTCCAATGAGTTAAAAAATCAATAATAGATTCATCATCAATTTCCTAGATAGAGTAAAGGTTAGTGATGAAAACTTTCTTGGAGATGTTTATTGAAAAGTGATCCAAGAAAGTTTGGGCTAGCTGGGTGAAAGAGAAGAGAGAATGTTTGGTAATGGAACTATACCAGTCTAATGTAGGGCCAAATAAAGACATAAGGAAGGTCTAGATAAGGACAGCATCATCATAAGAAATCAAATAACATGAATGCCTAAATGCCTTGAGTTACTATTGGGGGTCCTCCTTACTTTGAAATTTAGAAAAAATTAAGAGATCCCACTAAGGATGATATGGTCTGATAGGGATAGATAGGTGAATGGGTTCATTATAGATCTAATCATATGATAAAATGTTGTGATTACCAGAGATGGATGACTCTAAAGTAGTCATTTTATCCATGAGAATTTTCATCACTTATATTTGGGGTTGTGTGCCTAAAAAATTATGAGGTGTATATTATTGTGGTGGTTGGGTAGCATATTGATAGTTGGTGGGAGGTTAAGAAGCTACCACAAATTGGTATGTAAATACAGGGGGTTGGGTAGATGCCATGTATTGATATGTGGACAAAGTTGGTTGGGTATATGTTATGTAGGGGTAGGTGGATGTAAGTGGTTAGGTAGTAGGTAAAGGTATATGCCCTTGTGGGTTAGGGATATAGCCCATGTTTGGTACAATGAGCACCTATTAAGGGATCAAGGTGGGTTGGGTATGAGAAATGGTTGGGTTTGGAATCAAAGGATAGGTAATGACCTTGGTACTAATTAGTGGTAAGATAGAAGGTATAGACAACACAAGGCTTTGAAGGGGAGTAGTGATTAGTGTATTGGGGTTAGCCAAAGGAAGCTTGGTAATGCTAGTGGTAGGTACTCCCATGGTGAGAAGAGTATAGGTGGTTAATGGTTGAGTTTTACCTAAGGTAGAGTAGTTTTTGGTGGGTGTGGAAGGTGTAAGGGTGTTTTTAGGTTGGGTAGGTTGGTTTTCCATAGAGGTATCAAAGGGATTATTGGTAGATGAAGATGCTTGAGTGGTTAATGGTTGGGTGGTGACTATGGAAATATAAGTATTCCTCATAAGGTGGTAATGCATGCCATAATGTGGGTCCATAGGTGGGACCAAAGTAGGGGAATGGTGAGGCACGACACTGAGATAATGTTGAAGGGCCATGAGATTTTTATCTAAAAATGTGGTGAAGTCTATATCCCCTTAGGAAAATACCTAAGGGAAATTTGGACTCCCTAAAGGATGAGAAATTTAGTACATCTAAGATGTACTGTATGGATGAGAAGGTAGAAAAGGTTGGATGGTTTGGGGATGGGTTCTATTTTGCTTGGTTCTTTCATTTTTGTCGAGTTAGAACCATGCAAAATAAGGGAGAAATTAAGACACAAACAATATCATAGCTCAAACAAATAAAATGTAAGAAATGATCAAGAAAATCAAACACACACTAAAAGGTATGTTAAGTCCTAAATTTCTATTTAGTCTCTCTTATGGCTTATGCCTTAAGCTTTAAGAACCGTGTGACTGAAATTAGCTTGTAGAGTGGGTATTAGAAAAGAAGTCTATGGCTGGTTTCAAGTTGTTTTTAGGATCTCAAAGGGATTTATATTGGAAATTAATACATGGATTGGTATTGGGGTCTACCCCCTCACTTCACACACTGCAATGATAAGGGTGTCATGTGCTTAGCTAGTATATACTAATTTCTAGAGTTTATACTCAACCAGAGAGCTAGATTGGTTTCCCCCTTGGTAATGACCTCCAAGTAGGATTACCAAGAAATATAAGGTGACTGATAGGTGATGAAATCCCATTCAAGCCTTATGTCAAGTTTTTTTGATGTTTTATTGATGTAGGTGGTTTGGTCTATGTGTGGGATACAAGTGATGTTATGATTTAATTACTTTACTTTAATTTAACTAAGTGAGCTAAACTTACAAGCAACCAATGAATTTAGTTAATTTTAAACCCAAAATAAATTTTAATTTCATTTATGAGCATAGAAAGAAAAACACCTAGATGCAAACAAAAGAAACCCAAATAAAGACTCAAGGGTGCCACCAGGCATGCCATAATGTTTTATATAATTTCATCTTACATTTTAAGAAGAAAGAAACTAGATATGATTATGGTAGAAAAACCTATTTGCTTATGCCCACGTTGAATCAAATGATTGTAGAGAGCTCTTCTTTGGGTTGGGAGAAATGACCTGCAAATAAGACAACACCAAAGTAATGGTTGGTTAGATAGATAGATGGGTGGATTACCTAGTGCTAGCTAGATCCCAAAATCAAGATCTTTTTCAGGGGCTATCAATCAATTCTTTTTAAATAATTAAGTTTAAATATTGAATGATAAAGTACTTGCATAAATCATAGAAGATATTAAAATTAATTACAATAAATTCTTGATAAATAAATTGATGAAGTTGACTAACTATAATATAAGCAAGTCAATACTAATGCTAAATAGGTTAGGTGAGGTTCAAAAAATAGGTTGGGGTTCTATGAACAGGTCAAGGAAATGAAATTTGGATTTAGTTGAGGTCTGGTGGATGAAAATAGCCTACTTTTATTTTGTGCCATAATGACTATCGGTGGTTAGGGTGATCGTTGGTGATTGGGGTGACTATTGGTGGTTGGGATAGACCCTCAATGGTCAGGGTGACCATTGGTGGTTACTATCAGTTGGGTCTACATAATAAAGGTTGATTGATGAGGTTCCATAATAATATTCTAAAGGGTTGATTTGGGTTAGGTTGATTTCAAAGTAAAAACAAAGTTACTAAATAATTAAAATAGATACTTAGCTTACCAGTGATTGATCTGATGAATGGTTAATGAGGATTATTGATAAATGCATTGATGGAGCCTAGTGTAATTTTATTAGATTAATAGTACTTGGTTGTTGGTCGATAGATGGTAGCACTTCAGCTCTCATTCATGATAGATAAATCATTGGATTACTAGAAGAATGACTTGCAAAAAAACTCTGGATACAAAATCTCTTAATAGTTCCAGATCCTTAATCACCCCTACTCTTCTCTTTTTATAAGAAATAAGGAGAGGTGAAACAAAATGTTGACAAGAGGTCTAACTTATTTTCTAAATTTAGCTCTTGCATACATGGGCTCACAAATAAATTAAATGATCTAATTAAAAAAAAAGTTAGAGTGATGTGGTAGTTAAGTGGTTGAGATGGTGGAACCTATCCATCAATGGTAAGGGTGACCATCGATAGTTAGGGTGACCATCAATGGTCAAAGGCAAGTTGGGTTTAAAATGTGGGTTAAGCTAGTAGGTCAATCTAACTTGGATTAGGTTTGGTTTGTGGTTGAATGGTTAAGGTTGGGCCCAAGGGGGTCCTGAGGTGGCATAGGGGTGTTTTGACACTTAGAATGGTTGTGTGTGGATTTTTGGTGTCTACACCTTATATGTGAAACAAAGCTTCTTCCTTTGTAGTTCATTCACAGTATCCTCATCCACCCTTTTGTTTTAAAATGAGGCATGGATTTTTGAAGAGAAGTAGGAGGTTTTCTCTTCTAAAAGTTTCCCCTATTTTGACTAGGAGAAAATGGTATGGAAGAATAAGACAACTTGTTCTCTATGCTAAGGTTCAAGAGTTAAAAATATTATTATAGCATCTTGTAAGGTGACTAGTGTAAAAGCCTTGAAAAAACCTCTAAGGGGCTCAAAAGGTCCATCAATAAAAATATATATAACCCTTTTTTATAAAATATCACTTACCATTACAACCATATTTTGAAATTATGATACATAAGCACTTACTGAGGTTTGTAGTTTGATTTTAGGGAGTTACTTCAAGTACTTTTCTTCATCCCTTAGCTAAAATCTATCAAGAAGCCTCTGATTGAATTATTAAAAGGTATTTATTTGTTAATGTCCTTATGTTATGAGGCCATGATACCACCAATAATATGCAACACCCTAAAAATTCAAATTTTCAAATTGAATAGTTGGTATAGCTCAAAATTGTACCTTATGAGAGGGTGATTCAATCCCTCTCAACTTGAGGTATGCAATGGGATTGAGTCTAGGTTGTGGGTGACATATAAGTGAGTTAAACCTCTATATTTTGGGCTAAATCTCAAAATAAAACACCTAGACTAATAATACACCACTTGATTTGATTCACCAAACATGAAATCCTTATATTGTTAAATATGCACTATGAAATATCAACTTACAATCTGATTATGGTATTATAAACATCCCCTATCACACTAGTGTTTTAATTTGAAGGTTTAGATGATTACAAGAGTAATAAGATGATTAAACAAGAGGTGTTAATGGAAACAATAATGGTATATCAATTTTATAAACAATATAACTAAGTAGAATACTTCGTATGACCTGTGAAATTCAACAAAATTGCATAAGGCATGAAACATGAAGGATAAATGCAAAGGATATGACTATCACTAAATACTCATCAATAAAACATCCTCAAAATCAATCTTTGAAAGATAGAAGTAGAAAATACATCTTGAATTCATTTAAATAGGCAAGTAAAAGTCTCAATTTTGGTAGATCTTTGCCATAACCAATGTGTAGATCCATATCAAATCCAAAAATAGCTACTTAAAGAGAATAATGTGAAGAGAGGGAAAGTGGGACATAGTAGAGGAGTAAAAAGTGCCAATCATGAGAGAAAAAATTAAAAATAAAGAATGATTTATGAAATATTATATCAGGTCTTCCATGCCATGTTTTTACCCCCTGAATATGCTCCATCCTTCCAAGTGTTGTAGGAGTTATAACTTAGCTTGACACCTTGACTAACTTATTAAAAATTACCCTTATTTACATAGGACAAGTGAAAAATGGGCCTTCCAATAATTAATTATCCATATAAAACTTCATATAAATTCATTATACATCTTTCATGCCTTAAGAAACTCCTTTAACCTGGCATTCCAACACTCACATGCATAGGTGTCTCAGGAACTCTATATCTCCTATGCCTAGTTTTGCACAAGTGGCTCAACACTCCATATCTAATTTATGTCATGATATTTTTATGAATGGTATTTATATATGTTTTCATGTCTAAAAAAATCCATTTCTCCCCTAAATAACTCCCAATTATTCATTTTTCTCCTCAAGTCCTTATTAAGCCAATTTTTGTTGTAGCCTAAAAATATGTAAAGCTCCTTTTTAGAGATTTGCATGGATGTTAATAATAAAATGATGGTATTTTTTAGTATCCTTTATCCTATTAAAAATCCATTCTCAATTTAATCTTTATACTCTAAGTGGAAGTGTATCTTTTCTACCTCTCTCTATTGGATTAGGTCTCAATCAGGTCTCTTTGCTTAAGATCATGTTTTCTTGCTCTAGAAATTTGTAACACATGTGAAATCACCCAAAATTATGTTATTCACTTTCCATATTCCATAACTAATCTCTATGTAATTTTTGGGGTCATGAGACCCTATAGAAGTATGCAAACCAAGAAATGGCCTTGCCACCCAGTCTAATTTTTCACTTGTTTGAGACTGCCTTGAAAAATAAGCCCAATTTTATCACCTACAAAATATCTTGTGAAAATTTTTAGACTTTAATGGATATTAAAAATCCAAAATGACCTCATCCCATTATTTTTAATCTTTCCTCTTCCTATAACACCTATAAAACATGTAAAAATAGGTTATTTTGGGTAGTTTGTATAGTAGTCCATACAAGTGAAGTACATGTGAATAACCTCCTTGGATTCCTAAAAAAAATATAATATTTTTCAATATTAAATTATGGAATTTGATCTAATTTTTAAGTATTTTTCCTTTGACTAGTCACTATCAGGGTTTAAGAGAGGTTTAAGACCTGTTTGGGGTCTTAACAATTGTTCATAAAGGATAGTGCCTCAATCTCTCTCCTAATGACAAAATATTATTTTTAGGGTACCCATATAACAAATAAAAACACTGTTTTATCCCATTTAAAGTGTGGTATATGGTATGAGCATCTGAAATTACTCCTTAGGTGGCTTGCTTAACATTCTTGAGATTTGAGAGAGGTCAAATCTATTTTTTGAGTTTTAAAAGTGACCCCCACTATTTTGAATATTTAATTAAACCTATATAAAATACATTTAAATGATTCCACATGTATTATAATTTTTGGTTACCCCTCTATGTGATCATGGTGCACTAGTCAAGGTGTTTGGGGTTTAGGCATGTCTTCTATTTTCTAGCCTTCAAGGGCACTTGGACTAAACAGTGAGATGTTTTTCCACTTAAGAGTATATGGAGACATATTATATGACTATTCACCACCTTCATTACCTTTCATGAGGTTTTTTAATGCTTGTATTGTGCTTTTGATTCCAAAATATCTCTTAGTCTCAAGATTACCTCTTGCTAATGGAGTGGGTAAGATATACGACAAAAAAATTGATATTTACACTATTGGTATGACCTTTAAGAGAATATGAAAACTTAAATTTAATTATGGCCATGATTTTTACCAAATTTCAAAGCTTGATCATGCCTATAGAGACCCCAAAACATCATTTTCCTTCATGGTTAGATTGAGTTTGCCTATAATTAGTGATTCATTTAGTCTATACTATGTTTTGCCTTTGTCAACATTGTGTTTGGGTATAAGAGTGATAATGAGACATTTATAAGACATTTTAGACCCTATAAAATAATTCTCATTCCTAAAAGTCTCTTCATATACCTTATACAACCTATCAAAATGTTATCCCTTCATAACTATTATCTAATTCACACATTGAAAGTATTAGTTATAAGTAGTTGTAAGTACTAGTTGATGTAGGTGTCTTTGAGAGGTTTGATACATCCCCATTAAACTAAATTAATTATTTATTTCCCACTATATTCTTTCTCACTATGAGAAACTTTTGTGCTCTTAGCCTTAGGTTTAGAAGGATTTGAATAGGCCTACTCATCTTGTTATGAAGATAACATATCTTCCTTAGTTACAAATTAGAGTTTCCATGCTTACATTTTTCCTAACCTTTTCAATACCTTTTAGACCACTGTCACCTTGCTATTCACTTGTGTTAACCTATTTGTATTGGCTTTAGATGACCAATCCAAGGTTGAATTTGCATTCCTAATTGCTTAGGACTTCACTCTTCACTTGTGTTGGATGGAATTATATCTATCTTCCCCTTGAATCTTCAATCTTCTTCACCTATCACATTATTTACAATCCTAATGGAATTTATCACATCACAATCTCCTAGCCCTTATTCTGTGTGGTCTATTACCTACATTTAGCCCTACTTGGCCTATTGATATTTTTTGATCATCTTATATTGACTTGGGAGGGTAGGGAAGGAGTTATAATGAGATGAGAGGTCACATTATCTTTACTTGGTTTATTAAATAGACATTTGATCATTGGAGATTTCAAACTTATTAATACCAATACTAATAGGCCTAACTATAGGTGGATGTAAATGTTGATTTCCAAACACAAATATTTTTCAGTCTCTTAACTAGTAGATGGTGAATCTAACTTGATTTAAACTTAGATATCTTATTCAATTCACTTCCTTCAATTTATTTTCAACACCTCAACATGTCTCCACTTCACCTTAGCATGTTTTCCAATTTGACTTGGCTGTAGATGGCCATCTCAAGATGAGCCTAGCATTGAGTTATTAATTATTTACTTTACCACTTCATGACTAGTCATTGGAGATAGTATAATTTATCACAAGTTAAAGAGATCCAATTTGGATTCTCATGAGTTATTATAATATTTTCATACTTTGAAACATCCATGTTTACCTTATACCCTACCTGTAGGTGTCTACTAGGACTTTTTTAAGGCTACACAAGGCCACTCTCTCAAGCTCTTTGAGTTACTATATTTTCACACTTATCAAAATAATTCACCCCTCCTTATTACTCCTTCAAGGTTTCATAGAGCTTAAGACAAACATTTCTATCAATTCCAACACACTTAACTAGTCTTGTAAAGACTGTAGGTGCTTATTGACTATGTTCACATTTTTGAAAGCAAATCTCTTTTTTATCAACCATATGTATTATATTAATTTGCATTGAGAATCTTTTATTATCTAAATCCTTTTCAATAGTCATGGAAACATGTTTCCAAACCTTACTCACTCTTTCACACCTATCCTTTGGTTGTACAGACTATGGAGTCTTGAGCATTGAAAATGGAGTCTCTTGATGGTGTGTCATGATTTTGATGATATTTTTGAGTTTTAATGATATTTGACTTACCTCTCTATGTTATATAGACGTTATTAACATGGATTTAGGTCCCAAAATACATATTGATATACTTGTAGGCTAGTAAGTTCTTGAGACACTTCATGAACTTGATCAAAATAAAAATTTGGTTTATGTTCCCCATTATTCAACAAACAAATAGATCAAAATTATCTCTCTTGTTGATCAATGTTGTTACTGATTGTTATTCAAACTAAAATGAAGTTTAGACCTGGAAAGATCATCTAAATACCATTCAAGTCTCTCAAGAATCAAGTCACTTAGAGATTATAGAGAAATCCATTTAAAATAAAACACATGAATTCCATGTATTTTAAGGATATTCCATGAGTTATGGAGTGTTAAAAACCTATGATAGTGATCACCATGAAGAGAAAACCAAACTTGGATTAAGATTCATTGGAACAACCTATTCATCAAGACATTATTGTACCTCATATAGATGATTTGGATGATGAAAAAACCTTGAAATGGAGATCCATAACCTATAAAATCATCATTCAAAATCGTTACTCTCCATCTATTTATTAAGTGGATAAATAGGTTTGAGAATAGACCCTTCTCAGATGGATAGCCCATAGTGACCTATTATCACTCTTAATGATTTTTCATAAATAATAGGCCATAATTATGAAAAACAATTCCAATAATTTTAATCTCATTAAGACCCATAACAATGTACAAAATTTCAGCTCCTAACTCTTTATCTCTCCTAGCCTTATCATCCAATTCAATTTTGCCTTTCTGAGCTTTCTAAGGCAATGATGGAGGAGAAAAGGTGTCTAGAGTATTAGTTTGAATTGAAACTTGGTCCAAATATGGTAAATTAATTTCATGAACCCAAGAGACACTTAAAAACCATTTCCAATTGATAAATAATTCTTCAAGGCCATACAAGTGCCCAAAAGTGCTTGAAAGGGTCATTTTTCTTGTTTGGGAGGTTGAAACTACAAGTTTGTCATTACCTAATTGACCTAAACATTATATGACCTATATCTAACACTAGCTTCATTTTTAATCTTATTTAAATGTTCTCTTCTTGAAGTGGTACATCTCATTCCTCTATATGGGCCAAAAGGTGGCCAAATTGACATTTTTTGCATTTGAGAGTCAAATAAAGGTTAGAGAATGATAGGATGACATTAATGACATTAATGACATTAAAATAGAATTTTGTAATTAATTTGAATTATATTAAACCTTTTACCAATTTTTACACAACAAGACCTTATAATTGACCTTTTGGATTAGACAAGTGTTCATAAGACTAGAACTTAGACAAGGCTAAGGGAAAACATGACCATATGAGACTCTTAATGACCATTGTAGACCATGACAAATCCATATGACCACTTTATGAAAGTTTAAATTTATATTGGTTGACCTATTTTGACATAGATTAAAAATTTGTTCAATAATAGCTTCATTCTCTTTCGTATGGCTTAGATTAAGGTAGGTTTGAAATTTTTGCAACCAAACCAGAGTTAAAATTGTATCCCTACCATCATAGGTAGGATATGATAGTCTCATAAATTTATTTTTTAGATAATTTCCTATAGAACTATTATTATTTATTTTTAGTCTTTGGTGTGTTCTTCCTTTTGATATTTCTTCAAACTTATCATAAGGACAATTTTGAGACCATCTAAATTCATGTATGAATTATATATCTATGTTCCTTCTAATGCAACTAATCCAATAGATTCATGGGTAAAATTATGGTATCTTCCTCTTTTAATATTAATTTGGGTTTTATGGTTTCTAAAATTTAATGACATGTAGATATGTTTCTCTTAGGTGAGCCTTTCCTTCTATGAATAGGCCAAATACTAGTTGACTCACTAGTTTCCCCATCACCTCTCTCAACTCTATTTAACCAAAATTTATGTTTTTAAAGGTGTTTTAGAATTTATCTAATATTTATTCATCTATCACTATTTTTTTCCTTTCACTTTCAACCATAGTTTATTCTACTAATATTAATTTCTCTGTTTGTAACTTTTTTTGTTCTCATCTAAAATACCTAGTTTCTCTCTCAATAGAAAACACCCACTCTTAAAACTCAATAGGATTTTAAGATTATGGATATGATAAAATTTTAATTTATCCTTAATAAATTTTATAGATAAATTTCATATCTATAATTAACTTTATAGTAGAAACAATTACTATAAAATTTATGCCTTTCTCTACACTAGCTAATGAAACCCAAATTTGACATTTTTATGGAATAACATAGTAATTACAAACTGTATCCTATGGGAACTTTTATTTTATAAACTTAAGTCCAAAAACATTAATATTAATTAAATTATCATTCCAAAATAGTTATGGAGTAGAATATAAATTTTGGGTAAAAACTCTTGCCAAAACTACACAGTAACACTGCAAACACTGCTCAAACAAAGCACAAATTCATAACAATAATAAAATGATTATACAAAACTAAATAATAATTAAATAAACTAAAAATAAATCCAAAATACACTTACTTTCTATTTTAACAAACCCAAAAATCTGAAAATACTTATGTACTCTCTACTCACACTAATTATTTGCATAAAACATTGAATATTGGCTAAATCTACACTCTTTGAAGCTTTGTTACAATTTATGTGTGAAATTGTTCATTTGGATCATAGGGGTTTGATATGAAAATGGTTTGGATCAATGGGTGTGCATCCAAATATCCAAAATATAAGAATTTCCATTCCAGGATGATTTGATGACACTATTCAACAAGAGAAGTTAATTAGTTTCGCAAAATATCCTTTAGAAATAAATTATGGAATATAAATAACAAAGAGGTCCAAAAATGGGCACCCAAATTCATCTCATTGATTAAAAATATAAAAATCTAATTGAATAATCCATTAATTTTCATCTTCCTCCACTTTCCATAACCTATTTTAATTATGTTTTTCCTGTTTTTGTCTTATTCCAAGAATTTCTCAAATTATCCAACTTTCCTTGAGGATAAGAAAGAAAAAATAATTTATTAATTTTTTCAAAATCTTATTATCCTCCTCCTTAAAATACCATGCCCCACTTTATCTAAAAAAAGTATTATTATTTAACTAGATCCCTATCCATTTTTTGAAATTGCCAATCCCAAATAAACAATTAATTAAATATTTGTTCCAATTTTATTTCTCTTATTCCCATATAATTGAAAATTAGATTAATTAATTATTAAATTAAAATTAATTATAAATGGTAAATGACACTCTCATATTACCCACTCTTTTTTATGGGAGTATCTATAATATTTTGGTTTAAAATAATATAACTCTATTTCATTGAAATTTTTTGGGAGTGATAATTTACAAACAATGCTATTGAATGTAATATATTCTTTATGAAAAATGTAATTTATATTAGAGAAAAAGAATTTTTTTTTAACATAATTAATTTGTGGGGCCATTTCACCTTTTGTTTGGCTTGACCACCTATTGTACCTAAAATTTAAATTCATGAATTTTAAAAGTTTTGGTCCCCACATGGAGAAATCAAAAGTTTTGCATTAGTTCAATTAGGCCTCAAATATGGATTAGGTCTTTTACTTGTTGCAGTTGAGAAATTTTCATGTTGGAGAAACCAGATAAATCAAACACCATTCACACCTCAATTGTGTAGCATGTGAAAATCTTCCATTTTGTCCTATCTTTCACATCCAAATCCATTTTTTGTTCTTGTTTGATGCATTGAAAAAATGTTATCCAAATGATCATATTTTATTAAGATATTATAGGGCCAAAATTTATAGATTTTATGTAAAATGTAACTAGGAAATTAGGTACCATTCACACCTCAAGTGATTGATAAGTGCAAATATTCTATTTTTTCATTTATTTCACATTCAAAATTTGTTTTGGTTCTTGTTTGATGTGTTGGAATTTTGTTGTCCCATGGTATTTATTTGTCCATAGGATTAAGACTCAAAATTCATAGATTTTATGTCAAATCCAACTAGAGAAATCAAGTGCCATTTGCAAAACTACACGATAGGTGAAAACATTCGATTTTGTCATATTATTCACATATAGGCTTCATTTGATGCATCAGAAATATATTGTCCCAAGGATCATCTTTTCCATATCTTTCATATCCAGACTCTATTTTACTTTTAATTTGATGGATTGGAAATATATTGTCCCAAGGATCATCTTTGTTTGAAGGATTAAAGTCCCCAAAATTCATAACATTCAATTAAAGATCTAAAACTTTGGATCTAGGTTGGCCCCACCTTATGGGTGCACCAAACATGCTAGGTATGTTAATTACGCCAGGCATGCCAAAATAGAAAGGCAAAACTACATATTTTTGTTTTGGAATTATACCTCACATCTATACTTTGTTTTGTCTCCCATTCAAAGCATTAGAAAGAAATCAAAATGAGCAATAAAATGATGTGAAATATTATATCCTTAGAGGATAATTTTGGTTGGAAAATGAATAGGGAGAGATGTAATTTTGATATTATCTCACGAGTATGCAAGTCACAAATTCTTTATTTTTACATATATTGTACATCTATATTTTTTTTGGCTCCCATTTGATGTGATGGAAAGATATTTGAATGGGGAATTCAATGATGGGAAATATTTTATCCTTAAAGACTTTTTAGATGGATTTACTTCTCATCTTCTAATCAAATTTCCTTTACAGGACTCAATTTCATATGTTAGTGTGTAGAAAATACTATTTCTAATATTTATAAACTCTACCACCCAATGAATAAGTCTTGATGGGAATTTTTGGTGCTTTATTTAAAATATTTAAGTCACTTTATTAAAAACTAAAATATAAATGTAAAATAGAATAGGAAAAAATGAGAATAGGAAATGTCATTTAATGGGAATATAAAATGTCATTTCCATCCTCCTATGTGTTATAAAAAGGAGAGATGAAAAGTATAAAAAAGGCTACTCTCTCTTTCAAAACTTAGGGAATGGTTAGTTGCAAATTTTTGGGTTTCATTTGCTTTCACATATTTATTAATGAATTAGAAGATAATTGATTAAATCATTCTTTGGTTTTGTGGGTTTTGATGATCTTTATTTTTTTAATTTTCTTTGTTATTTGTAGATAGATAAGCCATTAAAATTCACACTTTTCTTGGTTGTGTGCAAATCATTGCATTTCAAAACTGTATGTTGAAAACTTTAAGTATGGGATTTATACTAAGTATACCCAATCCAAAATTTGAGGAGACTTTGTGTTTCTAAGAAATCCATTTTATTTCCATAAATCTACTACTCCTAATTTAGGTTTCATGTGATGTTGAGAATTTATAGCCACTTCATTAAAATCCTATATTTTCCAATAGTTCTCTAAGTTTATTCCATTATGATTTTCTCACCTTCATGTCCATCCTCCTCCATGTTTCTCCCATTTTCAACGTGTACCATTTCCTTCTTTTTTTTTTTTTGATTCCCAGTTAAAAGTACACAAAAACCACCAAAAACCTATAATGATTATACGAGAGAGATGCACCTCTCAAATGCATAGGAAAATCACCACCTTAATGATGATTTATCCATTTGTTGTCAAATGTGTACCACTTCTCATTGGTAAATTCATAAAACCAAATAAAACACAACTAACATAAAAAATTTCCAACACCACTAGAGCAAACTTGTTACCTCTATGGACAAAAGTACCAAATATGAAGGTCAACAAATACTCTACGTCCTATAATACATCCATTTGCCTAAATAAATACAAACCCAATGCATACTCAAGGCATGCTAAGTTATTCATTGTTAATCATCCCAATAAATACATGGACACTTATTGATAGGCAAAGGTTATGAGGCATGAAGACAACACCTAGTTTGATTATGTTTCAGTTTTCAATAAAAGTTAAACGGTAGAGTGGAGTCCTTGAGCCATCTGATGAACAAGTGTTTATAATGATATATGTATCCACTAATTCTAACCCTTCTTTAAATAGTATAATTTAATTAAAAACATAATTTTTTACAATCTATCAATTCAAAGTGAATATGGATACGAATGAGCTTAAATATTTCAAACAAAGTTTTGTATTACCCAGATTTATATCATGATTTCATTTCATCATTTTCTCTTCTTTCCACACCAATAATTTATCATATATAAGTTGAATATATTATTGGTGAGAATTTAATTGATTATAAAAATGTATAGATGCCCTTATTTAATGTTTGTAGAGTACCCTTCAAAAATAAACCCTACGAAATTTAGAGGGATGATCAAGCTTATCATATGAAAAATAATTCCACTAATTGGTCTAGCTAATGCTACTATCAATCAAAATCTATCTAGACACTATTCCTATCAATCAAAATGAGGAGGAGATTTTCAAGGACCAACTTTACTCCAATATATGGTATTATGTTTTATAAACTCAAATCAAATTATTTAAACCAATCATAAATAGAGTGGTACCTCTTTGAATCTACATGGAATTTTTTCTACTGACAATATCTTTGAATACAAGGATAGGATAACAATATTTTACTACTTATATGATTTTATTTTTTTATAAATTTCCCCATCCAACTTGCATTGTTTGTTGAAGGAAGTGTACTGAAGGAATATAGGTAAAAAATAAGATCAATGGAGTAAAAGCAACATAGATTTAGAAGTATATATTAATAAATAATAGCTTGGTACATTCATTATAAACTATTAAATTGAGCTCCTTTTAGCAAAAAAAAGTCAAATAGGGAAAGCTACACTGCTATTCTATGTTTTTGTTTAATAAATCCCTTATTTTTATTATATAATTCTTTTTTTATCCCTTATGCAAAGATACATAGTTATTATTCAAATACAACAAGGAGACATTAATGACTACACATGTTTAAAAGAAAAATTGTGTCTAGATCATAAAAAAAACTATTATTAATGGAAAGTCTATGAGAGGTTTAATTTTAAATGGCTCAAGAAATAATGGTTCATTCAATTAAGATTGTGCTTTGGATAAAAGACAACTAGTAGGTTAGATAGTCAAAAATGAAGTGCACATGATGTTGGGATTAGAAAATCCAACACTCCTCTTTAATCACAATTACCATCATCTAGTATGCCTAAACAATTTATTTGATACTCAAAGATTTCTTTTCTTAATGGCTTGGTGAAGATGCTTGCATATTGATATTAGATATATAAAACTCCAAATAAATATCTATATTATGGATTAGTTATTTGATGAAATAGTATCTAATGTTTATATGCTTGCTCCTCTTGTGAAATAAATAATTTTTAGATAAAGTGATTGTTCAGTTTTTATCACATAAAATATTTTCTGCCTTTACCTATTTGTGCCTTAAACCTACTAGCATCCTTCTCATCTAGATTGCTTGACACGTTGCTACATACTTTGACTATGTCTATGAGAGAGTGACAATGGGATATTTCTTGGATTGCTATGATATTATACCTATTCCAAAGTTAAAAACAACTAGATGTAATTTTTTATCATTAATTCTACCTATACAATCACTATCTATGTATCCTATGAGTTTGAACTCATTTGATGTTGAATACAGAATTCTATGATTGTGTGTTCCATTAACATATCTTAAAATTATTTTACTTAATTATCAATTAGAGTCTTTTGAAGACTCCATGAATCTTGAAATAAGGCACACACTATACAATGTATTTAGTCCTATGGTTGTTAGGTACACTAGATTAACAATGAGCCTTTTGTACAATGTTAAATCAACATTAGATATTTTTTCAATTCAAACATGTTATGATTGGTGTTGGTGTTGGATTAAAATTTACCATATTGAACATTTTAAAAATATCATTGGCATATTTGGCTTGAGAAATTAATATTCCATCTTTAGATTGATTCATCTCAATCTAAAGAAAATAATTCATGTGACCCAATTGGTCATTTCAATTTTTTTCATGTCTCTTTGAACAAATCAATTAATCATTCACCTTTAAATATAAAATCATCAATGTATAAACATAAAATTATAATTTTATCTTGTTCATTAATATTTTTATATAGTGTAGGCTCATTTTTGTACTTACTAAAGCCAATATGTAAAAAATAAGAATCAATTTTATTATACCATAATCTAGGAACCTGTTTGAATCTATACATCTGTTTCTTGAGTATATATACCTTGTCCTCATGATCAAATTTCTCATATCCTAGTGGTTGATCCATATATACTTCTCTTAGGAATCCATCTAGAACTACATATTTTACATCCATCTGATATACTAGCCACTTTTCCAAAGCTATAATAGCCACTATTATTCTCACTATGTCTAGACTAGCTATTGGAGCAAATGTTTCATTTTAATCAACTCTAGGTGGTTGTGAAAATACCTTTGTTACTATCATTACCTAATAACTTTTCACATGTCTTTTTGCATTAAAATTGGTCTCATAGACCCAGTTTACTCCTATCATATATTTTCCTTTTGGAAGATCCACTAAATCCCATGTGTTATTCTTATCTATAGAATCAATCTCTTCATCCAGGATTTTTCCCAATTTTCATCTTTAAATACATCTTTAAAATGAACTAGATCAACTAATTGTGGGAAAAAATAAAAAAGAGAACAAATAAACATTATGTTCACCTTAATTTTGATCATATATATCCCCTAGTCTTCTTGTTTTTTGTTTGCTTAGACTTTCCAATGTTGGGTTTGACATATAAATTGAAGTATAATATAAATAATTTGGACTTGATGGTCATGCACCTAAAATACATGTTGTATAAAGTGTTGAGTCAACTATACCTTATGGTATTTATTTTTATTTATTTGATGGATTTCTTACTTGAATCTATGAAAATGTCCTTGTATTTGATGGTGTCACTTGTAGACCAATTTGTTGAGCTTGAGTGGGTTTGGAAGGAGGTATCATAAAGTTAATACGTGATATATTCAATAATTAACTATCATCTTGAGGTAAACCTATTGCAATACTCGTTATTTTCTCCAAATTTCCATCCCATGCTTCTTTTATGAATTGTACATCTCTACGAATTACTACCTTTCTAATTATTAGATTATATAACTTATAAGATTTTATGTCCTTTTTATATCCTACAAAGATACATTTTTCTCCCTTATTATCCAATCTCATTCTCAATTCATCTAGGACGTGCATATGCTACACATCCAAACACTCTCACATGAGTAACATTGTGTTTTAATCCACTCCATGCTTATTATGGAATCATGTTATTGACACTCTTGGTTAGGGATTTATTAATTATGTAAATTACACATGTTAAATCCTCTACCCAATACTCATTTGACAAATGTTTGGCCTTCAACATACTCCTATTCATTTCCATGATTATTATATTCTCTCTCTGACACACCATTCTATTTAGGTGTATACTTGGATGTAAATTATTTGTGGATTCAATGATCATTAAAAAAAATTAAGAAATCATTTGAAATATATTTTACACCTATGTCTGATCTCAGAATTTCAATATAGTGCTTATTTTACTTCTCAATGAGGACTTTTAATTGGAAAAAATCTCAAAAATGTCAAACTTGTGCTTTAGAAAATACACACTTGTCTTTCTATTATAGTCATCAATGAATGTCAATATAAGCATCCACCAAATGAGGGTTTCTACATTTATTCACACAAATTAGAGAGAATAATATTCAATTATACATTTACTCTAATTGACTTGCCAATTGGGAATGCCTCTCTATATTACTTTTCCAAAATGCACCCTTTAATACTCTCTCTAGTTTTTCTATCAATGGCATGCATTTTACCATATTTTTCCTATATAAAAAATTTGGACCTCCAAAATTCAAATGTCCAAATCACAAATTTCAAAGACAATTCTCATATTTTATTTTTGACTAAAAAGTTGTCTATTAAATTATATCTTATTTAGTTGAATGTGAGCTTACTCAAAGAATCACCGAGGGGTGAGCTTGAGCAAATTCCACTCTCAAATCTGGTTTCAACCTCAAAGGGAACATTCTATTATTGGTCATTCGAAATTTTGATATAATTTGATTTCTTGGAAATTAATCCAAAATTACAAATTCATTATTTTTGAAAATCACTTTATACCCCTTCTAAACAAGCTACCCAATACTCATCAAATTGTGCTTTAGACATGGAACATAGAAAACATCTAGAATAAGCTTTTTCTCCCCCTAGTTAGTTAGAATATTGACATTTCCTTTTCCCATGACTGATACTCTATTATCATTGTCTAAAGTAACATCTAATTTCACTAACTTATCTATACTATAAAATATTTTTAAATTCTATCATATGATTACTATAACCTGAATGTAAACCCAAACATCTTTTGAATTATCTTTAGTAACATTACAAGTCAAAAACATAGTATCTTGATTTTGTTTCTCTCTAGAAAAGTTTACACTTATTAAAATCAAATTGTCTTTTTCTACACTCATATTAATAATGACCATAATTTTTGTAGTAATGACATTGAACTTGAGACTTGTTATATCTTTGGCCATGAGACTAATTATGACTTGGATTTTTTTTGGTGTTGCTACCACTTGAATTTATTACACTGGTTCTTTCACCTCTTGATAAATTTCTTCATCTACATCTAAATTTATATTACCCTTTTCATCTACCATGACTAATATAAACTTGTGACTTGAAAACATGATCCAAGAAGAGATAGAAGATTGACTTAGCATATGCTCATGATAAATTAGAGATGCATGAAGCTCATCTATGTAAAAATTTGAAATATATTTTGTCTCTTATATAGCCACAATAATAGACTCAAAATTTACGGGTAGGCTCATGAGAATTATTTCTACTATTATTTTGTCTTCAAGAGTTTCACCATGAGACCTAATTTGATTAACTAGACCAATAACTTGAGTAAAAAATGAATCTACATATTTATGATATTTCATAAACATAGTCTCAAAATATCTTCTCAAGATTTTTAACTTTATAATATTTACCTTATTCATACTTTTATACACAATCTAGAATATGTCCTATGCTTTCTTAGACTTTGTTGCTACTACAACCATTTACAAGATAATTTCATGCATTCCCTAAAATATGTAGAAGAGAGCCTCTAAATCATTTTTTTTGTTAACCTTGAGTAAATCCTTCTCTACCTAACATAAAGCATTGTATGTTGTTACATTAGTAGGTTCAAGGAAACCATTCTCCACAATCTCTCATATATCTTAAAAACTAAATAATGCCTTCATTGTGATTAACTAATGACTACGCTTTTAAAAGAGAAACTGAGTCGAACTAGTTTAGAATAACTATTAGTAATGGAAAGTGAGTGACAGTTTTAATTTTTATGGCTCAAGAAATAGTGGTTCATTTAATGAAGACTATGCTTTGGATAAAAGACAACTAACGGGTCAAACAATCAAACTTGAAGTGGGCAGCTGGTTGGGATTAGATAATCCAAATTGTACTCTATTTTATTGGTATTAGATTAATAGTTTTGTATGCTTTTTATAGTTTAGCCCAAAAAAATTTAAGATATTCTCCTACCTATTTTAATGTAGGTATTGATTTATAGTAATATTAACTTATCATGATCATTTATGTGGACATTAATACAATTCAATTCTTTCTCTTCAATAATTTGTAGGTGGGTTATAGACACTTTATCATAGCTAGCATTTAAAGGTTAGATATTAAAATAGGAGAAGCTATAAATATTTATTTCCAAAGTGAAATTATGGATTTGAATACTTGAATGGTTAACTTGTTCCACATACTAAACTTGTCACCAACAAACTATTACATATGGATCATGAGGACCCACTTGGTGCTCTTTAAATTATGATTTTTGTACTATTATTTCACTCCTTTATATTCTCTCTATTTTTCATACCTAAATATTATAAATTATTTGTAATGTTTAGGAATTTATAGGTAGAGTATGTGAATTTGTATTTTATCCACTACCTAGTAAAGTTGAGAACAGGGTCTATAATTTTATATCCCAAAGAAGACGACTTTTTGAATTTACATATAATATCTACTTGGTATGGAGTAGAGAAATACATAGAGTTGGGGATTACCAAAGCCATTGGGCTTAGTAAATTTTTCTCTAAAATATTGAAGTCCTACTCAGGTAATGACTTACAAAAATGTTTTTCAATGGCTTACTTTCCATATTACTTAAGGTTATCTATGTTATTTTTTTCAATTTCTGACATAACTTTTTTTTATCATAGCTACTATTATACTCATAAGAAAAATTATTTATTTTTAGAATCACATGCCTTCTCTCTTTAATTTCTCTTCGCTACCAAAGATGTAGAAACATTCTAATTAGTATATATTTATATGTGTGGTAGTTTTAACTGTTAAGAGGATGAGACTCTAATATGAATTGATTGTGTCTTTCATGAATGTGAAAATTTCAAAGGGAAGTAATTTTTCTATATAGAGGTGATTATTGGGTTTTATATCATAATCATAGAATTCCATTTTTAAAGCAATATCATTCTCAAGAGCTTTTTTATCACATTTTATTTTAGTATCAAGTCCCAAATGGCTAATGACCCTTTAGTCAAAACTAAATCTTTTACTCACCATTTCTTAATCCATTTTTCCCACCATTATTTTGAGTAGCAAGCATTACATAGTATAATACTCTATTTATATCCATATCCCTTAAACATTTGATAATTATATAATAGAAGTATAGGTGTAGATGCATACACTATGGTATCAAACAAATTTAAGAGAGTTTTGTGGAAATCATAAAATCTATGAGTGCATGGTCTCTTCTAAGAGCTCCAAATCTTTCTTGGGTTCAAAATTGGTGATGGATAATTCCATTATCTATGAAATTTCCCAAAGGCATGGAAAGACTATAGATCAGGTATCTATTGTATACCCTAAAATTATTTTTGTGAAATCATAAGTTTTATTAAGGTGGAAAATAGAATAAGTAGTGAGTGTGACTCCTAAAAGCTAAAATAAAATTAGGATAATTGAAAATATTCAAATATTTTATTGTTCTTTAACAAAGCACCGAGCCATGTGGATTCAGAATAAATCCTTGAAGAAAACTCATGAGAAAAAATATATGGTGGTTTTTTTATTATTACATTAGAGGAATCTCTATTGGGGTAAAACCCCAAAATATTCATCTCACATGTGATAAAGAAACAAGTTTTTTATCCCATTCATGTGATGATACCTATGGGGAGGCTTCAACTACCAACACTGATGCTAGTATTCGATTTGGTATTATTAATGCTATTATTCTTCTTAAACTATATGTCATTTGCCATTTTGACCAATTCAAATTTACTCAATCTTTTACTCATCTTCTTTGATTTGGTGTTCTTGACAATATTTCCTTATTTATATGTTCTCTTTGGATGCAATTCCATTGTTTTTAATGGGATATAAACTCATTGAAGTTTGTATTGATAGGATTTATAATAATTATTGTCACCCAAAGCTTGTACCAACTCCATAATGACTCTTGTACATGCAATTGTGTAACACTTCCACATTGATCACCTTAAAACTCAGTGCCTGAGAATAATTCTATGTTTTGATGTAACAATGGGATCATCCCCCAAGGTGTGGGTCTCTTGCACTCCTTGGGAAAAACCTATAGAGAAGGTCAGATTCATTTTATTCTAAATTCACTTACTTTAGTACTAACACATAGACCTAAAATAAGTAGAATAGAAATATACAGCTAATGCTAAACTTAATCTTGACAAAGGAAAAGAGGTGAGAGAGGGTAAAATGGTTTTTGATGTTGGTGTAGATGATTTTCCAACTGGGTTTTATTGACATGGTCTAACCAGCTTTCTTAAGTTTAATAAAAGTCCTTAGTAGAAAATAATCCTAGATGTATGAGGATGTTAGGACATGTCTATTTTCCATGTATATAATGAACCTTGCTATGTATTTTTGGGCTAACACTTTTTTCAATGTTTGAATGCTTAATGAGATAATTCTCTTATGCACAACTTCTTTATGTTATTTTTTTATTTTAAGTTATGAGATTTAATTCTATAGGTTATTCATGCATGTTTCATTCTTCAATTGATTGTGGTAAAATATAACATAGTATTAGATCCATTCTAATAGCCATTTTCTATTTCAATCTTTGTAAGATCTTTAATGTGCATTCTTATTTTTGTTCTTGCTTTCATTTTTCAAGGTTTTAATGGGGTTTCTTGAAAATCCATATAGATATTTATAACTGATGTCTTCAGACAAAAAATTGAGAAAGCCATTGGATTCATATGGTTCAAAAACCCTAGGATTAACTATAAAAATGACTTAGTTTTGTGACAACCATTTTTAGAGGGTTTCTAGTAGTTTTATTAGTTTTCATGTATTTGTGTACCACTAGAATTTTTAATTGGAAAATAGTTTCTAGGTTTTTTCTAGATTTTCTAGATTAACAAGTGAGACTTTGCCAATTTTTCAAAAGGCCTAATTAATTTTTATAGTGTTGGGTTCATCTTGTATGCAATCAAAAATGCATCATGTCTATAAATCAATCCTAGCTTGAATAAGATATAACATACCTACACTTGTGAGTGGGAATACATTTGTTAAGTGGGAGGATGAGCAATATGGAGATCTATTAGACCCAATTAGGGGATCACTTATCATAATACACTATGTGAGGTAGGGTTCAAAAAATTGCAGTCTAACACAATCATACAACAACCCTAAAAAATTCTTAAGGTTTGATATTTCACTTAAGTCTAATAAACAAGAAATTAAATCTAATCTAGTGCTCACCAAAACCTGTGGCATAAAGTGGGGGTTAGAAACAAAACAAATAATTAAACTAAATATGCATAGAAGATAACTACTCATGTTAATGTATATGAAATCCTAATGCATGGAAGAAGGAAGCACAACTATGTTATCTATCTACTCTTACAAAGGAGAAATAAAGTTAGGAATACTTACCTAGAAGATGAACCCACTGAGCCTTAATCTCTCCCTTGGCTAAGGTGATTCATAAGAGATTGTTGTGGTATGTAAGGATAATAAAGACAAATTAGCTCTAGGCTACACAACCTATCTATGCATCCAAAAGGCTTTTCCATAAGACAAGATCTGTATCTCCAAAAAAGTTATGAAACCTTAAGATTTATTCTTCAAGTAGAATGCTCAATAATAAAATTTTCATTCACACTTATTCTTCTTCACTTCTCTACAAATGGTTGGAAATGAACATGTATATATAGGTATATCTTGCCCTAAATCCTTACAAAATTATTGGTTATATAGGGTCAGATCGACCTTGTATGTTTTTAGGGATAATTCACTAGGTCTGAGCTAGGTTGGTTGAAAGGCTAAAAAACCAAAAAAATGAAAAAAAAAACCCTAAGTTGTACAGGGTCAGCCATAGTCGACCTAGTATAGCCAATAGTCTAAAAGGTAATTAAGGCAAGAAAGGGAGGATGGAAAGAGGAAAATGAATAGAATAGGTAGGGCTAAGAAGAATAATCTTAAGTTTAATTTTTTAGTATATGAGTGTGTAGATGGTAAGTGGCAAAAGGGACAACAATCTTATGAAGCACCAATGGTATGCTCACCACCTTTTCTGGTGTACCCCTTAAGGCATGCACTCATAGAGATTGAGACTTGATAGGTTCCTATAAGATATAAAGTTTCAGTAGTCAATAAAATTTTGAAAATATTATGTGTAAACATATGCCATACTCGAAGCTCATCATGCATCATGTAAGTGCAACAAGGGATGGTGCTTGGAGAAAAGAACATGATAACACATAATATTGATGCTAAATAAAGTGTAGTAAGTAGAAAATAAGATAAAAGAAAGAATCAAATTGAAAAAAACATACCTTTACTTACCTTAATGTTGTAGATAAATAAGAACACTGCAAGAAAAAGTGAAGGCATCCAATGTGAAGAACACTAGGCAAACATGTAGAAGTTAGTGAAAAAAATAGCCAAAAATCAAAAAAATTAGAATATAAACATATAATAGTGGAAAATAATCTCTACATCGTCACCAATCCAATGCATTTTATTGTTTTGAAAATGGATGAGTAAAAACAAAGATATAGGCAAAGTAAGTAATCTACAAGATAATAATTAAAGAAATTGGATTTTGAAAAGTGTTTTTAAATAGGGGAAAAGATAAGTCATTTGTTATTTTAAATTTTGAAGGAGTGAAAAAAGAGATCTAGAGATCAAACAAGCTAGGATGGCAAGGAGATGACAAGATAGACAAGAAGGATGCCAGAGGTAGAAATGGGTACACTATATCTATACAATTAAGAATCTCAAATTAGTTTTTGAAATTTATATCGACTTAAGTGTATTTTCAATAATTTTGAATTTTAAGCATTTATAGAAATCAAAATGGAACAAAATTAGATTCTAGGGGTAATAAATGGCAATATGGGAAATGGGTTTATAACAATTAGGAAGAAACCAAGAAAAATGCACTTTTTTAGGAAAATTCAAGGGGTCAATAGGCAAAATGAACTAGGTCAACCCAGTAGGCTGAAATTAAGTAGAATCCATAGTGCCAACCTAGTAGGTATGGGTTGACTCTATACATTCTGTAGACTACCACCCTAATGTAGTTTATCAATTAATTTGAAAGATCTAGAATAAAAACGTAATAGTAGAAAGGGGAAAATAAGAGGGTTGACAAAGATTTTGGAGTCAACCAAGAAAATAAATTAGGGAAATTTTGGTCAAACTAGTTTGACCAAAGAACCAAAATAAGCATCAAAAAGCATGCAAAAATTTGAAAGAGGGATAGAATGGCCTAAAATGACCAAAGGAGGGAAAGAAGAATTGAGTAGGCTAGAAATAGGGTAAAATGAATAAAGATAAATAAGTTTAAAAACAATTAGGCTTGTTTTTGATGTAAAAATGTAAAAAGTATGTATTGTGACTATACATGACATGAAGGAATTGATACATCCTTTGTTATTTCTTAGTTATATATATGATGGAGCTTCTAGAGATTGGTGGATGTGGCCTAGTTACTAGTGTTATTGGACTGATTATTAGATAGAGATAGGGTGATACTAGTATCCATAGGTCTATGAGGCATAGTTGATATGTGTAGGATCCCCATGAGTTTAGATTTATTAGTCATGTTCCTTAGTTGCTGGGAATGACTAGCTAACATCTTCAAATGGGAGGTGGATGGGGATGTGATAGAGGTGGCCATCACACTAAAGGATGTTTGTGATATCCTTAGGCTACCCATAATAGGAGCACTAATAATCATAGCGATATTGAATAACATATAGGAGAGGAGAGCCTTAGCCATGTCAACTACATGCTTAGATATGATTTTGGGAGGATGAAGAGTCAGTATGGATGATATATATACATCATAAATTTGAGATATTTGGAAAGTTGTGGTAGTATTTGTAACATATTGGGTGTTATGTCACAAGTTGGATGATAAGGTACCACTATTCATGGTAGCCTTGAGCAGGATGATGCTAGAGGAATGAGTTATATATGATCTAGGATCTATCATCTAGGTCCAAATCATAAATTATCTAGATGAGATGCTAGTTAGAGGGCATAATACCATGAAACTAACTATATTGATGACATCTTAGATCTATGATAGATTTCTTATGTATCGATTAGTCAGGTTACCCCATGTGGTCAATGATAGGTCACCTCAAGTAAGGAGATGGAGAGAGGACTAGGTAGCATAATCCATGCTTCACTTTCTAATACTTTAGTCAGTGAGACATATAGACATAGTGTGGAAACCATATGGAGACATAACAATTACATGGGTGATATATCACATAGTTACACCAGTGATAGCTAGGATAGATGTTATTAAACACTATACATGGTGAAAAAAGCCATATCCAGTGGTACAAGTGATAAGATAGATGGTACTACCTCATCTAGAAACACCGATACTAATGCTTAAGTAATGGGCTTGACATGTGAGGTAGCTATAGGGGAGGAGAGGTTTAGGACCATAGATAGTGAGATTTACACTTAGACCATGTCATGAGTGGCCATTGATTGGTCAATCACAATTGAGAGTAGAGTAGGAGGATAAGGAGGCAAAGGTAGAGATATTAGATGTGCCACTACTAATTCAATAGTAGGAGGAGTTGAGACCACTGAGGACATGAAAATGATGGGGGTAGTAGGAGATACCAGAGATTGATATCATCCTTGACAAGCTAATAGAGGAGACAAAGGAGGGATGGATGATAGAGAGACCACTCAAGCATAGACTAAGATAGATGTAAGCCATGGTAGAGAAATTTGAGATGAGGATGCAACCTATAGAGGAGGTACCAGGATGCCACATAGATGGGGAGACTATGTTAGGTGGTTACATGGATCAAGAGACCATAGTAGCTAAGACATATATAGTTAGGAAAAGATGGTTAAATTATTTCTTTAAGTTTTTATTTGGAAGTAGATATAGATAGATATTTTGAGATATAACAGAGATCTAATATCCATCTAGTGTGATTTTATAGGTTTAGCTAAGGATTTAGAGGAGAGATGGGGGAACTTGGTGAGGGGAGCACTCCATGACATCCTAAATGATATTTTATAGCCATATGACCCTACTACATTAGAAGACCCTACCGTACCATCTACCCCAGGTCAAGTCAGCTAGTTTAGACTAGTTAGAGAGGTAGTGAGATAACCACAAGTGTAGAGAGAGGATACAACTACCAATAGAGATGGGTGTAGATGATATGTAGTCATGGTAAGCCCTAGTTAATGAGAGAGCTATGCATCTAGCCATAGTAGTGCAGATGATAGAGATATAGACTCAGCTGACATAATCACAAGTGCAAGTAGCACACCTATAAAGATAGGTAGAGGGATTGAGATCTCAAACAACCTCCTTATAGTGTACTATTAAAAGGAGTCAAATCAAGGCCTCAATAGGTAGTGTGGCTAAGCCATGAGATAGACAGGATGGAACCCAACCCTAGAGTTAAAGCATTATATATGGTTGTATTAGTTTATCAAACTCATGATTTATATATATATATATATATATATATATATATATATATATCTCATGAGTTTGATAAAACTAATACAACCATATATAATGCTTTAACTCTAGGGTTGGGTCCCATCCTGTCTATCTCATGGCTTAGCCACACTACCTATTGAGGCCTTGATTTGACTCCTTTGAATAGTACACTATAAGGAGGTTGTTTGAGATCTCAATCCCTCTACCTATCCTTATAGGTGTGCTTATAAGGATAGGTAGAGGGATTGAGATCTCAAACAACCTCCTTATAGTGTACTATTCAAAGGAGTCAAATCAAGGCCTCAATAGGTAGTGTGGCTAAGCCATGAGATAGGATGGGACCCAACCCTAGAGTTAATGCATTATATATGGTTTTATTAGTTTTATCAAACTCATGAGATATATATATGGGTCATTTTGGCATATTATTATTGGTCGTGTATGTTGTCATTATGGTTTATTATTTTTTTTCATTATGGTTATGGTTATGGATCCTTTGGATATATTTATTTCTAGCACATGTATTGAGCTTTGTTGTATGTGATAGAGGAAATATATGATATGTGGTTTCTTTTCTAGAATTATGAAAAACACATGCATGGTTAAAGAGAAATAGGCAAAAGGACTTGGAAAAATATAATCAACTAAGAAAATGTACTACACACTATTTAAAATTGGGAAATGTGTAATAAAACAAAATGATTGAGTATAAAGAAATATGAAATGGAAAAATAAGATGGTAAACAGGGATTTATTTTTTAAACCAAAGTGAAAGATCTTTGCACCAAATTAAAATAAGTAAAATCATATTAATTCACATTGGGAAGTATGACAACAATGTAATAAAATATAAGGTATGTAAAAGGGAAAAAATGGTATAAAAACAAATGAAATTAAGTCAATCAATTATACTAAATCATGATGGGAAGTATAAAAGAGAAATAAAATTTGTAAAATATTGGTCTTAAATTGATCACACTAATTCAAGCTGGGAAGTATGAAAAATTCAAGAAATAGTTTAATTCTTATATATACTCAGAAAATAAGAAGATAAAAAGTGAAAGAGAAATGAATTAAACATAAAACATACTAAATCAATCTAGGAAACATGCCAATGATGTGTAAATTCATAATCAATCAAATCTTATCTCATATTTGACACATGTAATTTTGGATTGTGACTTGGGTATTGGAAAATTTTGTGAGGAATGTCAAGTCCTATTCATGGTCTTATACTAAAAATCAAAAATATAAAATCATAGAGGTGGAATAAAAAAAAGGTAATCAATATGTGGGTAATAGGAAGGAAAATATGGTAATTTGTGAGGATGGTTAGGTCATATCCATGGTCTTATAATGCAACTCACAAATCAAATCCCAATGGGAGTGATCAGTAGATAAAATAATATTTCTTAAGAGGAAATATGTGGGATAGGGAATGGAAAATGAAATGTAAAAAGAAATACTTAGGCATCTTATGAGAAGACCTTAGGAGACAGGAGGCATACTAAGGACATGAGAAGATACTAAGTGACTAGTGGTCATCTATGTACAAAGGAAACTTGTTTGTTATAGATGGAAATATTTGTAGGTAAATAAGAGTGATACTAAGATCAACTCATGAAGGTATATTGGTATAGTAAAAATAAAATGGACCTACCTTCCTACGATGTGTTCCTCATTCTTTAGGATCCCTTATAGAGCTATCAGTCTACTACAAAGATTGGGTACTTGTGTGAGAAAGTAGGAAGCACTAAGAGATTTTTTTATTCTCCTTTTCTAATCTACTAGCCTACCACACCCCAAAGGACCTTAGATCTACCATGAGGCCAACTATGGAGTTTAAGCTTTGACTAGAAGAAGGAGATGTGCTTTAAATCATGTATTTTAGTGTGATGGGATTTTTAATAATATTTTTGACTTTTGATATCATTACCTTTTGTTTAAATGATTTGGATTTTAATTTTTTATGGATTTTTAAGATTCCTCCTCCATACAGACTTGGAATGACCAATCATGAGAGATATAGTGATACACATGAATGATTTTTAGGCTAAGTCTAAAGGAAGAAAAGTAACCAAAGATAAAGACTGACTAGGACACTTAGGTTTGACAATGAACTAGCATGTGATCTCAAGTCTCAACTGTGTATATGCTTAGTTTACAAAAAAAAGAAGGAAAAAATGACATCCAAAAAGTGGACCAATGTAAGGAGATAGTAATGAGTAGGATCATTTGTTAATTGATCACATGGTAAGAGGGAGATAATGACCAAAGGGAATATGGTTTGTATAACCAAGTCACAATGATAATTAATTGTGAAAATGGAGATAAGAAAGCAAACAATCATGAAGAGGAAAGAAAAGAGTTTTGAGAGAAACTCAAGTAAGAGAAAGAAAACAATGATAAATAAAAATAACCATATACAAAATATAAATTATAAGATAGATAATATATATTACAATAAGCAAGAAATCACCATATATGATAAGGAAAAATTTGACATAGTGTCAAATGATACAATAAATAGATAAAAATAATATTGGAGCACATGTCCAACCCAAATAAAAATGTGAAATAACCATGCATGTGCTCATAAATACCAACAAATATGTCCACACAAATTATCCAATACATAGGATAAACATATATGAAGCTAGAGATAAACTAGTACTAATGTCTCGTCTATCTCTAATAAATACTAGGAAAATACTTCTCTTTTAATCTCCTCCATAGAAAAAGTAGGAATGATCGATGGATCATGATAAGGAGGGAAATTAGGCAAGGGATGGTTAAGAGAATGTATGGGAGAAAGATCTATGGGAGATGTAGTAATCATTGGTGGAGAAGGATCCATGGTTGAAGGACTCACATGTAGAGAAGGATCCATAGGTGAGGGAAGGTCCACAAGTGAAGGAATCATAGGTGGAGGGATAAAAGGTTGTGAAGGGGCCATAGGAGGTGATGGACCATAGGTTTTGGAATAATGGGAGAAGAAGGAGGACCCTTCTTGCAAGGATGACCTAAGGGAGGAGTGGTAGAAGGTTTGGGAATGGATATAAGGTGATCCTTAAGATGTTGTTGAAGGATGCAATAATGATCGGTATGATGGGTACCACATATATGCCATAAACAATATACCTCACCATACATGGGTAGATATTAATGAAGTACCTTCAAGGGAGGTATGGCTTTGTCTGATGATGGGAAAGAAGGATTCAAGGTATCAATATATTATCATAATTTATGACAATGGATGTAAGAATGATTATCTATCCCATGGAAGAAATAGATACACTTGTGAGTGGTTTTAGTATAAACACTCATAGAAGTGAGGTATAATAGCATTAGAAGAAGATGGATAACACTAATTGGCCCATTTTATGGGTATAAGAGCCATCTTAGGCAAAGGAAGCAAACCACCACCAAGGGAGAGTTATTATAAGGAAGGAATGGGAATAGGCTAAATAGGAGGAATAAAATAAAAAATAGGGGTAAGATCAGTAATAGTAGGAGTGGGAAGAAGATCAACTATAGGGGGATCTACTAAAGGAGGAATAGGATCTACATAATGTTCAAGGAGAGTTACACTAACCTCAGGGGTAAACTAGCTATGAGGATCAGGGTGCCTAGTAAAATGGTAAGGCCTAATCATAACATGATCCATGAACATAGTCCTATGTGTCTCCTTAAAAACTAGAGGTGTTGGTGTCATATCTACCCTAAAATAAAGGGTAAATATACAAAAATTAGAAACTATAAGTGAGGTAAAATGATGAGGTGCATGAAAAGACTCAAGTAAAGAAGAATGATAATGGACAATCTCAGCATCATGGGTCTATACAAGACCACCTAACAATAGATCATATAAGGAAAAACCATCATCATAATCCAAGGCATGATGATCAATGACATAAGGATAACCTTGTAATCTAATGAAGTATGGTGAATAGAATACCTATAATTAGTCAAGACTATGGGAATGCCATAGCAAGGAGGCTTATGAGAGCGAGGTTGAAAGGAAGTAGGAATCTATGAGATGAGATGAGCTAAGTGATCATAAATTTTGATCTTTAAATTAGTCTCATCAAGCTCGTCATCATCAAAATCTAAAAGGTTGGGAGAAATGTTACCAATGAGCTCAAGATGCCCACTCTAACCTAGGGTTGAATTAATAGGAAAGTTGAGATGTTGAGACTCATGAAATGGAACATCTGGAAAGATTCAAGAGTAGGAATCTTAAAGACACCATGATCTTGGAATTGTTCAAAGTTCTAAGGGATAGTGTCACCTTGAATCCTTTAAATGGCTCCATTGTGAGGTAATTTAATTCATTAACAGGTGAAAGAAGTAATAGCTCTCATGTGGTGAGTCCATGACCTAATAAGTAATATGTTATAATAAAGGGGAAATTTAAATATCATCACCTTCACATAGATGGTGATAGGTGAGATAGTAATGAGAAGCCAAATGCAACATAGAGGAGGCATTTAACTTTTATCATATCCTTGGTAGGTGTTGTGTGTAGACTTTAGATTGCATTCAATATGCAAGAGTTTTAATGAAATTGAGAGAGGTGACACATGTGCCAAAACCCTCATCAATCAATACACACTTAACTTGTATATTATTTATTTAGACACTAATAAATAAGGGAGTATCATCTACATGAAGAATAATCTCATCAGGAATCATAGAGGCTATGGGAAATTTTATGGAAAGAAAAGTGTATATAGTTTCATCAACATTGATAGACATCCCTTCACATTGTTAAAATACTATGTTTGGATCTAGATAAAGCTGAATCCCATCTTGCTAGGGGAGGAGGAGGGAAATTCATCTTGAATTATAGCTAGATGAGATGGTTTCTATGACATGGATAAGTCCTCATAATCTCAAGGAAAGGAATTTGGGATGGGAGATTAGTGAGCTCCATAATGGGATTCCACTCATCATAGCCCATAATAAGGTTGTTATATATAGGTTCCTAATGGCTAACGAGGTCCTCAAAAGGAGGAGCCAAAGTATATTAGAATTTAAAATAAGGTGGTAAATCATGTTGAGATGATGAAATAGTTGGTTGAAGTTGATTTTGAGGATTGGAAGAAGAATTGTTGGTAGAAGCTTGGTTATCATTAGTATTGGAAGATGATAAAAGAGTGGTAAAAATAGAATGGGAAGTGTTATCCAAGGGAGAATCATAAATTAGATCATAAAAATTAATAATATCATCTTACCCCAACTCATTTAAATTAGTTGGAGAAAAATCTTAGATAACATGATATGTTTAACATGGAGTTTAGATAGGTTGGGAATCAATGAAATCTGCCATCCTTAGCATATTAGTCATGCTAACCACATTCTCTTTGGAAGTTGGTTCAACAAGACTTTCTACATTATTGGGGAATGGGGTGGGCTTATCTTGAGTGTCTTGAATTGATTGATGATTAGGGAGAGGGTATTTTTAGATAGCTAAATGAGCATTTAATTGATTTAAGGATTGAGTTTTATCATGTGTTTTATAGTCCTTAAAATCAATTTCATAAGATTTTTGATGCTTTTTAATGATGGAATCATGATCAAAATTAGGTCCAAGAAGAAAATCCATATCTAAATTACAAAGTTGTCTACAGGTCTCATGATATTAACCCTAAGTATCATGAAACTAACATAACTTGTTAGGATCATACAAGGATGTCATAAGATGAGTAGGGTCAAGCTCTTATGGAAGAGGCATGGGTAGACTCTTAATAAATTTAGCTAAAGATAGAGGTTTATGAATGTTAATTTTATTTGGTGAAGAGAAATGAGGATTAATATATTGTTGATAATGGGGACTTGGTTCCAAAGATTGGTTAGGAATGACAACTTGAACATTGTGAATGGTGTCATAAAAATCCATAACACCATCATTGGTAATACTATAGTTTTTGTTCTTGATTAATAGTTGAGGATCCATATAAGATTGGGGTGGCTCAAATTTATGCATTAGGAAATCTTGATCTTTAGCTTGGTAAATAGCCTCCTCAAATGTATGTGGAGAGAGAGTGTAGACCTGATATTGAAGCTTAGGAAAGAGGCCATTGGTAAAGAGATGGAAAAGATTATCACTGGCCATGTTATGTTCAAATTTATTTGACAAAGTCTTCCATATTTTAACAAAGGCTCAAGTGGTTTTGTTTTCATTTTGTTTTCAACTTATGAAATCAGCCAAAGTATTTTTGGGAAGATCACTAGTTTGGAGTTTTTGCATTAAAACATTCACTAAATCCTCCAAAGTAGTAATATAATTTGGTCTAAGTTGATTGTACCAATCTAAGTCATCACTTATGAGGGTTATGGAAATTATCTTGGTAGCAACAAAGGTGTCTAATTTGACCCAATCCTTATAAATATTTCCAAATTTCTTAAGATGAAGGGCAGGATTAGTTGATCCATTATAAGAAATTGTAGGTTTTATAACTCCGATGTCAATGTTAGAAATTTGAGTAGTAAGAGGTTCATTTTGTAGATGATTTATGGTTTTTTGACCAAAGGAGGTTGAAGAATGAGATTTCATTGAGAATATTGAAGAGGATGAGGGGGAACATTTTGGTTATGTGTGCCCCAATCCATTGGTTATGGATGAGATTGAAGGTGAAGCAGGTGGTTTTGCATTCTCATCATTTGATTTTTATTATGATCTTGAAATGTATTCATTTTATTAAGAGTTTGAAATAAAAGTTGATGTGTTTTATTGGTATTGGTATAAGCATTAGGGTTGGCATTATTGTTAGTATTACTGGCTTGGGTACCACTATTGGTGTTGATAGGTACTTGAGAAGAATTATGAGAGTGAGATGCACTAGTGGAAAAATTTGCTTGTGTAGAAAAAGATGGACTAGTGAATGGTTAAGAGGAAGAAGCACTAGAAGAATGATTACCTTGTGTATCAAATGAAGCACTAGTATATGGACTAAGGATAATAGATCTTAATATAGGCCAAATAGATGTAGAACCTACCATGTTAGTTCATATAATAGGCATGGAGGTGGAAGAAGTTAGAGAAGAAGAGGTCATGGTATGAGAAGGAGTCAAAATTGAAGGAAGAGGCTGAGAATTTAAAAAAGTGGTACCCCCAAATCCCATTGACAATGTAGGAGTATGAGAATGAGTCTCTTCAACTTGACCATTAATCATAAGATTTTAAATTTTAAAAGGATCCTTTCTTTGATGTTGAATAAATTTAGAAATAAAGAAGAGCATTTTAAGAGTATACTCTAAATCAAGTTGGTATTCTAATGAGAAAAGAGGATTATGTTGTGAAGAGGTATTAGGATGGATCCCATAGTTCATTATGTGAGTGTAAATATGAACATTTCTAGCATCCAAGAGAGGATCCCTAGTCTATCTATGGGAGACCTTATGAGAATTGGTAAAGTTCATCATGTCTGATGACTGCAACTTACTATCACTATTGAATAAAAATTTCATGATGAAGGGAAAGGAAGAGAGATGAGAAAGCAAAGAACGAGGAACCAACTAAAATAGTATATGTAATAAAGGTCTTAAAATTAATAGGTCTAGCCAAGGTTGGCCTAGTTATTTTAGACAACACATAAAACATTAAACTGGATCAACAGGATTGATCTAATTGACTATGCAAGGGTAGTTTTGAAGACTAATTTTTTTGAAAGGAAAAAAAGTAAAAGAAAGAGATAGAGAGATAAAAAAGAACCTTGGTGGATTAGAGATGTAAAAAATGAAGATTTCGAATAAAGAACCTTGGAATTTGCTTGAAAACTCTAATAATTGGGTAAATTAGGTTGATCAAGCTTCACAAAATCTTGTTGATGAGTGCCTAAAATGTATAGGGTCAACCATAGTCAACCAATTATGTTGAAATAGATTCCTGAAAGTGTACAGGGTTGATTGGGTTGACTTAGTAGTCTAAAATGGAGATCTAGAAGTTAAGAAACATGTATTAGGTCATCTGAGTCAATCTAGTTTTCTATTCCTAAAAACTTGCACATAGATATTAGAAATGGGTCGAAAGATTCAATCCATTATGATAGATATATGATAAAATGAATCTTAAAAAGAATGAAAGACAGTGAAATAAATCTTTCAAGGGTTAGTTTCATGTTGGGTTCACTAGAATGTATGTACTCATAAATTCATCATGTCTATAAATCAATCTTGGCTTAGAGAAGATAGAGAATACCTACACTTCTGATTGGGAATACATTTGTTAAGTGGGAGCATGACCAATATGGGGATCCACTAGACCTAATTAGGGAATTACTTGTCACAATACACTATGTGAGGTAGGGTTTCAAATCCTATAGTCTAACATAATCACACAACAACCCTAAATGAGTCTTAAGGTTTGATATTTCATTTAAGTCTAATAAATAAGAAAGTAAATCTAATATAGTGCTCACCAAAGCTTATGGCATAAAGTTGGGTTAGAAAAAAATACACAACTAAACTAAACATGTATAAAAGACATATAATCATGCCAATGTATACAAAATCCTAATTAATTAAAGAAATAAGCACAATTACATTATCTATCTACTCTTACAAAGGATAAATAAAGTTAGGAATACTTACCTAGAATACAAGCCTGTTGAGTCTTAATCTCTTCCTTGGCCAAGGTGCTTTAGAAGACATTGTTGTGGTATGAAGGATAACAAAGACAAATCAGCTCTAGGCTACACAACCTATCTATGTAGTTAAAAGACTTCTCCACAAGATAAGATCCATATCTCCAAAGAAAGTATGGAACCCTGAGCTTTATTCCTCAAGTATAATGGTAAATAATCATATGTTCATTCACACTTATTCTTATTTGCTTCTCCTCTTATCTAAAAATGGTTGGAATAAAATTGTATATATAAGTGGATCTTACCCTAAATCCTTTCAAAAAAATTAGTTGTATAGGGTCATCCATGGTCGACCCTATATGTTTTTAGGGATAATTCACTAGGTTTGAGCTAGGTCGGCTAAAAGGATAACAAACCTAAAAAGTGGAAAATAACCCTAAATTGTATAAGGTTGTCCATGGTCAACCTAGTATAGCTAATAATCCAAAAGGGAATTAAGGAAATAAAAGAAGGATGTAAAGAGGAAAATGACTAGGACGGGTAACACTAAGAAGAATAAGTTTAAGGTTAATGGTTTTAGGATATGAGTGTGTAGATGGCAAGTGGCAAATGGGACAACAATCTTATGAAGCACTAATGGTCTACCTACCCCTTTTTTGATGCACCCCTTAAGGTATAAACTTAGAGAGATTGAGACTTGATAGGTTCTTCAAAGATACAAAGTGTCAGCAATCAATAAAAGTTTGAAAATATTATGTGTATACACATCTTGTAGGAATTTTTTCCACTTGCATCATTATAGGAAAAATTCTAGACTTAATAATTTTTTTGGAAAAATTCATCCTTTATTCATGCCTAAACATGAGCTACACTTTCACATTTACCAAGGCTTAGATGGATGAGCATTAGTGATAAAATGATGTAACACTTTACACCCTTGCATATGTGACGTTGAAAGCTAGCCAATTTACTAGCCTAACTCCCATTCACATAATGACATGTCTTGCATCATACATGCATTCACAACTTCATGAGGTCCATGGCATACTAACCTAACCACCTTCTATGTGGTGATGTGAAATCCATGCACCCATACCTCTATTGGGCCCAAGGTCTATAGGCCTAGCTGTCCAATCTATAATGACATAAACTCTATATGACCATGCCTCTGTAACCTAGGTAACCCAATCTATGATGGTGTCAATCATTGAAGGCCCATGTCATCTACACATGAAAAACTAGTCATGCCTCTCTAATTGTCATAGACCAACTTCATATGAGAAAATTAGTCCTTGGTCACATCGAACCCATGGGGGATTAAATTTTCCTTGGAAAAAATTTCACAACTATTTGCACACCATAAATTTCTCAAATTTGTGCATCTTATTTTTTCCAACCTTATTTTCATCAAATTTTTCATATGAACATATTTTTAAACATGAATACTTTTTTATCAGTAATTCTAATTTGAGTGTCATCTTATTTAAAAGTGCTTATTTTTTCATATCTATGCCTTGGTGGTGTTTTTGGGTCCTCTAAATCTCTCTTCAAAATAATTACTGTACACACTTGGATGCATTATCAATTGATTTTGATGTCCCTCTAGTTATTTCATATTTATGCACATTTTCTCAAGATACATTCTTGGCTGAGTCTGAAGTCTATACGAGTGTTCTTGTATTTATAACTTAAGGGGTGGGGTCACTCTAATAATTCTAAGGGGGTATTTTGTTGTCTTATGTACTTTCATTTTCTATATTCTTATTTACTTTTTACAATAACCTCTTTCCTTACATCATAGAAAATTACTGGTCATTTCTTCTTCTTATGACATTTAATTATCATGAATGGAAAAGCAAACTGCTACTTACTCTAATAAAATTAAGATTTTTATATATGAAGAAACTAAATTGGTAGTAGATGTAAAGAAAAATAAATGGTTTAATAGATGTGATCAAACACATGGTTTTCTTAGTTTATTTATTTTTCCTAACTTACATTTTCACAATGATATGATAAAACACAAAATGAAGTATGGACCACACTGGAAATAATTTATGGGAAGCAGGATCTGATGATAGGTCATGAACTAGAGAATGAGCTCATTAGATTGAGCCCAAGTGACTTTGAAACACTACTATACTTCTTCACTAAGTTAAAATATTTGAAGTTTTAGTTAAAATAATGTGTAATAGATAATAAAGATGATCAACTTGTTTTGTCTATACTCTCTAAGTTGGGTCCTGATTATTCTATATTTATATCCACTTTTCATGCCAACAAAAGTGCTCTTAGAGCCACATGGAAGATGACTTATTTAGATAACTTTATTGTTTACTTGACTTATGAATAAGATAATTTGATATAGATGGGCATATTGAATTCCTAAAAATCTCATACACTCTTTACTAATAAATATAAGGATTCAAACAATAGAGAGAAGAAATAGAACAAAAAGGATCAAAATAAGGACATAAATCCTTCCACCTCCAAATCTAACCATGAGACATCTTCTTCTAGTTCTAAGCCTAAGAAAGATTAGATAAAATGGGGTTTTTATTCATGAAATTATGATGAAAGTAAGTTTTTGGATAAGTAGATTGACCAACTGAATAAGATGCTTGAGAAACACAACATTAATTTCCTTGATTCTACCAATAATCACTCATCAACCCATGAATCATATAAGATAAATGACCATGGTAAAGAAAAGGCAAAGGATAATAGTAAGGGTAAATCAATGGTAAAAGCCATAGTTGTTTTTTTATCTTAGAATATTATATGGGTCATTGACTCTAGTGCTTCACATCACATGGCTTCTTCATAGACAGATTTTAGTTCCTTAAAACCATGTGACATGTCCTCTATACAATTAGGTGATGACACTTTTAAAAAGGTTCATAGGAGAGGGTCTATTGAAGTGAGTGGTGGAACATTAAATAATTTTTTAAATGTGTCCTCACTTTCAACTAATCTCCTATCAATTTACCATATCACTCACCTTAGTTTAAACATGTGAGTTGAGTTCATTCTAGATTTGATGTATGTTAGAGAGCTTCATAGTGACACTATTTTCAAAGTGGGAATGGTTGATCATTAGAATTAGATATATAAATTTTCACACTTTTCTCTTGAATCTCCTTCAAATTATTCTTCTTTAGACTCACTTGAACTTGATGACATTTTTGAGCCTAAGCACACTTTTGATAATTATGACTCTTCCTCTATATATGACTATAGTAGTGATGGGGACATATCTCTACCATCTCCTTGTCACCTTTTAGATATTAAAGAGTTATTTCTAAATCCACCTACCTCTAGTCCTCTTTAAATATTATATGGAACATGTATTATAATTAAGGACACATCAAACATAAGGCAATCTATTCCATAATTTTATGGTATTCTATAGTCCTTCATTTCCTCTACTCCTATTGCACCATCATTACATAGAGTATTTGGCCATTCTACCTTATATGAGGAGAATAATTATTTTTATATTAATCACACCTTGGTTAAATATCCATCAAGAACTTAGTGGACTCATTCAATGTTCTAGGTTTATCCTCTCTTCATTGCATCTAATTTTGATCCACAACCACTCCAGGGAACTTTGTTGTAGGACATAAAATATCTTCAGGTAGTTTTATATTCTAGTGGGGATTTTTATCCATACCTTCTTATTTTCTCTATTTTGGAGATGATTTTTGTTCCTATGGGTTTTCTCTTTTTCTATTATTTATGTGAGTTGCATTGTGCTCAGGTACCTCATCAGGCCTCAATGCTAGGATCTAATTCTTCTACCCACCTAAGTTGTGCTTAAGGGGAGGGGATGTTGATGTAGAATTTTGTCCCACTGGGTTTTGTCTACATGGTATAGTTATATTTCTTAGGTTTAATAAAGGTATTTAGTCAAAAATAATCCCATATGCATGAGGATGTTGGGACATATCTATTTTACACCTATATAAGTAACCTTCCTATATACTTGTTGACTAATGTTTTTTTCAATACTTAAAGAGATAATTCTCTTTTTCACAACTTTTCTTGTGTGATATTTTTTCTTTTAGGTTATGATATTTCACTCTATAGGTTCTTCATACATGATTTATTATTCAGTTGATCATGGCGTAATATGACAACTAAAAATGGAAGGTGGTGATGCACAAAGAATAGAGTGAGCACCTCACCCACTTGACAACATAATAAAACTAAGGAACTGAATGCACCCAGTCTTCAACTAGACACCAAATTCATAAGTGTTTCATATAGAGGTAAAAGAAAAAAATTAAAAAATAAAAGGGATGAAAAATGGCGCATAGATAATGTATACATATTTTTACAAAATTTATAACCTTTAGATGACTTAGATTCCACATAAAGGTGCAAATGGAGGACAACAATGAGAGGGATGAACATCCAAAGATAAAGATCAACAACCATTAGTACACATAGAATGTAGAGCATGATAAAGGGTAGTATAATTATCATTAGTTTCAAAGTCTAAAATAATTATACAAACTTGAATGTGCAGAGCTTTGTTATACCAAAGATAGGGCTCCTTTTCATAATGAAAATCAAGTTTTATATAGATTTGGGTGAGACCCTACGTAATTAATTCAAAATTTTAGATGGTAGATAATAACTTAATTCAAAATTTGGTGTTCATAACTCAGGAGAACCAGAACCCTATGTAATAGTTTCTGCAAACCATGCTCATTAAATTTGGTTTGAAAATATATTCATAAAAGTAGATGAAAGGTTATTCTTGGATCTTTAGATGATCTCTATGTACAAATGTCATGAGTATGCTTATGTAGTTAGAGGAGATGTGTGTGCATGTTTTTTCTGCATACCCACCACCTTTTCTTTTAATTTCACCCTAAACCATATTATCTTTGTATCCAATTTAACCCAACTACTAACTTTATTAATTCCTTCCACCTGTCAATACAATTGGATTACTCACTGATGCAAAGGCTACATAAGATTTTATTTATCTTTTTTGATATCATTTTTATATGCATGGTAGAGTTTTTTGCATGAATATATTGGGGATTAGGTGCACACTAAACTATATGTGCTTTAGTATTATTGAGTTTATGCTAGCTACACATGCAAGGATGCACATGGAAAATCTACACTAAAGGGGAATGTGCACCTTTCATTATTCCTATAACTTGGATATATTTTGCATGTGACTTATACATGCTAATTTTTGACACTCTAAACATTTGAATACACTTAAATATCCAAATGCGTGGTTACTTTGTATTCATCCTACATGGAACTTAATACTTGAATGTATTATGTATAAAGAGTGCATAAAAAAGTTGCATGGGAGGATGATCATTATAAAATAGAGGCATAGCAATGTAGGAAAGTTGTGAACTCAAATGATAACATGGAGGGATTTATTATGAAAAAACATAAGGACTTAATTCCTCTTGTACCTATATACTTAAGAAGTTTTGGGAACCTATGCCTTTCATCTGGGAAATTACATTAGCCTATGAAGGGAGTGTTGTGTTGCACAAATCATAACCTATTAATCATGAGAGTGTAACTATGGACACCTAATATTGGGTTTGAGACTTTATAATTTGGGCATGATAGAACTCTTAAAGAGGATCACATCAAAATAATGAATATTTTGGGTGCGAACTCATAATTTGATTATGTTCTATGTGCACCTTACTCCTTATTACTACCTTATGTCTAAGGACCCTACACGTATGACCTACATGCCTATAGCTTTATGTTTCTCATGAGACATTAAAAAATGTTCAAAATGTGCACAATAAGTATTTATTAATAAGCATGCATATATACTTGGTTGATATGTGAATTTGCATTGATTTATAACTTTGGGTACTTGTGAGGAACATCTACATGTAAGCTTTCTTCCAAGGGGTATGACATGGTGTAAACATGAAAATATTATACATAGGGCCCTATAAGTTCAAGGATTGATGTGGTGATTGTTGATAATTTGGTCTTCAAGGAAAAATTTCAACACCTATAATTAAGAACTTTCTCATGAGACCCCTTCAAGATTATATATGGTGATCTTCATGCATTGTGATGTCTTCTTTGATCTCTTTTGTAATCCTTTTAGCATTGTTTAAGGTGTCAATGTATGTGATAGAACTTTATTGAAGGATCCTCATGTCATGACATGTTTTGATTCCTTAGGTGACGTGTTAAGTTATCATGGTGGTCCTTGAGTGAGTGAAAGGGTATCAAAGGTCTTTTGAATCTTAGAGAATGGTCTCTTCCTTATTTAATAAAGTTTTGGTTTCTTAGAAAAAATTAGGGTATTTGGAGGGATTAAGGTTTTTGGTTCTCATAGTATTTGTGACTATTTTATCCATTTATTGTGATAGAAACCTTTCTATCAAGATGGGGAAGGATGTTTAAATCTTTTTTAAGTCATAACATGAAGTCTAAACTATATCCTAGGTTGTCTTCCATGACCTACTTAGTCAAGACTATTTTAAGCCTTAATTATGCCTCCAAGTCATCAAATGTACCCTTAAAACATGTCATATAGTAAACCTTACAATTAAAAATACATTTAAAGAAAATTTCACATTGTTTTTAGTGGTGTTAAAAGGTTTCAAAAACATTCTAAGTAATAATAAGGTATTTTTATGCATAAAAGGGTCCATTTAAGAGGTCAAACACATTTTCCATTCACCAAATGGGACCCACATGCTTTAAAATGTCACATTTAATCTTCCCCACAGATAATATCTGATTTTAAAGCATGTTTAACCTCCATTTTCCCTCTTATCATCCTTTGATGGTCTTTTAAGAAACTAAATCATGAAAAATGTAGAAAAGTAGGGGTTTTATAGGTGTTTTAGGCTTGTATGGACCTATACAGATATGTCAAGGTTAGAGGAAGTCAAAAATATGTATAAGGGACTTATTTTAGACATAAAATGTAATAGTCCATGAGTTATCACATCAAACAGTTCAAAAAACCATTTTCATTTCTCCATTGAGCTCTTTGGCAGCCTTGAAAAGCCAGTCAGGTTTCTATTCAGTACAAACAAGAGAGAGAAAGTTAGGAATTGAGACTTTGGGTAGAGGAGGGTAACCTATATATATTTCATTTTGTGGATTTTTTTCTTAGATTACCTTCCCCTACTTTATTAAAAATCACTAAGAAGGTTGAGGAGTCACAGTGTCTCATTCATTCAGGCAGAGTTTTAGTTTGTTCCATTTTCTCCACTTATGAGTATGATGAAGGAGACATGGAAAGCTATGTGTCTTAAAAGGGTTTAATATTCCATATCCACAATTATTTAAGACTCACTTCACGTGTGTGATTCCTAAATAACAAGGAAACCACGATGATGTCACATGTGTAGGTTGTAGACAATGTTTCTTCTTATTAGAGAGTCTTCAAGGCATGAAAATGGAAGTGAATGATGGTTTAAAGTTTTATTATGGTTTATTAGATCCATTAAATTAATAATTACCTCCAAATTATATCTGATCCACCATCAATCCAAATATATCCTTCAAAGTCATGTTTCTAAGGTGACTGTCGTTCATATAATATAACCTCCTTTGCAAGTGAGAGCAAGGTAGCTGTAGAGAGTCATTATGTTATTTAAAATACTCACATGAGATCCATATTTTATTCATGTTACTAATTCATTCACCTCACTTCCTCTTAGCCATAAGACCCATTCCAATCCTTAAGCCCTTGAGAGACAAACCCTTATTTAGGCACCTATAGGCCTATTTAGACAGACTAAACAAGTAAGGTAGCCATTGTTATAAGTAGTAAACTAGGTATTGAATACATTGAGGAGTTAATGGGATTAATAAGGACCTATTTTTAATCATTTATATTTATAAAATAAGTTCAAATAATAATCAATGCCTTTAACTTAGCCCTAAAGAGACAAGCTCGAATAGGGTTCCTATTGCACATACATGAATGTGTTATAAAGTTAAATAAACTCTAATGGAGTGATGAAGTTAAGGGGATACATCAGAGTGAATAAATCATTAATTAACATAATCAAGTAACCTCAAATTATTTTTATAAATAAAACCCCAACTCTCATCTCTCTCATAGTCATAGTCAAAAGCCTAGAATTTGAATACTTATAGGCTTAATTATAGATGGAATGAAAGTTGAACAAAAAGACCTATTTTGAGGTTAAGAAGGTTTAGAGAATATGAAGATAAATATAGGTTCATAAACATGTTTATATCTCAAGTAAATAAAGAAACACCAAATCACCTCTCAAATGGGCTGACATAGTCACAATAGGCTTAGTATTGAGTACCTACAGACCTAATTATAGATGGAGAGCAAATTGAGAAAAAGATCCCTATTTTGATGTGAGAAAAGGTATAATAGGAACAAGATAAACATGGTAAAAATTTATAACAATTTAAGTGGTAAGGATACCTTCATAAAATAAAATCCCATCTCTTACACAAGCAGTAAACTAGGACTATGTTCTACAGATAGTCATAAAGATCAAGGTGGCTGAGTAGAAGATAACTTAGTCAAGAAAATCAGATGCCTATATAAATGGGAGGAACTTATGCAATATTATTTAAATAATAAAAAACCAAACAAGATATCAACCCAAGGAATCCATTTGGATAATCTATAGGTAGATCTAAGAACACCTACAGGTAGGGTCATACGTGGAAGAGTAGAAGTGTGAATACCATGCAGAGAGGTGAAATACAAGAATGTAATTATGGTATTTGAATTATTTTCTCAATTATTTTATTCTAAAATAAATAATTTGGTCCTTTGATATAGGCAAAATAGATCTTAATGGCCTAATTAGGCCTAAAATGACATGTATAAACCTATGCATAAAGCTGAATACTTTTACATGCTTTTGGATTTTTGAGGGTTGAAGTCATCATAGAATGAAGTGAGAAGAAATATCAAGTTTTCCAAGATGATAAGAGTCTTAAGTTGAGGAAATAAGGCACTAAACCAAGCCCTAAGGGCCACATAGGCCTAATTATTCATAAACATTAGGAAAAATATGGTATGTATGCAAAGAGTATATTTGAAGGGAGGCCCAGTACAAAGGATGTCATCAAACCCTAAAAAAATATTGCATATAGATTATAACTACACCAATAAGAAATAATGGAGAGGAAATAATACTCAGGTCTCTGGCACAACTGATTCAAGCACTTAGACTGAATAGTGATACTCAGGGTAGACCTGAGAGAGAGAGAGAGAGAGAGAGAGAGAGAGAGAGAGAGAGAGAGAGAGAGAGAGAGAGAGAGAGAGAGAGAGAGAGAGAGAGAGAGAGAGAGATGGGAACAAGTGAAAAATTTATAGATTAGGTGGAAAGGGATGCTATGATATGACTACCTAAAAGTGACTCAAGGTCCTAAGAGTCAGTCTAAGCTTGTAAGGCCTAAAGCCATCCTTGACCATCAAGACCCATATTCATATTGGTGATCGACTCTAAACCACATGATAGGCCTAAGGTGATGAAGAGTTATATAATGATGTTATAGGTCATAATAAATTTATTCTAGGTAGAGGAAAGCAAGGAAGTGGCCATTTTTGTCCTATTACCCTTCTTGAGCTACACTACCCTAGTATTCCACCTCAAGGTACCAATTACAACACTCATATCTCACATGGTAAGATGGTTTAAGCCCAATTCTATTAGGGGGATTTGGTAACCCCTATTAACTCACTATCCATGAAGGAAAGAGTGGGATTTAAGAACCCAACTTTGTGAACAATCCTTAAAACTATCATCCCACCTAGAATTCCTAGCAAGGAATCAAGGTCTGCCAACTTTCACTCACATCTCATCATACAAGTTTCATGGGATTAGGATCTCTTTAGGATTTTTTAGGGGGTATATGGGTTAAACATCCATGGAAAAATGTTTTGGGTTTGAGGATTAAACCTTATGAACCATCATTAAGATGGTAGGCCACTAAAACCCTACATAAACCCTAATAGAGTCTTAATTGAAGATGAATACACTCAAGCTACCTAGATTGGTCTTTAATACACATGTAACTCATTATTCACTCTGAGGAGGTCACATCCATGGCATTGGTATGTACAGATAGTTGTAGAGACCCATAAAAACACTATTTTTGAAATTATTAATCATTAATTCAAGTTATCAAACTTGGTGAATAGATTAAAATCATTCAATGGGATAGTATGAGGCATATTTCATCTTCTCAAGCCATAAAATACTCATAATTCTTCCTATAAATGCTCTTACTTTCCTACACCAAATAATCAGTCTATATGTGTTAGTGGGAGGTGACCTATTCACTAGATGGGCAAAGTTATATGGTGTGCATTATTTTTATGGAATATATTATGATGTAATATGATGGCCCAGACTTGAAACATAATTATTCACCTATTTTTAAGGTTCTATTTAGGTCTTATGATCATATAAGCAATAAACACCAAGTGACTAGGCCTTGTTACCTAGTAGGCATATTTGGTCAACAAGGAAGGATGAGTATTGGCATAGATGGATGCTAAATTAGTAATTAAATAGTCATTACACATTTTTAAATACCTCATAAAGGTGATCCAACACACTTCTCATGGCCATTATAGAGGAAAAGTCAGTTTTTCAAGCCTAGTCAACATGCACAAAGGGAGGTGGGTTGATCAATGACCTATGAAGACCAACTAGATAATGATTACACATTTATAAATTTAAATATAATGAGTGTTTTACCAAGTTTTCATGCAAACTATCTTCATGGGGTCAACAAATACTGAATTATCCTCCACCACTCCACTTTAATGCTCAAAAGGCTCATTGAAGACCACTCACCACCAAGGCAACACATGGGAGAGTTGAGGGCATTATTGCTAATATTTGTGGATTATTGTAACTATTTATTGATTTAATTAGGGTCATTTATGATCTATACATGTCTTCTCCATGCCAATATTATTATTTTCTCTCTTGATCATGTCATATAAAATAAGTCTTGAAGGCCATTATAATGGTCCCTCAACTGGGTATGAGGAAACTTTACCTAAGTTTGTACCTTGTAAACCTCTTTAAATAATGAAGGAATATTTTAGATTATATATTAATTATTTAGTTCATTTATTATTGTTTTATTTTCATAAATTTTAGGTTTATCTCCCTTTGTAGGTCCTTGCCTCACCTAGTTGCTAATATAAGGTCCTATGCAAGTCATATAGTGTGTGAAGGTGTTAGTGGCTAAGCTCAAATGGAATTTTGACTGGTAAATGTCTTGAATCATACCTTTTATTCATTACCCTCATTTTTTTATCATATATTATAGCCTATATGTGAAACACTGATGCTTAGAATCCTTAAATAGAGTATTTAGTTCATGTATTATTCATTAGTGTTGTTTAAGGTCAAATGGAGTGGATAATTAATATTGATGCATCACATCCCTTGATATTAGGTTTTATTTCATGTTTCTCTCTCCCTTTTCACCCCAAAAATTTATTAGGTTTTATGAGTTGATTTCAATTGATGCACCAAGGGAGATAACCCCATAAACTAGAGGTTTAGACCATCCATAGGTTACCCACCACCTTGGGCTAATCCCATGTTACCCAAAACTTGGAGAGGTATAAAAATTCTTCTCCTAAAGGTGAATTTTAGTGAGTTAACAATGACCTATAGGGTCAAAAAAAATTTCAACCTATATGGGATGTTTTCCTACTAAGCAGAAACCTAGTATCCTTTAAAGCAATCCATTGGGCATGAAATAACTCAAGCCTAAAAATTTGCCTACCCTAATAGTGTGATTCTTTCACGCATAAGATTAATTCCTTATATTTATGTGTGTGCCTTTTCACCTCACCTTTATTATATGTTCCTTTGTATTTTACTATTTTATTTTCTCATTGCTAAATAATTTTAAGAACTAGGACCTACTCAAAATAAAATAGAGAAATGTGGAACAAAAATTATGCAAAAGCATTTGGGAAAAATAAAAACAACAAGATAACCTAAAACTATATACATGCATGTAAAGGGCCTTAGGGAAATAAGGATACAAACTAATCTACTCTAATATATACACTCTATAAATAGGGGCCTCAAACCACTCAAATAAAAACAAAAGCCTTTGAGGTACCCTATAATATTCATAAACATATTATTGAGCAAAAGGCATAGACAAGTAAATACTTATTCCCTGGGATGGTCTCACACCCTCACAACTAGTTTTAAATGGATGTCCATAGAAGAAAAAAAACTCATAATCCTTATCATTAATATGTGCACATAGATATTGATTACATAACTGATCATATGGTCTGAAGATGTCTAAAAGGTAGATATGACTTTCTATCAGCTTGTGAGCACTTGACCATGTGGCCTACTTATTATAAACCTTCTATAGCTCTGATGGATTAGTTATGGATTTTAAATCATGAATGATATCAAAGTATTATTTTTGTACATCATTCTACTCACCTTTTGATCCCATTAAGTCAATCATGTTAAATTAACCTCCTTCTGTCGAGACTATTGGCCCGTTGAGAGCCTCAGACTCCTCAAGGAGGTAAAACCATTGTTGAGACACATCATCATCCCCTTGGGGCCTCAATATACTTTAGTGGTAAATTTCCTCCTTTTTCACATAATGGATGGCCAATACCACTTATTTCACAAGGTCAATTGGGCCAAGATTGTAACACCCTTTTACCCAATCATTAAATGATTAATTTGGGGTTTCTTTAAGAGTGATGGCCTTATGGGTATTAGCCTTATATTTTATGGCTTGTGAACTAAGATTGGGCATGATAGAGCATCCTTCCTCATGAAAATAGTAATCTTCCAATTCTATTCTTTCATTTGAATTCATGCCCACAACATTACTCTCTTACCAATTTAAGAAAAGAGGCTCAAATTGAGCTTACGATTTCCACTACACTCCTATTCATTGTGTAGTTAGATCATCGAGTTACATTTTAAGAGGAAACATATTTTTTACCAAGCTATTTTACATGGATACAAGATTCTTGTGGTTTTAGTAACATTGGCACTATACACAGTGGGTATCTTCACATATGAGAGTTGGGCATGAACTTGTGTGTTATCTTGGTATAGATACCTATGAGATTGATATAGATAATGGGGTCCATTTTGATGTGCTTTTTATCTCTTTCGAGTCACTAACTCATTGTTGAAGCATCATATGAGGTGCTTAACCTCACATAGCTCATCTAAGGGAACAACAATAGGGGTTAGTTGGTCAATGATGGATGGAAGAGGCATGAAATTTAGTTTGGTGGATAAGGGCACAAGAAGTAAGACTATTTGAGGCATGGACACAATATTATATGCTCAGATCAATAAATTATCTACCTTAATGATGAGTTAATAATGATTAGGGAATGTGGTTCTCCCCATAGAATGGATTGAGACTGATACTTCACTATTAATGGCCCTCAAGAATTATAAAAATGCTAAGTTTGTAGAGGGCTTGACCAATGGAGGTATCTGGTACCAAATTTTCTAAAAACACATATTTAAATCTCTTAAAATCTCATGAGATGCCTATTTTATGGTGGTAAGCTACTCGATAAGGGATATATGTTCACTTTTGTCTTTGAACTACCTACAAAGATGCTCATTGAAATCATCCTAACTATGAATTGAATTAGAGCTCAAGCACATACACCATTATAGTGATTTGAATTTAATGGATGAATTATATATTCTGATGACCACATTGTTTTCAAATACATTTTAAACAATGCACAACCCTATAATGTCTTGAATGTGATCAACATGTGTAATGGCATATTCTCTAGTGAAATATGGAAGGCTTTTAAAGTTAGAGACTAGAATATCATCATATTAGGATAGGGATAAGGGGTTTCCTCTATTTAAAATATCAAATACATATTTCCTATGGATAACCATTAAATAATGTGGGAGTCAAACTCCATCATGGTTACATGCATAGGGCTAGTTTACTAGAACCTAATATAAATGGAGTTGTTAGGTGTTTGAAAAATGGTTTCAACAATATAAATACTAAGAGTCACACCAATTCTCAGTTGAATTATAAACTTAGTCCCATTTTATGTGCCAAAAAATTTTATTACATGTATCTTTCACCCACTATGATAATGACTCTCACATGTGTGACTACATAACACTTATGCATTAAACACCTTAGATCTCAACACTTAAGAGTGCTTAAGTGTTTTGATGTAATAATGAGATCATACCCCAAGGTGAGAGACTCCTTAACTCCTTGGGATTAACCTCTATAGAAGGTTTAATTCCTTCTAATTCAATTGTACCTTATATTCAATAAAAAATGCATCATGTCTATAAATCAATCCTAACTCGAAGAAGATATATCATACCATAAACTTTCGATTGGGAACACATTTATTAAGTAGGAACATGACTAATATGAGGATCTACTAAACCTTATTATGGGTTATCTTACCATAATAAATTATTATAGGAAGGTTTCAAAAGCCTCTAGTCAAGTATAATCACATAATAACCCTAAGGGAATCCTATGTTTTGATATCTTACAAAACTAATAACAAGTAACTTTAATTTAATCTAGTGCTCACCAAATCTTGTGGCACAAAGTGAGGGTTAGAAAAAATAAAATTTAACATGTATAAGAGACACATACTCATGTCAATGTATATATAATTTTAATGCATGGAAAATAATTACAAATGCATATCTATCTACTCTTACAAAAGAGGAACAAATTTAGGAATACTTACCTTTGAAGATGAACTAGTCAAGCCTCAATATCTCCCTTAGCCAAAGTGCTTTACAAGAGTTTATTGTGGTATGAAATGATGAAAAGTATAAATAAACTCTAGGTTACACAACCTATGAATGCATCCAAAATAATTCTCCATAAGAAAATATCTGTATCTCCAAAGAAAGTATGAAACCCTAAGCTTGCTCTTCAAATAGAATGGTCAATAAGCAGATGCATAATAGCTTTTATTTTTATTTTCTCTAAATAATGGTGAAATAAACTTGTATATATAGGTGTATTTAAACCTAATCCCTTCTAAAAAACATGGTTGAGAAGGTTGACCTAGTCGACCTAGCATAATTTTGGACAATTATTCACTAGGTCATGAGTTAGGTCGGCCAAAGGCCAAGCTAGTTCCTAAGTGAAAAATACCTAAAACTATACAACATCAACCCAGTTAACCTAGTATAGTCAACTAAAAAAATCAGATTAAGGTGAGGAATAAGAGGATAAAATGCATAAAATGATTGGAAATGGTAAAATAGAGAATAGCAAGCTTAGGTATAATGTTTTCAAGAGACAAGTGTGTAGATAACAAGTGACAAAAGGAATACAAATATTGTGAAGCACCAATGGTCTACCCACCCCCTCTCATTACACCCATTAAGCTATGCACTTATAGAGATTGAGACTTGATGGGTTCTTGCAATATAAAAAGTGTCATTAAGTGATAAAATTTTGAAAATATTATGTGTATACATACGCCCTACTCGAAGATCATCACATGTCACATAAGTGCAACATGGGATGGTGCTTTAGGAATAAAACATGATAACACATAAGTATAATGAAAAATGAAGTGAAATAATTAGAAAATAAGATAAATGAAAGGATATAATTGAAAAACACATACCTTTACTTGCCTTAGTGTTGTAGATAAAGTAGACTACAAGAGAAGTGAAGGTGTCCAATGTGAAGAACATTAAGTAAACCTATAAATGTTGGTGAAAAAACATAGCTAAAAATCAAAATTATTGGAAGATAGGCATATCTTAGTGTAAAATATTCTCTACATTTTCACAATTCTAAAACATTTTACGGTTCAAAAAATGGATTAGTAGAAACAAAGATATAAGAAAAACAAAGAATCTGACAGAAAATATTTGAAAGATTAAGATTTTTGAAAAGTTTAAATAAGGTCAAAGGGAATTAATTTGGTATTTTTGACTTGTGAAGGAGAGAAAAAGAGATATAAAATACCAAATTATCTAGTATGGTAAGGAGATGACAGGAGCGGGTGCACTACAAGTAGGCAACTAAGAATCTCAAGCTAGTTTTTGAATATTTTAATGATTTAAGGTGTATTTTATAAATTTGTAATTTAATGCATTTATATACATAAAAATGAATGTAAAATAGATAATAAGGGTAGGAAAAACCATTTAGGAAAATGGGTTTGAAGGGTTTGGGGAAATAACTACCAAAAGGCATTTATTTCACAAAATGTAAGGGGTCGATAGGTAAAGACAACTAGGTCAACCTAGTTAACCTAACAAGTTGAAACTTGGTAAAATCCATATTTTCAACCTAGTAGGTATGTGCCAATGTAGTTTGAGTTTTAGAATATTGACTTAGTAAATTATTGCCTACCAAGTATAAAAAGTCACTGTGATAACTCGGTACTAAGAGGGGAAAGATAAAGGGGTTGACTTAGTTTTTTTAAAGTCAATTAGGTCAAATATAGGGAAATTTTGGTCAAACTAGTGTTTGACCAAGGGACCATAATAATACAAAAATGCATGAAAAGGGATAAAAAGAGTGTTATAAGGACCCAAAATGGTTTGACTAAGGAATAAAAGGGATGAGTAGGCTAAAAATAGGTCAAAATGAATAACTTAAAGCAAATTAGGCTCATCTTGGTTAAAATTTTAAAAGAATGTATTTTGACTATACATGGCATTAAGGACCTAATACATCTTTTATTGTTTTATGGTTGTAGGGATGGACCATATTTTGGTGGTTAGTGGATGCATCATGGCTCTCAGACTTATTGTAGTGATTATTTATAGAGGATAGAGCTAGATTGATCTCATTGGGCCTAAGAGGCATAATACACATGTGTAGGATACCACTTAGTTTAGATTTCTTAGTCATGTTCCTAGGAGCCTAGAAATGATTGACTAACACCTTTAGGTGGGAGGTGTAGGGGGATACCATAAAGGTGGGTATTACCTTGGAGGATGTGCATGCCATCCCAAGATTACCCATAACAGGTACACCCATATCATGGGAGTACTAGATAGTGATGAGGAGAGGAGAGCCATAGCTATATGGGTGATAGGCTCAAAGGCAATACACTTTAGATTGAGAGTGAACATGTTTGTTGTATATACATCATAGATTATAGATATCCAAAATGATATGATAGGACTTGTAATAACACAAGTGTTGTGCCATAAGTCAAATGGCAAGGTACCATTATTTGTGATATCCTTGAGCTAGATGATATTAGAGCAGAGGGTCTTATATGACTTGGGATCTATCATCTAGGTACATCTCATACATGGCATGTATGGATTATTGTTTACAAGGTAAAACTCAGTGGGACCAATCATATATTTGATAACATGGATATACGAGAGGTTCCCCATATATCAACTATCTAGGTTACCCCATACAATCAATGATAGGTTACCTTGGGTTCAAGGATGGAAACATGACCAGGTAGTGTAGGTTATGCCCCATGTGCTAGTGATATAGATGGTAAGATGAGAGGATATTTTTGGTATCCATATGAACAAATCTCTATTATATGGCATAGATGGTAGATAATGGCACTAGTTTTGGCATGGATAGAGGTGACAGGGCACTATACCTAGTAGATGAAGCCACATATGATAGCACATGCACTAGAGTATATTTAATTACCTCACCCAATACCACTAATAGTGGTACCCATGTTTTGAGCCCAGTATGTGAGAGATATATAGGGGAGAGGAGGACTAGGGCCACTAGTTGATAGGTCAGTGCTTAGGCCATGGTGTGAGAGACTATGGATAAGTCAAGCACAATAGGTAGTAGAACAAGAGGAGATGGATATAGAGGTAGGAGTACCATAGGTGCCACCACAAGTATAGAACTAGGAGGATTAATGACTATCATATACATAAGTTATATGGAGGTAGTAGTATTAAGAGAGAGTAGATACATTAGACATCTCAGATGACCCATTAGATGGGCCAGTTTAGAGCTAGCCTATAGAGAGACCACTGAGGTGTAGCCTGAGATGGGTATGAGTGAAAACTCTAGGATTTGTTTTTTGGAAGAAAAATATAGATGAGGTTCTTATAGGTTGTGCTAATGGGAGACTATTTTTGGTGGACATGTAGATGGTGAGATAGTAGTGGCCAACACATAGATAGGTAAAATATGGTTAAATTTTGCTTAAGTTTACTCAAGATAGATGAAAGATAGATAGATTTTGTGATATATTAGTGATCTAATATCTATTTAGTTTGGTTTTTGTAAGTGTAGTAGAGGATAAGGATACCATATGGGGTTCCTTAGTGATGGGAATACTCCATGATATCCTAGATGAGGTTTTGATGTCATAAAACCCCACTACACTAGAGGATCCCAAGGTACCATCTACCCTAGCTCAAATGAGCTAGTTTAGATTAGCTAGAGAGGTCATGAGGTAGTTACGAGTGTATAGAGAGGGGATGTAGCTGATATCAGAGGTGAGTGCAGGAGAGTCATGATCATGGTAGGCCCTACCTAAGGAGAAAGTTGTGTATTTAAATATTTTGACATGAATGGGATAGATACAGGCCTAAGACAAAGAGACACATGTAGCGACCCTGAACCATATGACATAGGTGTAAGATAAGGATGGAGAAACACATCTAGTGACCCTAGCCAAATTGGCATAGGTGTAGACTCAAGTGGCTCAACTTTAAGGGCAGGTATTTGTACTGAGATCTTAGACAACCTATTTACAAAATTCTATTTAGAGGATTCAAACCTTGGTATCTATGGGTAGCATGACTAGGCCACAAGATGGGTAGGATGGATCCCAACCATAGAGCTAGATCTTTTTATATGGTTGTATTTTTATATAAAAACTCATGATATATATATATATATATATATATATACATATATATATATATATACACACACACACACACACACACACACACACACATATATATATATATATATATATATATATATATATATATATATATATATATATATATATATATATATATATATATGTGTATGTATGTATGTATATATATGTCATTTTGGGATTTAGATCACTGATTGTATATGTTTGCATTATGGTTATGGTTGTGGATGTTTGGATATATTTCTTTATATCACATGTATTTAGTTGTTTGTTGTATATGCTATGATAAATATATGAGTTGTGGTTTCTTTTATAGCATTATGTAGAACATATGCATGGTTTTTAAAAAATAGGTAAAAAGGACTTGAAAAAATATAATTAATCAAAAATGTACTACAAACTATTTCATGTTGGGAAATGTGTAATAACAAGAAAGTTACTAAGTATAAAGAACCAAAAGGGTGGTAAAAGAAGATGGTAAAAAGTTTTTTTAACCAAAAAATTGGCACCAAATTAAAACAAGTAAAATCACGCTAAATCATGTTGGGAAGTATGAAAGTAATGTAATAAAGTGGAAAACATGTGAAAGGAGAAAGGGTAAAAAAACAAAATAAATTAATTCAATTAATCATACTAAATCACTTTAGGAAGTATAAGAGAAAAATAAAATTGGCAAAATTTGGTCTTAAATTTATCACACTAATTCAAGCTAGGATGTATGAAAAATTCAATAAATGGTTGGATTCTTACATGCAATCATAAAATAAGGATAGAAAAGAAAAAGAGAAATGAAGTAAGCATAAAACATAATAAATCAATATGGGAAGCATGTCAATGATGTGTAACTTCATAATCGATCAAATCTTATCTCATATTTGACACATGTAATTTTGATTGTGATTTAGATTATTGGAAAATTGTGTGAGGAAGGACAGGTCCTATCCATGGTATTACACTACAACTCATGAAGGGAACACCACTAAGGTGGAATAAATGTGAAAATATATTAATAATGGATGTTGATAATAACAATGTGAAATTGTGGTAATTTGTGAGGAAGGCTAGGTCCTATCTATGGTCTTACAATGCAACTCACAAATGGAATCCCTAGGGGAGTGATCAATGAACTAAACAATATTTCTCAAGAGGAAATATGAGTAATGTAGTTAAGGAAAATGGAATGTTAAAATCATAACCTAGGAATCTTATGAGAAGACCTTAGGAGACAAGAGGCATACTAAGGACATGAGAAGACACTAAGTGACTAGTGACCATCAGTGTACAAAGGAAACCTAGTTTCTATAGACACAAATCTTTGTAGATAAATATTCATGCTACTAAAATCAATTCATGAAATTATATTGGTACAAAAAATTAAAATGGACCTACCTTACCATGACATGTTCCCCATTCCTTAGGACCCTTTATAGAGCTGTCAGTTTACTATAAAGATTGGGTACTTACATGAGAAATTAGGTAGCACTAAAAGAATTTTTTTAATTCTCCTTTTCTAATCTACTAGCCTATGCATGCCAATGGACCTTGGCTCTATCATGAGGCCAACTATGGAGTTTGAGATTCGAATAGAATAATGAGATGTGCTTTGAATCATGTCTTTTAGTGTGATTTGACTTTTAGTAATTTTAAAATGTTTTTACATTTTTTTTATCATTGCCTTTTGTTAAATGATTTTGGCTTTTGAATGTTTTCAAGTATTTTTAGATTCCTCCTCCATATAGACTTGGAATGACCAATCATGATAGATAGAGTGATACACACGAATGAGTTTTAGGCTTAGGCTAAAAAAAGCTAAGTAACCAAAGACAAGATTGACTTAGACACTTAGGCTTAATAATTAACCAACATTTTATCTCAAGTCTCAACCATGTATATGCTTGTTTTTTGAAAAGGGATAAAGGAAATAAAGGAGATCCAAAGTGGACTAGTGAAAGAAGAATATAATGAGATTAAATATTTTCTAGTTGGTCACATGGTAAGGAGGGAATGAATCAAGGGAACCAGGTGTGTATAACCAAGTCAAAATTACAACTATCTATGAAAAAAGAGATAAGAAATCAAACAATTATGAAAGGAAAACAAAGGAAACTTTTAATAAAGAAACTCAAGAGAAAAAGAAAGCAATGATAAAGAAGACATCTATATGAAAATATAAATGATAGTTTAACTAATATAGAGTGCAAAAGTAAAGTCACCATATAAGATAAATAATAATTTTGACACAATGTAAAATAATATAATAAATATATAAAGACAAGATTGGAGTACACATCCAATCCAAATAAAAATGTAAAGAACACCATGCATGTTTTCATAAACACTAATATATTTTCCCAAAAATATTATCTAGAACATCTTATATATCTTTATGAAGTTGGAGGTAAATGACTGCTAATGTCTTGTCTATCTTCAACAAAAACTAGGAAAATACTTCTTGTCTAATTTCCTCAATAGAAAAGGTAGGAATGTTGGATGGATCATGCTGAGGAGGGATATCATGTAAGGGATGCTTAGAATAATACATGGGAGTAGACTCTATGGGAGATGTAGGAATCACCAATGAGGAAGGATCTATAGGTGAGGGAATGTCTATGGGTGAAGGATTCATAGGTGGAGAAATAGGATGTGAAAATGGACCATAGGAGGGGATGGAACCACAAGAGGTGGAACCATAGGAGAAGGGGGAGCCTATTAAGTACATGATATACTAAGAGGGGGGTGAGTTAGTATACCATATATCTTTTAAAAATTTTACTTAATACAATTTCTTTTCTTTAACCACTTAATCATACATTCAAGATATGCAATAAAATTGAAATAATAACATGCACAACATGAGGGAGAGAGAGAGAGAGAGAGAGAGAGAGAGAGAGAGAGAGAGAGAGAGAGAGAGAGAGAGAGAGAGAGAGAGAGAGAGAGAGAGAGAGAGAGAGAGAGAGAGATAATATTTTTATGTGGAAAACCAAAGTGGGAAAAACCATGAAAAACAATCTCAAGTATATGAATGATCACCAACTTAAATTGCAAAGTCTGTAAGCACCAACTTGTAGGAGCACCAACACAACAACTATTTGTGAGCACCAAACCCTCTTATGTAAAACACAACTATCTCTCAATGTTGATTTCTCAATAAATGATAGAACTCTACTATATCTCTTTCTATTATCTCCTCTTTTATTATATAAAATAATTACAACCCATACACACTCTTGCATATTCTAAATGGATTCCCAATCCTCCCTTTATAGATTTCCAAATGACTTTTGGCATTCACCCTTTACGACCCTTTAATCCACATATAAAATGGCACCAAACTTGCATGACCCTTCAAATCCTTTCATTTGAAAATTCACATGGTGATACTTCATGAGAAAATGTGTCCTTTCACCTTTTGTCTTTATCTGGTGACTCTTTGAATTCCTCAAGATGACCATTCATTGGAAAATTCATCCCTTCCCTCTTTTTTATTTACCTCATGAATCTTTGACTTCTTCATGGACCTCTTTTGACTTTATGCAACCAAAATTATATTCTCTAATATTTAATAAATATTAACATACTTTAGCCAAAATATGAACATTAAAAACAAATTTAGACATTAAATGCTATGCGGGATTTGTCACCAATAATTTTAGACCTTTGACATCAATGACAATATTTTCAATAAAGCCTTCTTATGAGAATGACTTGTGGGAGGAATGAAAGAAGGGGAGAGAATGGTTATAATGGTATTTTTAAGGTGTTACTAAAGGATGTAACAATGATCAGTGTGATGGGTGCCATATTGGTGTTAAAGACAATACACCTCTCCATGCTTAGTCATATACTCAAGTAGTACCTTCTAGGGAGGTATGGCTTTGTCTAAATATTGAGAGGTAGAAGGATTCAAAGTATCAATATATTGTCATAGCTTGCAACAATGCATGGAAGAATGGTTATCTATGTCATGGAAGTAATAGATACCCTTGTGAGTAGGCTTAGTAAAAGTACTCATAAGAGGAGGTGTAATAGGAGTGAAATAATCTTGGGAAGGATCATCAGCCCATTTGGTGGTAATCAATCCAACTGAGGTAAAGGAATCAAACCATCACTAAGAGAAGGTAATGGTGGGGAAGGAACTGGACTGGGCTCAATGGAAGGATCAATGTGATCAAAATCAGGGAGAGACTCAGATAAAGTAGGATTAAAAATATGATCAACTATAGTGAGAGTAGAAATAGGTTCAACTATAATGAGCTCTATTGAAGGAGGGACAAGGTCTATAAAAGCCCAAAGAAGGGTCACACACATATCAAGGATAAGCAAGCTATAATAGTCAGGGTGCCTAGTAATGTAATAAGACATAGTCATAACATGATCCATGATCATACTCCTATGAGGTTCCTAAAAAAATTGAGGTGTTGGCACCATCTCTACCCTAAAATAAAGAGGAAAAATATTAAAATTAGGAACTATAAATGATGGAATATGGGAAGATACATGAAACAACTAAAGCAAAGAAGAATGATAATGGATAATCTCAACATCATGGGCCTAAACAAGACCACCTAATAAAGGATCATCTAAGTAATAACCATTATCATAGTCAGGTGTGTGAAGATCAATGTGTTGGTATAGGCCTTTTTCCTATGGTTTTTGGCTACACAATTGCATTAGCTTGCTTAAGGATCTAGAGGTCATGTTGGTTACTTGGAAAGATTAGTACCACATTCACTGGAATGTGTGGTATCTTTCTATCTCTAACCTATAAATACACCTCTTTTTCTCTTTGGATTTATCATTCAATAAGCCAAAGAGTTATTACTCTTTTATGTATTATGGATTGTTTGAGCTACTTAATTTTGAGTTGTTACAGCTTTAAGAGCTATGAAATTTGAGCATTTGCATAAGCAAGTCATCTACATTCTTGAATCCAATCTCTTTATGAAATATTCTCATTTGATGGTTTCAATTTCTTTAAACAGTGTGATTTTTTCTTTCTTGACTCACATGATCACTTCACCATAACTATTCCTCATACGAAGATCCTAAAAAAATCTTTTATGGTATCAAAGCAAAGTAAATATTGATTGTATTATTGAACATTGATGCATATCTGAGTATTATTATGGCTTTGATGCTTTAGATAAAAGATGGCTTGACACCAATAGAGAATGGATCAGATGTGCAGATCCATGCCAAAAGGAGGAGTTTGAACATAAAACATTAGGTCAAGGAGAATGTGGCAAATATAATGGAAAAATAATAGCTAAAAATAAATGATCGGCTTATGAGCAGTTTACAAGCCTAGAAGATGTCTTCTATATGATGCCAATATTTGAGTAGTTTTAGATCCAATATAAATTTTCCATGCATTAGATAGATCAGACTTGAGCAAAAAATGACTTAGATTTGATAAAGGATACTAGGCTATTATCCAATACCAATCTTGTAAGATTAAAATAATATATGAAATGAAGAACCCAAGTGCATAGTCTAGATCTATAACAAGAAAACAACAATCTCCTTCCAATGCCTTTATGTAGTTCTAAGAAAAATTCTAACACCTTAGTCCACCAACCCTACTAGGTAAAAATAATGATTCACACTATAGATATAATACCAAAGAAGGTATAAATTTGAGACACTCTTTAGTATATCTCTATCAAAAAAGATAAAAACACAAACTCCAATGCCATATTTTTGTAGCAAAAAGATAGATCATATTAGAATGAGATCCACATTTTACATATAGCTTGCCAAGATAAGAAAATAGATCAACCTTGCCAAGTCCTTATATTGCATGTGTATACCATGACAAATATTAATCCTTTTACATATCAGAACCTAAATGCTAATATAAAAAATAATACGTGCAAATGCAAATACAAGCACTATGCCATACTTCTAAAACCATGGGTTTGTAAGAAAACCCAGGTTTCTCAAACATTCAAACCCATGTATCTAACTGACAAATTAGAATATATAGATAATCTTTAGATTTCAAAAAATGTTTAATAACATGACAAATCAGATAATTATGAACATAGATTGGCACTCTTATACCATAAAAGATTTTCAACCAGGATCACCAGATCAATGAATTATAGATGATGGAGTGATCTCATGAGTCAAGAAAGTACACATTATAATGGAGTTGTTAATGAATGCAATCAAGCATAGATAAATACTGTAAAAGGAATAAGATTAAATGAAATATTCTTAATTCAAAATGATATAGAGTATTTCATTTGCTCTTATTCCTTTTGTAGTATTTATATATGCTTGATTTCATTCATTAGCAGCTTCATTATGATGTGCACTTGTTTAACTTGTGAGATCAATCCATCATCTCCAATTTGTTGATCTGGTGATCCTAGATGTAACTCTTTTACAATGATGCATGTAGGGATGAATTTTTCATCTAATGAAGTGTGATGAATATAATGTTAAGTCTTAGTCAAGATAATGGGAATGCCATCACAAGGAATTTTATGAGAATGAGGTTGTAAAGAAGTAGGAATCTAAGAGATGAGATGAGGTGAGAGATTGGAAGTTTTAATCTTTAGGTTAATATCATTAGTCTCAGCATCATCAAAATCCAAAAGGTTAGGAATAATATTCCTAATGAGTTCATGATGACCATTGTAACCTTGAGTGGAATTGATGGTAAAGTTGAATCATTGAGACTCACATAATGGAACACTAGGCAAAGGTTCAAGAGTAGCAATTTTGAAGACACCACAATCTCATAATGGTTCAAAATTCCAAGGGTTAGTGTCACCCTAAATCCTATAGATGTCTCCATCATGAGGGAATTTAATTCATTGGTAGGTAGAAGAAACAACAACTCTCATATAGTGAGTCCACAACCTACCAAGAAAGATGTCATAAGATAGAGGAAAGTTAAATATCATCACCTTCACATGAATGGTGATAGGAAGGATAGTAATGGGAAGCCACACATAACCTAAAGGAGGAGTTTTACTTTGATCATATCCTTTACATGTGTTATGTCTAGACTTGAGATTTTATTCATAATATCTAAGGTTTTGATAAAATTGAGAGTGGCAACACAAGTGCTATAATCCTTGTCAATCAAGGCATGCCTGACTTGGATATCACCTATTTGGATATTAATGAATAGAGGATGATCATCCACATGAAGAAAAATCTCATCAAAAATCATAGAATTGGTAGGAAATTTTAAGGAAAGAGAAGTGTCCATTATTTTGTCAACATGGATGGACATCTTCAGATCTAGATAAGGTTATTTCACATCCTACTAGAGGAGGATGAGGGATGTTCATTTCAAACATTAGTTGCATAAGATAGTTTTGATTACATGGAGAGGTCCTCATAATCTTAAGCAATGGAATTTGAGATGGGAGATTAGTGAGTTCCATGATGGGATCCCACTCATAATAACCCATAAGAAGGTTGTTAAAAATAGGTGCATAGTGTTGAAGGAGGTCCTTAGAAGGAGGAACTAAGGTGAATTGGAATTTGTGTTGATAATAAGGAAAACATTTAGAACAAGTTTGTAAATTATGTTGTGAAGATGAAGTAGTTGGTTCAATTTGGTTTTGAGAATTGGTAAAAGAAGTGTTGATAGAAGATTGATTATCATTAGTGATAGGTAAAGAAGATGGAGGGATGGTAGAAATAGAATGGTAAGTGTTATCCAAGGGATAAATTGGAATTAGATCATCAAACATGATGAGGTCATCTTACCCAAACTCATTTAAGTGAGTTGGAGAAGAATCTTGGATAACACAAAATTTACAAGATAATAGAGGAGTGTAGATAGGTTGATGATCAATGAAAGTAACCACCCTACACATATTAGTCATATTAACCACATTCTCTTTAGGAGTTAGGTTAACAAGACTTTATAAATTATTTTTGGAAGGAGTGGACTTGTCTTGGGTATCCTGATTAGGTTGGTGATTAGGAAGAGGGTCTTTGTAGATAGCCAAATGAGCATTAGCTTGATTTTTGAGATTTAATATTAGTTTCATGAGCCTTAAAATCAATGTCATAGGATTATTGACACTTTTGAATGATTGAATCATGATCAAAATTAGGACCAAGAAGAAAATTCATAGCTAAATTATGAAGCTACCTATAAGTCTCATGAGAATGACCCCAACTAGTATGAAACCAACAAAACTTGTTAGAATCATACAAGGATTTCATAAGATGTGTGGGAACAAGTTATTATGGTAGAAACCTAGGTAGAAATTTTATTAATTTAGCTGAGGATAGGGGTTTGTGAACATTGATGTTAATAGGTGAAGATAAATGAGGATTGGTGAATTATTGAGAAGGGGGAGCTAGTTTTGAAGTTTGGTCAGGAATAACAACTTGAATAGTGTGAATGGTGTCATAAGAGTCTATGACAACATCATTGGTAGAATTATGATTTTTATTCTTAAGTAAGATATGAGGACCCAAACAAGGTTAGGGAGGCTTAAATTTATGCATAATAAAATCTTGACATTTTGCTTGGTCAATAGACTCCTTCAAGGTACATGGAGAGAGAGAGGGAGAGTGCAGACCTGATATTATAAGTTAAGAAAAAGAGCATTGGTAAAGAATGGAAAATATTATCATCATCCATGTTGTGTTCACATTTGTTGGACAATGTTTTCCAACTTCAAACAAAATCTTGGGTAGTTTTGTTTTTAAGTTGTTTATAGTTTATAAAGTGGGCCAAAGTATTCTTGAGAAGATCACTAGTTTGGAACTCTTGGACTAAAGCATTTACTAAATCTTTCAAACTAGTAATAGAATGAGTTTTAAGTTGGTTGTACCAATCTAAAACATCACCCATGAGCGTTTTGGCTAGGAGCTTGTTTGTGGAAAAGGTGTTTAATTTGGCTCAGTCCTTATAAATATTTCTAAATGATTTTAGATGAAGGGTTGGATTAGTTGATCCATTATAAGAAATAGTAGGGGTGATACCTCCTATATCAATATTAGCAATTTTATTTGGAAGAGTCTCATTTTGAAGATGTTTAATGGTTTTGTTGACCAAAGGAGGTTGGGGGATGATATTGCCTTGGGAATATTGAAGAGGAGGTGGGGGAAAATTTTGATTATGTATACCCTAAGACACTGGTTGAGGATGATTTTGAAGATGGAGAAGGTGATTTTGTGTTCTCATCATTTGATTTGTATTATGAGATTGAAAAGTACTCATTTGATTAAGTGTTTGTAATAAGAGCTAGTGGGTTTGATTAGCATTGTTAGCATTATTTAAAGCATTAGAGTTGGTATTAGTGGCTTGGGTACCATTATTGGTGTTGGTAGGAGCTTGAGAGGAACTGTTAGAATGTAAGGCACTAGTGGTAAAATTTACTTGTGTGGTAAAAGATGGACTAGTGAAGGGATGAGAAGAGGAAACACTAGAAGCATGATTACCTTGGGTAGTAAGCAATGCATTATTGGAAGGATTAAAAATAGTGGGTCTTAAGATAGGCCCACTAGATGTAGAACCTACCATGGTAGTGGAGATACTAGGCATGGAGGTAGAATAAGTTAAATAAGAAGAGGTCATGGTATGAGAAGGGGTCATAATCAAGGGAAGAGCTTGAGAATCAAATAAAGTAGTACCTCTAAATCCATTTGATAATGTGGGAGAAGGTGAATGAGGCTCTTCATATTGACCACTAATCATGAGATGTTAAATGGTAAAAGGATCCTTTCATTGATGTTGAGGAAATTTAGAGATAAAGAAGAGAATTTTAGGGGTATACTCTAATGTGGGTTGATATTGTAGTGAGAAGAGAGGATTACACTATGAAGAGGAGTGAGGAGGGGTCCCATAGTTTGTTATGCGAGTGGCTATATGAACAATACTCTCATCCAAGAGAGGATCCCTAATTTGATTATGGGAGACCCTATGAGGGTTGGTAAGACTCATCATGTCTATTGAATACAACTCAGTGTTATCTTCAAATAGAAAGTTCACGATGAAGGAGGAAGATTAAACAAGGTAAGAGATATGCAAAAAGCAAGGAAATAAGAAGTGAAAAAATATTATAAAGCCAACTGGGTCAACTTAGTATATAAAACAAGGCCTAAAAACTATATAGAGTTGACTAGGTCAACCTACTATAGTAAACAAAGGTTGAAAAAAGCGTACATGGTCGATTGGGTTGACCTAGTATAATAGATAGGGAAAATAGATAGATTATAAGAGACTATGTTAATAAAAATGACTATGTACTAAAACAAGAATAATTTTTTAAGTAATTATGAAATCAAGAACTGAAATGAAATGCACAATCAATTGGATCAATGAGATTGATCCAATTAAAGCACACAACACAAAACCTTGCACCAATGCTTGCCAATAAAGGTTTTTCCAATACAACATATCATTGAGAAAAGAGCAAGTAATCAACTTGGAAATTAAAATCTAACTTAGTGATCAACTTTAATGTTGTTATATTATTAGAGTATAATTTTAGATGTGATAGGAAGTTGGATATAAGTAAGGAACTAGAAAGCAATCTAAGGATGGTTTCAGGATGTTTGGGTTGAAAGAGATATATATTAGAAATGGTACTAGCTTGGTATTGGATTGTACCCCCTCACTTCATACATTTTATTGATAAGGGTGTTGGGTGTTTAGCCAAAATATACCATTAACCACATGTTTATACTTGGATAGAAAATCAAGTCAACTTCCCCTTTAGTGATGAAATCCAAGTAGGTAGGCCTTGGGTAGAAAATTATTAAAATGTATATTAAGATTTTGTGAATTGGTAGTATGTGAATAAAATAAAAAATAGTGAAACTAAAAGGTGTATTTAAAACCACCTAATTAGACTATGTGATCTATTCTAAGCATGTAAGCAATAAGAAATGAAAGTTTGAGATAATTACTAGCATAGAAGAGTTAATTCTAACTTTGAAACATAGTATAGTGTTAATTTAGTCAATAGTGTATGCAAAGAATAAATAAAAGGGTCAATAGTGTCACCCATATAGTACATAAGCAAAGGTATAAAAATAAACTACATCAATAGAGTTGACCTAGCTTTCTAAATAGAATACATAATACATAACTATGTCAATAGGGTTGACCTAGTTGACTATACAAGGGTAGTTTTAAAGACTGTAAACTATGATAAGCAAGAATTTAAGGATAGAGAGAGAAGGATAGAAAGGAACTTTGGTGGGTTGGAGGTTTCAAATAAGTGAGAATGTTATTGAATAACCTTGATTAATACTTGAAAATCCTACTAATTATGTCAACTAGGTCGACTTAGCTTTGTATAAAACTATGGCTAATAGCCTAAAAAATTACAAGCTAAACTAGGTTAACCAAGTATGCTAAAATGGATGCCTGAAAGTGTAAAGGGTTGACTGCATCAATCTAGTATGTTGAACAAGATATTTTAAAGCCTAAAAACCTATAATGTGTTGACTAGGCTGAACTAATAGCTTATATCTAAATAAAAACCTACATAGATAAAACAAAGTTGTATTGATGCAACTGTGTGTTAAACCTGCAAATAGAAGTTAGTACTGTGTCGATACAGTCAACCCAACATCAAAAATATATGAAAAATAAAATGATAAAATAATGAAATAAGTGAAGCAAAACTTGTAAGGGTTATAGTCACATCAAATTAGCTAGAATGTATGAAATCATAAATGCATCATGTCAATAAATAAATCCTAACTCAGAGAAGATATATCATACCATACACTTCTAATTGAGGACACATTTGTTAAGTAAGAACATGACCAATATGGGATCTGGTAGACCTGATTAGGGAATCTCTTACAATAATAAACTATGCCAGGGAGGGTTCTAAAGCCTCCAATCAAACACAATCACACAATAACCCTAAGGGAGTCCTATGTTTTGATATCTAACAAAACTAATAACAAGTAAAGTAAATCTAATCTAACAATTACCAAATATTGTGGAACAAAGTGGGGGTTAGAAATAATAAAATTAAACATTTGTAAGAGACATATACTCATGTTAGTGTATATGAACTACTAATACATGAAAGATAAATATAAATGCATATATGTAGACACCTAAATCTAGCCATCAATAACCTCTAATCATGTTTTTGGCCAATTTCCACCTAAAATGTATAATTTGGCATAAAACCATTAAAACACACAAAATGATTTGAAAATGACATATTCAAGTGCTGATTTTGGCTATGGTATCCCTAAATGGGGCAATGCAATTTATGGTCTAGCTAACTTTGATCAGTTCATTTCGAGTTAAAATGCCAAATTTGTACCTAGGTGCTGTGGATTGCTCTTTCCTATCAAATCTTCTACACAAGAGATGTGCCTTTGTTATTTATTTTTGTAAACATCCTCAATGGGAATACAATTATAACACATCTGACAACACCTTTCAATTCCAATCCAATCAAATTTTGGACCAATAACAAGGCATTCTAATCAATTTGAGTAATTTGTGCACAAAGTTATTAATCATGCTTAAGAGATAATTAACCCAAATCAAGTAATAATTCAATGGAAACTTGTTGATTACTTATTTTTTTAAATAAATATTGATTATCTACATCATCAAGTGACCTCATTTCTTGGGAAGACATCCCTAGGCCATAAATGCCACAAATATCAGGATTCATGCCTCCCATGCCTCATTAATGCCTTTCATAATGCCATCCATGCCTTTTAATTACCCCTTATTCTAATTACATGATGAGGATAATTACAAAACTTAATTCCAAAAATTAATTAATCCTCAACCACACATCTCAATCTTGAGATGGACAGTTTAGGTTGATTCTAGACATTCTCAAAAATCTATAAATAGGAGGCCTCACAACATAATTTCTAGGCTTTTTTGATGCAAATTTATAATGCCAAATTGGTTCCAAAAGCTACAAGAAACTAGTGTTACCAAGCCAAATTGATTCCAAGCCAAGCCACAAGCCAAAGGTTCCAAGGAGAGATGGAGGTATCCAAACTTCCATTGCCAAGGACTTCATGAGCACAAGCTGAGAAAGCTATCATTACAAAGGCATTTGGATCATCTAAGGAAGGTGAATGAATTCTTGTGTTTGATTCCTTTATTTTTTGTTATGTTTGTCATTTTCTTTTGTTAACTAATCTATCCCTAGTGTCTAGGCCTAGAGATGTTATGTTATTAGTCTGTTTATTTCATTTTATTTTCATTTTGGAAATAACACCATACTAACCATCCTCTCTTGAGTCAAATTCGTAGATCACATAATGACATATTGTTAGACAAATGATGGTTTAGAATGTGCCACAAATCTAGAGATAGATTCTTGGTCTACAAGTTCCCACTCAATAGCAAGGTTTGATTAGTTGGTATCATGTCCCTTTTAAACCACAATAGGCATAATATAGTTATATCCCTCCATCCTAATCACAAAATCATCCAAGTCAAACCTTTATCGCTAATCCAAACCATAATATTACACAACCAAATGTGCAATTTCATGTACATCCCAATCCATGTATACATATACCTAGTCTATTTCCCAATAAAGCCAATATACCTCAACAGGTGTCTCCATCATACCCTGGTCAAAGTGTTCCACTTGTGACCTCTTAACTATTTATCCAAACCAACATTCTCCCTCAAAACAATATCCCTTTTAGTTTCCTATCCAAATAATTGTAATAGATGAAGGATGCAATTGCTACTATTTATGCAGGGAAATAGACTAAAAATTTAAAATTAGATGATGTGTGTTCCTATCCATTCAACATGGAGTATTTATAGATACCATTTCTTTTAATATATGAACCATCAAAATTTGATAAATTCAAAGGGAAAGGTAACCCTAAGGCCCATTTAATTGAATTCGTTGTTGTATGTCAGCTAGTTGCATATAGTGACATATACCTTTTGTTGTTATTTCCAAAGATCTTGGCTAGAAAAGCCTTTGAGTGGTTTTTAAATTTTCACAAGAATTTAGTAATGGACTTTGATGATATTTCTAATAAATTTGTGCAACACTTTTCCTGTAATCTTAAGCATGAGATTTTATTATTGGACCTAACAAAATCAAAGTAAAAAGTTGAGGAGAGTTTTTCAAGTTATTTAAAGTGATAGAGAGCCCTAACAATTTGCTTCACCCATAGTTTACCAGATAAACAATTAGCCACTATGTATACTAAAAATTTGCAAAGTGAGATAGCCTATATCTAGAACTGCAATGTGCACATATGTTCAAAGAGATCATTGATAAAGGTTTTTTGATCAAGTGAATGCTCATCTATAAAGGATTCAGCAAGCTTAATTCTACTAATCATGTAAATTGCCAACAACAACATCTTGTTCAAGTACAAGCAATGCAACTGACACAAGCCAATAACTAAGAAAGACCATAGCAATTCAATCATTATAAAAATGTTATACGAAATAGAGTAACCAAATATTTGTTATGAACCTAGGGATATGATATATGGGTTGATGGAGATGCCGACATGTGGCACACATCCCCTTAGTTAGTTATATGGGTACAATATATTAGGATAATAGAGTAACTTGTGGAAGTAGTAAATTGGGTAATGGTTAGCCTATAATGGATTAGGAGGTTACCCATCCATGGGTTAGATAGATGCATATATATAGGAGATGAATATCATGGTAAATATATCAAGTAAGCATTGAGTCTTCTATTATAAGAGGATATTGGAGGTTGTCTCCTCGAAGAGACATTGTGGAGTTATTCCTTCCTAAAGGAGTATTATATGGTGTTTCCCTACCTTAAGGGTATTTTTGCATATATTGAATATCAAAATCATTACAAGTGGTATGTACCTAGCGATATAATATCAAGGAGGGAAGTAATGTTATGTACCTAAGGATATCATATATGGGCTGATGGAGATGTCGACATGTGGCACACATCCCCTTAGTTAGTTATATGGGTAAAATATATTAGGATAATAGAGTAACTTGTGGAAGTATTACATTGGGTAATGGTCGGCCTACATTGGATTAGGAGGTTACCCATCCACGGGTTAGATAGATGTATATATATAGGAGATGAATATCATGGTAAATATATCAAGTAAGCATTAAGTCTTCTATTGTAAGAGGATATTGGAGGTTTTCCCCTTGAAGAGACATTGTGGAGTTATTCCCTCCTAAAGGAGTATTATATGGTGTTTCCCTACCTTAAGGGTATTTTTGAATATATTGAATATCAAGATCATTAATAGTGGTATCAGAGCTTTGAATTGGGCAATTTGTGGAGTGAAACCTTAGTTTTTTTTTAATCATCAAAAACTTTTGATTGGTTGCGAATTTTTCCACAAGTTTTTTACTAGATATGGATAATATTTAAAATAAGTCACAGTAAAAAAATAGAGATTTTTTTATTCGTTTTGAGGGAGTTATTGCTATTTTAGGGTTTATAATAATTTCAATATATCTTTCGAAATATAAGGAATTTTTATTCAAAATTTTTACTGGAGATTTAAAAAGATATAAGAGAAGTATAGTCAAAAATTAAAAATATTTAGAGTTTTTTGGAGTGATTTGTTGCGATTTTATGGATCAAATTTGATATTTTAGGGTTTCATGAACCTTAAATTTTTTTGTGGATCATGGAGTTGAAAAATTATCAGGGGAAGATGATGTTGATGCTAGAAAATGGTGGCTCAATTTTAAGGAGAATAATACTAAAAAAAATTTATGGAAAATAGAATTATGTTTTTCTTTGTCTGGGCCTACAAAACATTGGTGGACTAATGAATTAAACTTTGTGAAACATTATTCTTCATGGGAAGCAATGGAGAAAACCTTCCTAGATTGATGGGATATAAAATAAAAAGAGGATGTAGAAGAGGAAGAAAATCATGATGATAAAGAAGAAGAAGTAGAAAAAGAAGAAGAAGAAATAGAAGAATCAGCAGAAGAACAAGAAGAAGAAGTAGAAGAAGCAATTGAAGAAGAAGAAGAATTGGATGATAAGGGTTCAAATAATTTGGCTCTAAATAAATCCAATTCAATTTTTCAATTTCATGGATGCATTCAAAAGAAGAAGGTGGTTGTGTCCATAAACCCTACCAACAAGTATAACTTCATTAACATGAATGTGGCCAAGCATCTACATGTTCAAGCAAAGAATATCAAAGAGGTTCAAGTAGATGGTAAGAATATTTCAATGTTTGAAGATCTAAAGCTCATTATGGAAAAATATGTTTTGCATTCAGATTTTTATGCTTTGGATATGGATGATATGGATATAGTTATTGGATATCCATGGTTAGAGACTTTAGGAATAATGAATATTAATATTTAAAAAAAGTTCATGAAGTTTTGGTATAGGAAAAAGAAGATCACTTTACAAGATATCATAGTGAAAAAGGCACCAATAACAATCCAAGTAGATCATGAGGATAAGATGGAAACAGGTGATGAAGAACATGATGAAGATTCAGATGATATAGATAAAGACACACTACAAATGACCACTTCATCTACTCAAGAGACAAAGAAGGAAAAGGTGGAAGAGGTAGAAGTAAAGGTGGATAATGTCAAAGTATTGGAAAAGGTTCAGGTATATAGACACCCACATTATCATGAGAGGAAACAATCATGAAACCAAGTGAGGAAGTGTCATAACAACAATAATTTTATATATACAAGAAATCAAATTTCCAATCATTTTGGATATGCATGGAATCCAAAGAAAAAATACTATGGCACATGGAATGAATGGAGAAATCACTATGACTATGCATGGAAGAACACCTACTATGGTCATGGTTGGAATCAGAGTAGAGCAGTAAAATATGGTACATGGATTAGAAAGAGGAGTAATTATGCTGGGACACCAAAGAAATATAATTATGATCATGAACGAAATTAGAGGAGCACAAGGGAATTTGGAAACAAGCTTGGAGATCTATCACCTACCAGGATCACATTTAGATGGCTAGATGATCGAGATTAGAGACAAGTGTGCAATGATTTGAATCACACTCATTATTTAGTTTCTTCCTATGTTTTGGGGATGAAAGATTATCAAAGAGGGAAGTAATGTTATGTACCTAGGGATATGATATATTATTGTATATGGGTTGATGGAGATGCCGACATGTGGCACACATCCCCTTAGTTAGTTATATGGGTACAATATATTAGGATAATAGAGTAACTTGTGGAAGAAGTACATTGAGTAATGGTTGGCCTACATTGGGATTAGGAGGTTATCCATCCATGGGTTAGATAGGTGTATATATATAGGAGATGATTATCATGGTAAAGATATCAAAGTAAGCATTGAGTCTTCTATTGTAAGAGGATATTGGAGGTTGTCCCCTCGAAGAGACATTGTGGAGTTATTCCTTCTTAAAGGATTATTATATGGTGTTTCCTTATCTTAAGGGTATTTCTACATATATTGAATATCAAGATCGTTACAAGTGGTATCAGAGCTTTGATTTGGGAAATTTGTGGAGTGAAACCTTAGTTTGTTTTTAATCATCAAATTTTTTTGATTGGTTGCAAATTTTTCCACAAATTTTTTTACTGGATATGGATAATATTTAAAATAAGTCACAATAAAAACATAGATATTTTTTTATTCGTTTTGAGGGAGTTATTGCTATTTTAGGGTTTATAATAATTTTGATATATCTTCTAAAATATAAGAAATTTTTATTCAAAATTTTTACTGGAGATGTAAGAAGATATAAGAGAAGTATAGTCAAAAATTCAAAAATTTTAGAGTTGTTTGGAGTGATTTGTTGCAATTTTATGGATCAATTTTGATATTTTAGGGTTTCATGAACCTTAATTTTTTTTTTGGATCATGGAGTTGAAAAAAAATTTAGGGGAAGATGATGTTGATGCTAGAGAATGGTGGCTCAATTTTAAGGAGAATAATACCAAATTTTTTTATGGAAAATAGAATTATGTTTTTCTTTGTCTGGACCTGCAAAACATTGGTGGACTAATGAATTGAGCTTTGCGCAACAATATCCTTCATGGGAAGCAATGGAGAAAACCTTCTTAGATCGATGGGATATAAATGAAAAAGAGGATGTAGAAGAGGAAGAAAATTTATCATGATATTCATCTCCTATATATATACATCTATCTAACCCATGGATGGGTAACCTCCTAATCCAATGTAGGCTGACCATCACCCAATGTACTACTTCCAAAAGTTACTCTATTATCCTAATATATTGTACCCATATAACTAACTAAGGGGATGTGGGCCACATATCGGCATCTCCATCAACCCATATATCATATCCCTAGGTACATAACAATCTTGTCATGTCAAAACTATGCAAACCTCATCTACACCACCTTTTTAGCTTACTCCTAGCTAGTAATCTCCCTAACAAATGCCACAAGCACAATAACATGCACAACAAATACAACAAGCTTTACCATTATAAACCCCTCCTCCTAAGAGAACCGTGCATGCATGTCATGTCTTTAATGACCTAGGAGAGCCCATTGAATATATATTTCACAAGCTTGATGCCACTAATCTGATTAGTTGGCCTACACCAAAACATTATCTGTAAGGCATTCCTTACCCTAATTAGTACCATGAAAATGAATTATGTGTCTATCATTGAGTCAATAGGCATAATCTATGAAGATGTGTCCAAATCAAGCATTTAATTGAAAATATGTTAGAGAATAGGGAGATAACATTGGATAATGGTTCTTCTACTTCTAATCAAACTCTTAAGATTTATCAAAACCTCTTTCCTTGACATAGCAATCAACAACAATAGCCAGTGCAACAACAAAATCAACAGTATCAAAATCAAAGGCTGAACCAATAAAATCAACAAAATTAGTAGAAAAATCCATAATGACAAAACAATGGAAAAAAATAAGGTCAAAATGGTATCAACCAACAAACATATGACCTAAAACATGGTTGTAGGTCATATTACAGGGGGTAGTATTAATACCATCTCCATTAATTTTAGATCAAACACTAATCATCCTAGACCATTGCTAAACAATAGTATTTAGCCAAATTACATGGATAAACCTTATTTGACCTGGGAGTGCATACAAGCAAACTAGAAAACTAGGACTTCCACTTTTGGATCTTATAGAAACAACTCATTTTTTCCACATGACCACATGCAAGTGCATTAACAATCAAGACTTGTCTTATCTAGTCCCACACCATTTCCAATCATAGTTAGCAATAATGGTCTAGTGTTTAATCCTAATTGTACAATCACAAATTAGAGGTAAAATATTACTATCCCTAACCCACAACCATTCACCACTTTTCCTCTCATCCAACCAACCATTCATCTTCAAAATAAACCATTCACTACTGACCAAGACAAGAAGTTTGATATTATGGAACAATTGTGGAAGACACTAGCATAAATTTCTATTTTAGATTTGTTGTGAATATCAATAATCCATAAGAACATCTTGAATGAGTTTTCTACCCAATCCACTATTACTAGTGAAATATATCCTGATAAATTTCAAGCTTTGGTTGGACACCTAGCTCCATCCTAACAAGTCACATTCAACCAAAGTGATATGTCTTCCCTTGACCCACTCCATAATAATCCATTATACATATAAGTTTTTATAAGATAGCATAAAGTGAAATGTGTCTGCATAGATAATGGATATGGCCTCAATATAGTGTCTCTAAAGCTCATCAAGCTTCTTGGGTACACAATGACACATCTCCATCCAAAAACAATAACTATCAAAGCCTATGATAATAAGGAAAGATATTCACAAGGCACCATTTGATCCAAAACTTAGAAGTTCTAGTTGATAAATATTTTAAGAACATAGAAATAACACAATAACAATGAATTCTCTGAGAAGAGATGTATTATTACTCAAGATCGCAATACAAATATATGCTTATCTCTAGGAAGAGATGTCTAATTTTCCATTTCAGGTTACATCTTCATTTATACCTAAATTAGGGAGAGGATGTGGAAGGTCACCAATATTGAGGGAGATTAAGTGGTTCAACTTCCATGCTTTAAAACAATATAGAATTTAAGGAATTACTATTTTTAGAAACTTACTATTTTTAGACTGCACTACTAAAATTAAACTTTGGGGCACTTCCATTGGCTTTTAAGGGGTTCATCAATATAATATTAGTGCCATCTCATAGTTTTTCCTCAATCTTAGCTTTCCAATGGTTCAAACGGTGAGTTAATTGGAGTTACAGTGCAAAAGCTATGGCTCTCAAAAGTTTTGTCATCAATTGGGGTGGAAACATCACCTAAATTATCACCTAAATTGCTACTTGAATCACCATTAGTTTTTCATTTATCATTGGGACTTTGACCCATGATACACTCTACCATGTGCTTGATCTATATTTATCATACAATATGCTTTTAAGAAGGCCTTGGTTACATGAGATTCATGTAGTCCCATCAACACTACATCAATGTATCAAGTTTTCCCACTCAGGGATGGAAGTGAATATCCTAGGAGATTTACACCCATATGAACACTATAAGCATGTTGAGGTAGAATTTTAAAGCTATAATTATCAATATGACATGAATCCAAGTTCTAAGCAGGATAAAGGAAAGGTTATACTTATTGATTCTTCATCAAATAATTGCATAGATCCTAATACCTTGGATTCCCTTTCCCACATGCCACCTTCTAACGATTCCAATCATTTCACCATTTTAGATAATGGACCAAGAAAATATGTGACCCATGATACATTTCATGTTTCTAATCTTCCTTAAAATCTAAAAACCTTTGGGTGACCTAAAGTCACCCCACATAGGCATTAGCAACAAAAGAACAAAGATAAAGGGACCTGCCACATCTATACTAGCATCTAGCCTAGAACCCAACCCTCTTAAAGGAGATAAATCATGGTTATACAATGATAACCAGGCTGATTATTATAAAAGTGAAAAGTATCCTATTCCTAATAGGATCATGGAGCATCACAAATATGAAGGAAGAGGCCTCAAATTGAATTAGCAAAGAACCATTGAGTCAATTTCCATGACCAAGTATGAAGGACCTTATGGAATTAGATTAAACAACCTGGGGATGACCCCACATATCTTATTCAAACTCCATCACCAATGACTAGTGATGATGATGCCGATAGTGAAGCAGATTTTGATCATAGCCTCACCTTTGATGACCTAGCTGAAACCATCCTATTTGATAACAATGCCATTTATACCCTTACCCTGGTCATTCATAGAAACCCTTTGCCATTATATTATCCCCAATTGATAAATTAGGACCAACAATAATCCAATCTACCAATTGATGAGTTCTAGAATGATGAGGCATTCTATGATTTCTTAGGCCTTAGAGACAATGTTCCATTGGGAGATTACAAATCAGGAGTCTCAATCGCATTGGATCCTGCAACCTATTTTGGAGAGCGAGTGAACACCCTTATCCAAAAACAAATAAGTAAAACATTAAGGTCTAAAAGTGAAAACCTCTTTGAGGCACTTTCTAACTAGGGAAAAGGTAAAGATAAAGGTCAGTCTAGTGGTGAAAACTTATTTGAAGTGTTATTATATGGGAGTGTTCATTCTTCTTCAAATTTAGATCAGGAGACCACCAATGACAAGCTTATTTGTGGATTTGAGTTCAGTTTCGAGCAATAATAAGTATTTGATCAAATTATTCAAGAATTCCCTACTATTTTTATCACATGACCAGATTTCCCATTATAGGACTTAGATTCATCATGCCTAGGAGAAGTTGAAGAACAAGTCCTAATAGAGGACCTTAACATATTCTAATAGTTCAAGTCATTGCCTAATATCCTATAAGATGGTTAGACCCTTCTAATTGAAGATATAATAAAATTAAACTTTGGTAATTCATCAAAACTAAAATGGATAAAATTAGGTGTATCTCTCATTAAAGAGGAATGTAACATCTTTATAGCTCTATTGAGAGAATTTGTGGATATCTTTGCATGGGGTTATTCTAACATGTCAGGTTTAGACCCCACCTTGGTTTTGCACCACCTTGTGGTTAATCATAATGACATACTGATAAAACAAAAGTTACATAAGATGCATCCTCACATTGATGTATTGGTAAAGAAAGAGTTAGAAAAACTCTTACAAGCAAGATGTATCTAATCAATTGACTACTATTAATGGATTTCTAATGTGGTACATGTGAGCAAAAAGCCTGAAGGGATTAGAATTTATAATAATTTTTGAGACATCAACAAAGCTTGTCCTAAATATGATTTTACCTTACCTAATATCAACATGATCATCAATTCCAAGATAGGTTATGAAATTCTTTCACTCATGGATACCTTTTTAGGATACAATCAAATTAGAATCACACCTAAAGATCAACATAAAACAATGTTCACCACTCCATGGGGAACATTTTATTATCAAGTGATGCCATTTGGCTTTAATAATGCTAGATCTACATATCAAAGGGACATGACCATCATATTCCATGATATGATGCATGATATTGTTAAAGACTATGTCGATGACATATTAGGAAAATCTAAAACTAGGGCCAACCATCCAGTAGTGTTGTGTAAGATATTTGAAAGATTATGAGAGTACAAAGTTAGACTCAATCTAAAGACATGTGTGTTTGATGTAACTTTAAGCAAATTACTTGGCTTCATCATGTCTCATAAAGGTATTGAAGTTTATCTGGCTAAAGTCCATGTTATAACCAAGATGCCACCAACAACCAATTTAAAGCAAATCCGTAGTTTGTAGGGTAAGATCTAGTCAATCAAATGCTTCATCTCTCAATTAGTAGACAAGTGCCATCCATTTACACACCTTTTGAATAAAAGAGTTACATTTCACTGGGATGATCACTTCCAAATAGATTTTTAACAACTCAAATACTATCTTATTAATCCACCTATTTGATTACCTCCTATACTAGGAAAGCCATTTTTGTTATACCTATTAGCTACTAATCATGCACTAGGGGTACTCTTGGCTCAACATGATGACAATGGAAAAGAGTATTTTGTATACTACCTAAGTTGTACCTTGGTTACATATGAACATAACTATGTGCCTATTGAAAAAGCTTGTCTAGCCATGGTTTTCATAGCTCAAAAACTACATCATTGCATGTTGAATAATAAAACCATGGTCATTTCAAAGGTGTATCTGATCAAGTATCTACTATCCAAAATAACATTACAAGGTAGAATGGATAAATGGATTGTGCTTTTTAGTGAGTTTGACATATATTATGTCAATCAAAAAGCAATAAAGGGATAAGTTCTTGTAGATCAACTTGTTGAAGCACATCTCATGGACACACAACCACTCACATTCCAATTTATTGATAAATCCATAATGACCATCATTGATACACCCCTTGAGGAGCAGCCCTAGAAGATATATTTTTATGGTTCATTCACTATACATGGATAAGGGGTAGGCCTATTGTTTATTACACCATAGGGGGATCTAATCCCTAAATCATTTAGAATCAACTTTCCTTGTATAGACAATATGGCTGAGTATGAAGTATTTATTGTAGGATTGTGACAAGCAGTGCATTGGAATATATCTCATCTCCAAGTTTATGATGATTCTCAATTAATTATCAATCAAGTCATATATCATTTTTAGACTAAGGATGATAAGATAGTTCCATATAAAGCCATGGTCGATGGTATTAAACAAAACATTGCCAACATTCAGTTTGAGCACATACCAAGGGATAGTAATAAAACTATAGATGCCATGGCTACTATTAGTTCTCTAATTTGACAAATAGAAAAAGCTAGAGAGTATTATTTCCTTATTGAGAATTTGTCAGCACTAGCTCATGAACCTTCAATTGTCACCATGATTTTTTATATTATTGGTCCTAAATCTATCTAGTACTTAGACCTTTATAACTACCTTCATGGCCAAGTTCTACCACATAACCTCTCTCAAAAACAAACCAAATCCTTCATTCATAATTTTTGTTGTTATACTCTACTTGGATCCACCCTTTACCATCATAGTTTTCATGGAACTCTACCTAATTGTTTAACTTTGATAGAGTCTACATTAACATTAAGAGAAGTTCGTGAAGGAGTATGTGGATCCCATTCTAGCGAGGTAGTCCTATCTAAAAAACTCTTACATACTAGTTATTATTGGCCCAAAATGGATGTAAATGCCACTACATATATAAAAAAGTGTGATAAATGTCAATGGCATGCTAATTTGATTCATGTCCCAGTAAAAACTCTGAAACCAAAGTTGACACCATGGACATTTTCTACATGGGGACTTGATCTCATTAGGAAGATCAACCCCATTTCATCTAATGGCCATAAACATATCCTTACTACCACTGAATATTTCACTAAGTGGCTTGAAGCTATACCCCTCACTTACGTGACTGGAAAGCAAATTTCCAAGTTCATCTTAAACTATCTCATCTGCTGATATGGTATTCCCTCTAACATTATATATGATAATGGAGGATCATTCAAGAACAAAGATGTAGACTAGCTATGTACTAAATATAACATCACACAACTTTTTTATACAACATATTATCCTCAAAGTAATGGCCAAGCTGAGGCATCTAATAAAACCATTATCAATATTCTCAAAAATATTGTTAATGATGCCAATCAGGATTGGCACCTTCAAATATTCCTTGCCTTTTGGGTATACTATACCAATCATCATACCCCCATAGGAGCCACTCCACATTCACTTATTAATGGTACTAAATCCATCCTTCCCATTGAGGCTAAATTACCTTCACTATGCATCTCTTTCAAGCATGTCCTAGATAATCATGAGTATCGAGTAGCTCGCTTGCAAGATCTAAACCTACTTGATGAGAAATGTACAGTCATGCTCAACAATATTCAAGCATATCATAACCAAATCAAAGGTCATTTTAATTGACATGTTAAGTATTAAACATTTGAACTTGGTGATCTTGTTCTTAAAGAAAACCAAAAGAATACCACGGTTGAGAAAAAGATTAAAGGAAAATTCAAACCAAACTGGATAGGGCCTTTCATCATCACTACAAATTATGGATCTGGAGCATATAGGCTTGCTACACTATATGGAGAGGAAATTCTAGAGTTGATTAATATTATTCATCTCAAGTGGTACTATGCTTGAGTGCTAAGGTGTATTATCTATAAGGACCATTTTAGTTATGCCCTTTTGTCACTATTCTTCTTTATACAAATATCATCCTTATCCATCCTCTTCATCATATCCACTTTCCATTTTTGACCTACCAACCCAGTGTGTTATAAATCCTAGCCCATTTGACCTTGGTTTTTGTCATTTATTACATATTTTCAACATCAAGGTATCTAACCAGTTTCATCATTTGGTTCAAGAACTTTAGACATAGATCATATTTTGGGATAGTGTGACAAAAGTTTTGATAGTTGTATTCTTCATTTATTATTATTTCCTACCACCAGTCTTACTACTAATTATAACCACCTTTGGAAAAATTAGGACCTTTGATCTATGTCATTATGTCCTAGTTATAACTGCCTATGGGAAAATTAGGGGTAACATTAAGCCTTGACGTACTAACTTGCCACTTCCTATGTTGTACAATGCATTTCTACCATAGTGACTTGAGGTCCTACTCTAGGACTATGTAGGTAGTGTTCAATACTTGTTGAGGTCAGCTCAGTCACTCTAATCCATTTTCTCACCATTTTATAAGCAACCTAAGCCATGCTCTCATCATTTTTTAGTAACCTAAGCCACGCTTTCACCATTTTGTGAGCAACCTAAGCCACACTCTCACCATTTTTTGAGCAACCTAAGCCACACTCTCACCATTTTATGAGCAACCTAAGCCATGCTCTCATCATTTTATGAGAAAACTAAGCCATGCTCTCACCATTTTGTGAGCAACCTAAGCCATGCTCTCACCATTTTGTGAGCAACCCTAATTTAAGGGCTCTCACCATTTTGCAAACTTGAACCATTTAGTGTCTTGTCATTCTCAATTGAGTTGAGACACTCCAAAACACTTCCAAAAACATTTAAAAAATCATTAGAAAATAAAAAAACACTGACCATTTATTTGCTTTAAGGATTTTGGGAACCCTTTCTAAGTTACAGGCAAATCACTTATCATTTAGTTTCCCCATCCTTTTTTTCCTTTTTCTCTCATGCACTTTACATTTTACTAGACCATTCCTATTCTTCTATCACATCCATTATATTTGTTTTCTTCATTTATCACATTCTTTCCATTCCTTAGGAGAACTATATTTGGATTGAAGTTTTTATTGGATATTACATCCATGGAACTATGTAGGTAGTATCTACTTACCTAGTGCATATGGAGATAGCTCAACCACCCCCTTCCTTTTCTTCTATTCCCCCATTTTGTTTGTTTTTAAGTTGTCACCTATTTTCTAGGGACAATGTTCATAGGGTTTCTATTACATTATTTGTTTGTTTATTTCTACCTATTTTGTTTGTTTGTTTGCCTATTTGTTTGCTTTCAGCATTGTTGCCTTGATTTAGTTTATGTGTGTTCATTAGGTGATTATTTATCCACACTTACACTTGAATCCATCCATATTTATATGTTTACATTGTCATCATGGTTTCTATCATTGGTGCATTGTGTTTTATTGAGTATTGGATTATGGGAGTCAGTCCTCATGCATATTTTGGCCAAGTCTTTATGGTGTTCTATCATGATGTCTACCATCACATGCTACAACAAACCTTAGCTTTAAGAAGTATATTCATTAATAGCAACATCTCTTTGGCACCAACATCTTGATCCATTCCCAATCATATCCCAAATAGATTAATTAACCATGAAAGAATTTCAAGCTTTATTAGTTTAGACGATAATCTCTTGACTAGTAGGTTCCAATTCATCATTACCCTCTATGTTAATTTATCATCATTCTCAGCCAATTTTATCATGTTTTCCATAATCAGGGTCTAGTGATTATAACTGCCTATGGGAAAATCATTGCACACCATCCCACCTACGTTTCTTAATGATTATAACTACCTTTGGGAAAATCTTTATGTTGTTACCACTTTACTTTTTTTGCCTATACAGGATCATGTTGTTCTCTTGTTTTTTAATCCTAACTAGGATAGCTCTATCTTCTCAATGATTATAACCATCTTTGGGAAAATCATTATGTTATCATACCATGTTGTCACTATCAAGTTACAATGATTATAACCACCTTTGGGTAAACCATTGTACACCATCCCACTTGCATTCTCAATGATTTTGACTACTTTTTAAATATCATTATGATTTCACCCCATCATCTTTCATTTCTTTGGTCCCCTCATTTCACTTCTTTCTTTTTGAGGGATCTTTGTCGACCTCATTGTGCCAACCATTTCCTCAAGGGGGCATCATATAGTTAGTTTATCATTGTTATAGTTGTAGGCATATAGGACCTTTTCATCCTTTGATAATATGTTATTATTCTTATATCTTGCAATGCCTTCTTAAATAGGGATAAACTATAGACACCTAAATCTGGCCATCAATAACTCCAATCAAGGTTTTGGCCAATTTCCACCTAGAATGCACAATTTAGCCTAAAAACATTAAAACACATAAAATGATGTGAAAATGAAATATTCAAGTGCCAATTTTTGCTAGGTATCCCTAAATGGTGTAATACAATTTATGGGCCAGCTAACTTTGATTAGTTCATTTTGAGTCAAAATGCCAAATTTGCACCTAGGTGCTTTGGATTGCTCTTTCCTATCAAATCTTATACACAAGAGATGTGACTTTGTTATTTTTTATTGGCAACATCCTAAATGGAAGTACAATTCCAACACATCTGACAACACCTTCTAATTCCAATCCAATCAAATTTTGGACCAATAACAAGGCATTCAATCAATTTGAGTAATTTGTGCACAAAGTGCTTAATCATGCTTAAGAGATAATTAATCCAAATCAAGGAATAATTAATAATTCCATGGAAACTTGTTGAATAATTGTTTTTGAAAATTAATATTAAATATTTACATCATCAAGTGACCTCATTTCTTGGGAATACATCCCTAGGCTATAAATGCTATAAATATCAAGATTCATGCCCCCCATGCCTCTTAATTTCTCCTTCTTAAAATGCCATGATGAGGATAATTACAATCTTACTTCCAAAAATGTAATTAATCCTCAACCACACATCTCAATCTTGAGATGGATGGTTTAGGTTTATTCTAGACATTCTCAAAAATCTATAAATAGGAGGCCTCACAACATCATTTATAGGCTTTTTTGATGCAAATTTATAATGCCAAATTGGTTTCAAAAGCTTCAAGAAACTAGTGTTACCATGCCAAATTGATTCCAATCCAAGCCAAGCCACAAGCCAAAGGTGCCAAGGAGAGATGGAAGTAGCCAAACTTCCATTGACAATGACTTCATGAGCACAAGCCAAGCAAGCCACTATTACAAAATCATTTGAAGCATCCAAGGAAGGTGAAGGAATTATTGTGTTTGATTCCTTACTTTTTTGTTATGTTTTTCATTTGATTTTGTTAACTAAGCTCTCCCTACTGTTTAGGCCTAGAGATTTTATGCTATTAGTGTGTTTATTTCAATTTTTTTTCTTTTTGTAACTAACACCATACTAACCATACTCTCTTGAGTCAAATTCCTAAATCACAATATATATCTACTCTTACAAAGGAGGAACAAAGTTAGGAATACTTACCTTTTAATATGACCCTATTGAGCCTCAATCTCTCCATTGGCTAAGGTGTTTCACAAGAGTTTGTTATGGTAATGTAAGGATGAAAAAGATAAATCAACTCTAGACTACACAACCTATCAATGCATCTAAAATACTTCTCCACAAGACAAGATATGTATCTCCAAATAAATTATGAAGCCCTAAGCTTTCTCCTCAACTAGAATGGTCAATAATCAGACGTGTAATAACTCTTAATTATTATTATTTTCTCTAAATAATGGAAAAATGAACTTGTATATATAGGTGAATTTGACCCTAAACCCTTTCAAAAGTCCTAGTCAACAAGGTCAACCCAATTAACCTAGCATACTTTTAGATAATTATTCATTAGATTATGAGCTAGGTTGGCCAAAGGCCAAACTAGTGCCTAAGTGAAAATTAATCGAAACTGTATAAGGTTGACTCAGTAAACATAGTATAGTTGAATGACAAAAGGTGATTAAGGTGATAAATAAGAGGATAAAATGTAGTAAATTACTAGAAATGGTATAATAGATAAGAACAAGCTTAGGGATAATGTTTTTAGGAGACAAGTCTATAGATAACAAGTGGCAAAAGGGATAACAATCCTATGAAGAACCAATGGCTTACCCATCTATTTCCTAATATACCCCTTAAGGCATGCACTCAAAGAGATTGAGATTTGATGGGTTTCTACAAGATACAAAGTGTCAGTAAGTGATAAAACTTTGAAAATATTATGTGTATACACACCTTGTTTAAGACTAGCGTGCAGACTTACAAAGAGTAGAAATGAAATATATGGCTAATGTTAAACCCAATATTGACAAAGGAAAAGGGGGAGATAGGGTAAGATAGTTACTAAAATGGAAATTGGTCATACACCAAGAATAGAGTGAGTACCTTACCTATTTGATGGCATAATAAAACTAAAGAACTGAATGCACATAGTCTTCAAATAGATACCAACTACATAAGTGTTTCATGCAGAGGTATGGGAACACAATGAAATATTAATATGGATTAAAATGGTCCAAATATAAATCCTATGCAAACCTTTATATACATAGTGTGCTACCTTCATAAGATTCTAATTCCATGTAGAGGTGTGAAGTGAGGACAATAATGAGGAAAACCCATAGATAAAGATAAAAAAAGTATTGATACACACAAGATGAAAAGCATAAAAAATGGTTTTTAAATTATTATTAATTTAAAGGCCTAATCCAATATTCAAAACTTGACTGGGTAGAGATTTATTATATAAAGGATATGGCTCTTTTTTATAATGAAAATTAGGGTTTATATAGATTTGGGCAAGACCCTACATAATTAATTCAACATTTTAGATGGTAGATAGGAACTTAATTCAAAAGTTGGTGCTTATAACTTAAGAGAACCATACCCCTATACAATAATTTTAATGAACCATGCTAAATAAATTTAGGTTGGCAATCTAATCATACATGTAGCTAGAAGGTCATTTTTGGATATTCAGATGATCTGCATGTGCACCAAGGTCATGAATATGCTTCTATAGTCAGAGAAGACATGTGTTTATGTTTTATCCACCTACCCACCACATTTTATTTTATTTTTTCCCTAACCTAGTTTATCTTGACTTATAATCAAATCTAGATACCACCTTTGCTTATTACTACCACCTAACAATCCACCTAGACTACTCACTGATGTGGATGCTTTTATTTATATATTTATAGGTCATATTTATGTGAGGTAGAGTTATACATGTGTCCCTATTTTAGATTATATGTGTACTAAATCTTACATTTTTTATACTTTTTAAGTTTGCACTAGTTTCACACATAAGGTTATACACAAATAATATGAACCAAACGCAAGTGCATGCCTTTCATAATTCCTATAACTTGGTTATCTTTTGTGTGCATTTTATACCTACTTATTTTTATCACTTTAAACATATACATTAACTAAAACAACCAAGTGTGTGATTAATTTTTATTCATCATTCATATGACTTAATACTTGAATGCATTATGTGCAAAGAGTGTGCATAGAAAGTTTCACAGGGGGATGAGCATTATATCATAGAGGCACAACAGTGTATGAAAGTTATGAACTCACATGGTAATGTGAAGGTATACATTATATGAAAATAATAAGGTGTTAATTATTTCTACATTTAGATATTTTTAGTAGATTTAGGAACCTATTCTTTTCATCTAGTAACTTACATTGGCCTACAAAGGGAGTTTTGTGTTGCATAGATCGTAACATATGCATCATGAGAGAGTAGGTATGGACCAATGTAATTGGGTGAATAACCTTATCATTTGGGTAAAATAAACTTCCTAAAGAGGATCAAACTATAATAATGAATATTTTGGGTGTGAATTCATAATTTGATTCTACTTTCTATGCACCTTACTCCTTATTGCTACCTTAAGTCTAGGGACCCTGTTATGCATGACCCACATACTTATAGCTATATGTTTCTCATAAGGTATAATAAATTTATGCAAGGCATGAAACAAGGATCTTTTCATAGGTGTGAATATATATACTTGGTTGATATATAAATTTTCACTGACTACCAACTTTGGGCACTTGCGGGGAACATCTACACATAAGCTTACTTCCAATAGACTTGACATGGCACAAGCATGAAAATATTATGCATAGGAAACTATAAGATCTGCATAGGAAAGGGTGACCTAAAGGGACAACAATAACTATATCATATGGAGAATATGGCTCATTTAAATTACTTATATTCTTATATGGGCCTTTTTCTTGTAGCTCCTGCACTTTCCTAACGAGCTTATGTACCTCCATCATGGGTAATTTTACAACTATGGTGGATTCCTTGTGAATTTTATCATCCTCAAACTTGACCTTAAATTGTTTAATATCCTAATTTATCCATTTTAGTCCACTAAAATTCATCATAAATAAATTCCATTATTAATTTGTATCCTTTAGTAGACACAAAATAACTTTTGGTCATATTTTTATGGACATATAGTTGAATATGCAAAATTTTCTCAAGGTTATTAAATTTAAGATGTTGTATTAAAATAACATTTATGTATTAAACTATTGGAATTATTTACAATAATTTATAATTAAAATTTGTAGCATAAGAGAAACATCTTAATGAAACATAATTTATTTAGACTATTAAATACAATTCAAGTCAAATGAAATAGATAAATGTCTTTAAACAACATAAAAACAAATCTTCAGACAAAATGGAAGGAACATATTTAAAAGACACATAATCAAGTCTTATAAAAAAATTATAAATCTAAAATCACTAAACAATTGCTAAACATTCAATTTTAAGATGCAAAAATTAAAACACAAGTAATTTAGCTAGCCATTTAAGGATTAAAACATTTTCTTACAATGAAAATTAATAGTAAGTAATTTATTATTGGACATTCCCAATCACAAAAATAAGGCTCATTCTATACACATAATATTTTTAAACTTTATCTATTATGGACTCTTTCTCTCTTGTAAGAATATATCGAGTCTTAATTTCTTTGAGTGCATACCTTAAAGGGTGCACCAGTAAAGGGGTGGGCAGACCATTGGTGCTCCACAATATTATTGTCCCCTATACCACCACTTCACACCTATAAAACCTTATCCTATACACTTCCCTAAGCTTTGAAACCTCTTTTACACAATCCTCGAAGTAATTCACCACCTCACTTATACCCTACCTAAGCCTAAAACCCTTTTTTACATTTATCAAACAATGTCAGACTAGGATGACCATGTATTCTAATTGATATGTGCACATTATGAGTCTACATCAGCCTTGGCTAACCTAAATTAGGACCTAACTTATTTTTATCAAAAAATGATAAAAAGTCAAATTAGGTAGACCCTATTGGCTAAAATTTTAGAAAGGTTTAGGGTTAGATTAAACTCTATATACACATTAATTTCACCATTTCTTAGAGAGAATAAAAATAATATTATATTATGCATATACTTATCCACCATTCTACTTGAGGATCATTATTTAGGATTTAAATAATTTCTTTGGAGATACATATATTGTCTTGTGGAGAAGTCTTTTTAATGCATAGAGAAGTTATGTATCCTAGACATGACCTATCCTTCTTATCCTTATATACCACAACTTATTGAAAAACACCTTGGCCAAGGGAGAGATTTAGGCTTGATGATCTTCAAAGGTAAGTATTCCTAATTTTTTTCCTCCTTTATCAAATTAGTTAGATTAGAATTTATACTTCTCTCTCATGCATTAGGACTTCCTATACATTACTTGAGTATAGATATTTTATGCATGTTTACTTTTTCTGTTTATTACCCCCACTTTGTGCCACAAGATTTGGTGAGCGCTATATTAGATTTTACTTTACATTTACATAGTGAATATAAAAACATAGGACCTAGCTAGGGTTATTACATGGTGTTGCTTGACTAGAGGCTTTGGAACCTTCTCTAATGACCTTATTGTTGTAATATATCCCTTCTTTAGGTCTAGAAAATCTTAGTCATGACACCAAATATCAAATGTATCAAAAAATAGAAGTATAAGTAAGATTTATCTTCTTTAAACTAGGATTGATTAATAGGTTAGATGCATTTTAATTTATATAGATTTTAGTTAACTTGATGTGAATCAGACACTTATAGGTTTTATTTCATGCATTCATTTTATCATTATATTATATATTTTCATTTTTGCACTACTATATCAAACTTGTCAATATAGTTCTAATAGTCTATGCATAGGTTTAAAACATAGTCACTCTAAAATAATTTTATTTCTTTTGTGTGGGTCTTATACAAATACAAGTGACTAGATTAATTAGCTTGACACAATGTTATTCTTCAATTATAGGATTGCATACATATTCAAACCCGTTGACTCTATTTGTAGTTCTTCTTTTTTAGCATGCAAGTTCACAAACATAGTTGAGGCAATCGACTCTATTCACATACTTATTTTTAGCATACAAGTTTTGTAGATTATATTGACCTAGTCAAATATATTCAAATAATATTTAATAAACACTAGAGATACAAAAAATAAAATTTGCAAACTAACCATCTTCAAAACAACCAAGATACATTCTTACCTTCTCTATCATTTCTATTTTTCATTTATAGTATTATTTTTCATAGGTTTATAGTATATAAACTTGTAACCCTATAAAAAACTAGGTTGACATAATCAACATATTTTTTTATCCTATCTTCCCTCTAAAAGACATAGTTAACCTGCTTGACTATGTTCTTCTATATCTTGCTTCTATAGAACAATAGTGATTATGTTGACTCTGTTCTATATTGTTTGCATACATTGTCACTTGAACTGACTCTATACTCTTCATAGTAAAAATAATTAACCTATTTTGATATTAATTAGTTCACTTTTCATTTCAATTGCTTGCATTCTTAGAGTAACAAACATAGATAGACTAGGTTATTTTTCATTTTACTTATTTATTCACACTATTTTTATCTTTTGCACACACTTCCAAATCACTTTACACAAAAAAACATTAAACATTTTTTTCTTCCCAAGGTCTACCTACTTGGATTTCATCACCAATGGAGAAGATAACATAGTTTTATATCCTAGTATAAAAATGTGGTTGATGGTATATATTGCAAAGCACCTAATACCCTTACCACTACGATATTGTGAAGTGAGGGGGTAGGCCCTATTGACTATTTTGACCACAAGTCAAAATAGGTCAACCCTCTAAATTAAAAATAATAATATATGGGTATATTAATATGTAATAGGGTGTTTAATGGTCCTATTTGATGTCATTTTATATGTTATTAACCTTGGTCATAGTCAAATTTAATATTAAGTCATTTCATGTCACTATAGGGTGATATTTGATCCATTAATAAAGGTTGTATAGTTTCCCTTGGTATAAAAGTGTTCCAAATTATTTTTTATTGTATAATATGTTAGATTCATATCATTTATCTTAGTACTAATTGAAAAACTTGTAATTATTAAGTTATGTCAAGAAAATAGTTAGAAAAGAGGAAGTTTTGGCAGTTGTATAGTGTATACAAGTGTTGTGACACATGTGGAAGGTTTTGAAATGACTCTTTAGCTTCTCTCAGTTCACTTCCATGTTTTATCTCTTTGAAAATCTCAAAATTGGCTTAAAACCATTCTGATCCTCCATCACTCTTCTTGGCATGAAAAAGTAATCAATAAGTTTTTTCATGGTAAGAACAATAGGAATTATTTTAGGTCAAATTCCTTTGAGGGATGTTATCAAACATGGCCCACTTCTATTTCATGAAATTATTTCAAAGATTTGTTTCCTATGCTTTGTTAAATACCTCTTTTTGCATGTTAATCCCCATGCCCTATAGGTTTTCTCCTTGTTTGAGCTAATTTTTAGAGATTAAATTGCTTATATAAGGCATGGAGATATTTCTCTCATGGTTTCCATATTTTTTACATGTTTTTAGGTAAGTTGATAAGCCAAACATCTCAAGTTGCAAGTTGAGATCACCAATGGAGTTGTAGGCATGCTCATCAATTGTAAAGGTTTGCCTTTCCTAAAGTGGATTTAAAAAGGAGTGTATTGATGTTTCATGCTTCTCATGGTCATGTTTATTAGTCTCATTTTGAGTTTTAGTATCAAATACTAACATCTTAAGGGAAGAAACATAGTACATAGTCAACTTCCTACAAGTACCCATCTACATCCAGGTCAATGAGAGTTCTTGAAGTTTGTATATAAGTCATGGAGAGGAAATGAAGAGTTTAAAGAGGTTGAACATACTCTACAAGAATGAGAAATTTGTATAAGCCTTTCAAATGACATGTAATGGATTTTGAAAACTAATTTAGTCCCTAACACAATCTTGCACCATTGATGTACACCTATAGGTACCCTACAAGAGAATAATCATGTTGAAATGAAAGCATTTGAACTAGTTTAAACTTTTTCAAGGTTGAGAGGATATATTTCAAGACTTTGAGAAGGTCTAGAGCTAGTTGTATAACCATATACTATGCATTTGTCTATATCTTATTCTTACTAGCCTATGACCTATATATGCATTTAGAGGTGGCTCTCATAGAGGCTTGAAGGTGTTACATAGAGAATTTTGATCATGTTAGAGACCCTCATGGAGATCTTTAAGTGTTGAAGATATAATGGTAGTCATGGAGGAGTAATAAGTGACAAACATACCATCTCTAACCCACCACAAGTTAAGAAGGTTATTTTAGGGATCCATTACCTTAAAAACTTTGAAACAGGACCTTGTTTACATTTGATGCTATCATATAATAAGGTGACATGGAGTCTAGATAAATTTGAATGATCCTATCTTGTATCCTAGGTATATTATTGATTCTTTGAACAAATAAAGTGAATTTTTGGTCCCAATAAGTGATGTAGATGAGGTCCCCAACTCATGTAATTCTTCACTAAGGTTTTCAATGTTTACTATAGTTTTTTGAGCTTTCAAATGATCTTATAATACAAGAATATAATGTGAGCATATCTTCATGGAAAATTATACTATTAGGGTGAGGAGGAAATAATTGATCCAAAGGACATTGATAATATTTGAAGTATAGGGTATTTACCTATACCATCATTTATAGGTGTACTCTTATTCCCAAAAATATCACCTACAATCTGACTGTATGTACTACAATCTCATGAGATGAACCTTGGTGATTAGAACCCTAAAAACATAAACAATTTATAATTATATTTGGTTTTAAGACTCAAAAAATATCATAGGGTTTGTAACACAAGGTCCAAAATTTGAATGCATCTACATGATCCCTTTTTCTCCAAGAATGGTCAGCTATAATTGATTATATTATGACAGCACTCTAAAGTATGATTATTTTGATGTTGGCTTCACATGTGCATGATGAGAACAAATTAAAATGACTGAGAAGTGGACTTGATAACTTAAAATATGTATTAAATCATGATACACTAGGTCTAATGTTATAATGCACACCTACATGCATGTCACTTTTTGAGTAAGGAAACATAGTACATAGTCAGCCAATCTTGCCTAGTCAAGAAAAGATGAGGGAACTTTGAGTTGATAATGAAGAATGAGTATTAATCATGATTATAACTTCCTCAAAATTTATAATTACCATCTCATAAATTCTCAATATAATAAAATAGAGCAAGATTTGGTTTTCAAGTACACCTATAGTCAACACACTAACTTTTCACACAATAGTATTACGTAGAAATTTTCCTTGTGTTTTTTGGTATTTGAAGATGATAGGAGTGTGTTATAACCTTTAATTTGTACAAATTATTAAAATAACTTGATTAATCCTCTCATACCTTTGTTTTTCTTGATATAATATGAGAAATTCACTCTATTCTATTTGAGATAGAGGGCACTCCCAGAGAGGTACACCCTATAGCCTTGGTGGGAAAAAGGTTAGGAGATGAGTTGATGACTATGTAAACCTTTAAAGGAGATTTAGGGATATATGTTGAACATGTAAAACTATATATGATTCCTCACAAGTGTTACAGGCCAAACATGATGACCTGAACCCACATAGATGCAGTCATAACCACTAGGCCTTGACTAGGCCTAATGCCTAAAGAGGGTCCAATTCCATTTGTAACACTATATGAGCCTTGAAATACATTTTATGACCTTAATGTGGAGGTATAAGGTGTGTGATAACCTTTATTTTGTAGATAAGGTCACATATGAGCCATTTCTTGGCTTATAAACATGGTAGACTGCACAGAATGCAAAGAAGAACTCAAGAGGCCGAGTTTAGAATCTCATTTCTATATGGATTACTTTCATTGTAGTTTTATGAGGTTGGATATGTTTTATAGTGTCCTAAATAAGGTTATAATGAAATTTTTTTAAGGATTGAATGTCACAATTTTATGAAAAATCCTTAAGGGGTAAAACCATTTAAAACCCTCTAAAACCCTTGTTAAGGACACGATAGGGAGTAAATTGAGAATAATGAATAAAATATGGATATTTTTATCATTAAATTTATTTTTAATTATATGGGACTCTCTAGGGATCTTTCCCATCAACTTGGCTTGCACCTTATTTGTATAGACAAGGTACAAAACTAGTTTTCTTGATTTTTTTTGATGTTATGTAGGTAAAAAAGGGTTGAAAAGGATGAAGATAAATTTGGGAGATATATTGAAACATATTATAACTCTTAATATCCATTTATTTCCTCATTCAATCACACAAGTACCTTTGTAAGCACCTTTACTTCAGGCAATCCAAACTGGCATAGTGAATGGAAGGTGATCACCAAGTGAGAAGATGATAAGTATAATTGGGAGGAATTTTAAGGTATTAATAATGAATTGGGATGTAAGTATTCTCTTAAAAAGTGTCACATCATCCATTTCATAAATAAAATTGAGTAATTGATAACCATCTTGGTGACAAGTGTAGGGACAAACCTAGAGAGTTGGTGATTATGACAACAGATAGTGAGAACACTTGCCCAAAAGAATATTAGTGATTAGGGACACATATAATTCATTTTTTATCCTATTTATAATCCCAAATTCATATTTTAATTATTTCATTTGTTCCTAGTCTACCTTGGAGTGCTCAAGAAACACCAAATGATGAAGGTAGTTTCTAAGAAGGTAGTTGAGAGACCTCTATGCAAAGTTTAGGGAGTTTGATACTTCTAAGGGACATTTTTCCAAGGATAACTTACATGTTTTTTTAATACATTATCCTACAAATATAAATCTCTCTCTCTCAGCTTGACACCTATTCTTATGACTCTTGAGCTTCATTCTTCTCTCTCCTTTCTCACATTTTAAGTATTAGCCATTTTGACTCTTGTAACTAATTACACACCATGTATGGTGAAGCTCTGTTGGATTGATATTGTAATTTGCCTTTTAATAATATAATAAATCTATATTTTATTTCACAAAAATATTTTCTAAGTTTTTAAAGTGATGAATGGTGAGGTCTAGTGATAAGCTTTTATCCTTACTTATCCTTGTCCTTTCATGTCTAGTGCAAGAATATCTCATTATAACATGTCCTTTGGAGTGTATCTACTATTTTTTGATACCTTAAAGTGTGAAAGTGTCCTTAGATTCTACAATCTGACATCTAGTACACTTACCTTGAGTTGTCTCATGCATATCACCTCTATATTGAAATACTAATGTTAGAACATCTTAGGACTTTGAAGCTAGTTTATAGGTATTGTTTCTTAGTGAAATAAGTATGATGATATTGTGGAAACATTCATGGTGTATCACCCCTTTAGTATAGTTTATTTTCATGAATAATTCTATCTCTTTTCCCATAAGCAATCATCTAGTGTACGTGATAAGCACTCAAAGGTAAATTCAATGATCTAGTCCTTAAACCTAGAGGTAAACCTCTACTACAGGAAACCCACAAGCCTAGAGATATTCAAATGTTTCCCAAATATTATAGTAGGCTTGAAGAACCTCCTCTAGGGTGAAATATTCTTTGGAAATATTTATGGCATGCCTTGTTAGACCAATATCCTCAATACAACTTATCAAGGTGAATATTGGTTTTGATAACATCAACTCCATATTAGTGTGTTAATCAGCATTTGGCGACTCCATTCAAGGTAATATATGGTTTTAGACCATTTTTTCATATATTTTTTCTCATACTTCATGGTCCTTACTAAGCCATATTTTATTAGACTTTTCAATCCTATCAATCCATCTCTTTAACTTGAACTTCCTCTTGAAGTTCAACACCCTCAGGCTATTCTCCCCTTTAAAGAGAAAGAAGAATTTGTTAGCTAAGAAGACCAAGAGAGTGAGGAGGAATCTGAATAAAACATGGATATTCAACATGAGTTCCCAAGCTTTAACACTAAAAACCCAATTCATCTTGATGCCTATGATGGCATTCCCCCTAATTCTACAAAGAGTGTTCCTAAATTCAATGGTGAAGGCCATGCCACTCCTAATGAACACATTAGGGAAATATAAAATTTCTATAGTTTTCACAATGTCACTGAGATCAACATTTCCATTATACTCCTTGCCATGTCCCTTAGAGGGAAAGCACTTGATTGGTATAGAAATTTTCCTATTGGTTACATTACAACATGGGATGACTTTGGAATGTTACTAAATTCAAGGTTTGAAGATAAGAGTGAACACACTTGACTCATCCACCAACTCAATATCATTCAAATATTCCCCAAGGCAAAAAACATGACTTCAATGAGAGGTTCTAAAATACTTGGAATGTGTTGCCTCCTCCCATGAGACCACCTATTAGCTTTGTCATTCATACATACTTGAGATCCATTGGTACTAATATTGCCATCATGTTACAATCCATAGGTGGTTTCACTCTTCTTGAAGCATATGACCTTGCCATTAGAGATGAGAATGGCTTCATTCAAGCAGGAATGTTACCTCCAAAAGTGTTTATGCCTCTAATACCTAATATTATTTTTTATCCCCCAAGTGTTACCTAATTTCTAATGTTAATACCAAGCCAAAGGCTTCTCATAAGAAGGTAGATGATGCCATGGATAACGATACAAAAATTCAATGGTTAAAAGTTCATCTTAGGTAAGCAAGAATTCAAAAGGGTGTGAATCAAAATCCCTATCCCTATCATCATAAATATGGTCAATAGTATGGGCAATGTAGAGGTCAAAGGAATCCTAATTTCAATAGGCCTACCAATGCATGCAATCCTACTTCCACATCCAACATAAGACTAATCATACCAATGCATGGCAATCTAATCCAAGGAGAAGAATGAAAACAAGGCAAATTCATGGATGCCAATGAAGGTGGAGTACAAGATCTAGTTCAAGGATGAGTCACTCCTTTACTATTAGTTGAAGACGAAGTCTTAATACAAGCAACTGAAGGTTGGAAGCCTCAAGTAAGAAGATTCACTAACTTATTAGTTGAATACACTTATGTGTTTAAATAAGAAAATTATATTGTAGAAAACACTAGAGCTAAGTGGAAGGATGTAGGAGAGGATAATGGTGTGACTACAAGTTCATCTAATCATCCTACAAGGCAATAACGCATGACTGCAAGCATGGTAGTCCCTAAAACTCTTATACTTCATCTAAATCAAGATTCAATTCTCAAAGTTTCAAGAAATTAGTTGCCTCCAAGGACTAAAAAAAAGGTAAGAAATTCTACTCTAAATATTGTATATTCATTAAAGAGTGCTAACACATCCATTTACTTATGGCATGTCCTTCATATGCTTGGCCAAAATGGGATCTTAAAAAAATAGTTGTCTACTATCCATGTCAGTACTCCACCATCAAGAAATGGTCTTGTACATGTAACATTATGGAACCATATACCAAATTTGATAAGCCTCCACCTTTCTACCTCACTCTCATTTTGGGAGACAAACTAGTCCACAACTACATAGTTGATAGTGGAGATAGCACATTAGTCATGCCTAAGGTTTTAGATAATAAATTAGGAATAAATTATGAATCACATAGTAAAGGATTTATTCATATAAATGGTACACCTTCCAAGTTAGTAGGATTGATCAAAGGGTTGAAGGTTTTCTTGCATGATTGTCCTAGTTTGCCCATCCTCTAAGACATTGTGGTTGTTGACTTACCTACCCAATTTAAAATATTCCTTTCAATATATTTCATTGATAAGATAGGAGGATACATCTCATTTTATTGGTATGTCTTATCCTTCAGTACAAGATATGGAACAAAATTGACCATAAGAACTCAACCACTTATTAGATTCCACATTGAATCCTATGTAGAAGCAAGCTCCAAATTGCATTATGTTATCAATGAGAAAGAGGAGTCTAGTGTAGATGATGGTGCTTATTATAATATTTAAGGAATATATAACTTTTTAATATATTATTATGGTGAATATTCTTATGATCATGATCCATATACCTACTTTGAATAAAATAACCTTGGTACCTATATCATCCATGAAGGAGCATATGAGAAATTTGAGGTGATCATTAAGCACTCCTTTTCATAAGCTACTAAAGGAAAATACTTGATTCATGTGTATTATGATGATATATTGAATAGAATGATAGATCAATATGATGAGAATAAACATGTAATTCTACATGCACTTGATCAAGCAGCCCTTGAAGATAATATTCATGAGGAAAAATATGACCTATGACAAAAGTTTAATGCCATAAGTTAAGAGTTTGAGAAATTAGGTAAGAATAATACTCATCACAAAAAGTGTTAATATAATGATATATTTTATAATGAGATTAAAAATAATATGGTTGAGTGTCTTATTGATCAAGAAAGAGAAGATCTCATCAAACATGAAAGTGTATGTCTTACTGTTATCAAAGAACTTGTAGTCATAGAGAGGCCTAGTGAAGTCAAGGGAGATATTTTTGTGTTTTAAGATAAAATAACATGTAAACCTGATATTTAGTCATTTAAATATGTGATGGAACAAAAGGAAAGTGAGCTTGATGCTCCCAAGCATCAATCATATCATTCCCAAGAGGATGAAAAGGTTGAGGTAGTTGTCATGTCTTCTAATCTGTAGTTTGAAGAACATCAAATGGATATGATAGAGATAAATAAAGTTTCAGATACAATAGATTTATTTGGATGGAAAGAGAGATAATTCATTATATCCCAAAGTAGGCCACTTGTAGGTATGAGGAGATATAAATATGGTAATTCATTTCACCATCTACCTAGTCAAGAGTTTGATGACAAGCATAACTCACATGATAGTTTGCTTTCATGGAGTAGTAATGATGAAAGAGGAACATTATTTGACCCTATTTGAAGAATATTAATATATTTTTCCACCTCAAATAATGAGTTTTTGTAAATTATAGGTTAGGTGTATGTATTTGTTTCAAGTTATGTGTGTGTGTTCCATAAGTATTCTTGAGAACACATATGTGTTTCTTTTGGTATGTCTTGTTTCATGTGTCTCTCTTTATTATTTGGTATTATTTAAAAGGAAATTTGAGTTTAAAAATTATGTGTAGGTGACTCTATATCCCAATGGATGGGAATAGGCTACTGGTCTTGGCATAGCAGACATACCACCCCTAGGAAATCACCAAGAATGTTGACTATTTTAACCACAAGTCAAAATAGATCAACCCCCTATAGTAAAAAATTGATATATGGGTATATTAGGATGTAATAGGTTGTTTCATGGTCCTATTTTATGTCATTTCATATGCTATTAACCTTGGTCATAGTCAAATTTAGTCCTAAGTCATTTCATGTCACTATAGGGTCATATTTGAGCCATTAATGAAGGTTGTATGATTTCTCTTGGTAAATAATTGTTACAAATTATTAATAAATTTAAAATATCCTATATTATTTTTATTCATATTAGTACTAACTAAAATAATTTCAATTATTAATTTAGATCAAGAAAATAATTAAAAAAGAAGTTCTGGCAGTTGTACAACCTATACAAGTATTGTGGCATGTATGTTGTGGCATGTGTTGAAGTTTTTGAAATGAATATAAATCTTCCCTAAGTTAAATTCCATATTTTATCTTCTTTTAAAATCTTAAAACTGTCTTAAAACCATTATGTTCCTCCATCACTCTTCTTGGCATGTAGAAGTGGTCAATAGGTTTTCTTATCCTATGAATAATAAGAGTTATTTCAAGTCAAATGCCTTTGAAGGATGCTATAAGAATTTATTAACTTACATTTAATTTAAATATTTCAAATATTTCTTTCTTATACTTTATGAACCATTCTTTATAAGTTGACTACTGCTTTCTACAAGTTAATCCCCATACCCTACAGGTTTTCTCCTTATCTGAGCTAGTTTATACAAACCAATGGATGAAATTTATTATATAAGGCATGGAAATATTTTTCTCATGGTTTCAATATTTTTTACATGTTTGGAGGTAAGTTGATAATCCAAACACTCAAGTTTCAAGTTGAGATCACCAATGGAGTTGCAGGCATGTTCATCAACTATAGAGGTTATCCTTTCCTAAAGTAGCTTTAAAAAAGAGTGTATTGATGTTTCATTCATCTCAAGGTCATGGTGATTAGTCTCATTTATATTTTTATTATCAAATACTAACATCTTGAGGGAGGAAACACAATACACAATCAACTCCCTGCAAGTGTCCCTCTACAACTAGGTCAATGAGAGTTCTTGAAATTTGCATAGAAGTCATGGAGAGGAAATGAAGAGTTTTAAGAGGTTGAAAATAATTTTTAATAATGATAAATCAAGCCAATACTTTCAAATTATATTTAATGGACTATGATAACCAATTCAGTCCCTAACAAAGTCTTACACCATTGATGTACACCTACAGGTGCCCTATAGGAGAATAATCATGTTAAAATGAGAGAAGTTGAACTTGTTTAAACTCTTTATAGGTGGAGAGGATAAATTTTAATACTTTAATAAAGTATAAAACTAGTTGTATAACCATATACTATGCATATTATCCATGTCTTATCCGCACTTCCCTATGACTTACATATGCATCTACATGTCGCTCTCACAGAGGCCTGAAGGTGTTGCATGGAGAATTTTGAGCATGTAAGATAAATTCATGGAGGTATTTAAGTTTTTAATATATCATTATAGTCATGTAGGATTAATTAGTGATAAACATACCTTCTCTAACCCACCACAGGTTAAGAAGGTTGTTTCGGGGATCCATTACCTTAAAAACTCTAAAATAAGGCCTTCTTCACATTTGATGCTAATGATATAATGAGGTGAAATTGAGTCTATATGAATTTTAATAATCTTATATTAAATCCTAGGAATAATAGTGATTCCTTGACCAAATAAAGTGAATATTTGGTCCCAATAAGTGATGTAGATGAGGCCCCCAACTCATGCAATTCTTCACTGTAGGTTTTCAATGTTTACTAGAATGTTTTAAACTTTCAAATGATCTCATGATAAAATGATATAAAAGGAGAATATATTCATGGAAAATGATCCCATTAGGGTGAGTATGATACTAGTTATCTAAAGGACATTGAGAAGACTGGAAGTATAGGATCTTGACCTATACCTATTAACAATTTTGACCCTGCAGGCCAAATTACCACCCCTATCATTCAAAACTTGCATAATCATGGCTTTTTATCTTGTGAGTCAGTAATTGGTCCTAAAAATTATTTGAATAATCAATGGTTAATATTTATTAAGGTTTTTAGGTGATTTAGGGACTTTTCTTTCACTCATCTTTTTCTTTACATGAAGTACTTATGTTGCTCTGAGCAGTTCAAAAAAAGACAAGCAAAAAATACTTTAGGCTTTCATGGAAGGAGGACTATGAAAACAATTTCCCTGAAAGATTATTTTCTTGAGAAATTTTCCTATTTCATAGTTTCTAAATATTTCTTTTTTTAAGGTCTTTTCAAACAATTTTGAAATCCCTTTCCAATAAGTCCAAATAGTCAACTTTATTTCAGCAGGATTGTCCAAGTAGAAATTCTAAAAGGCATTTTTCATAAAGCCTGAAGGGAATATTCAAAAGAAAGGGAACTTTTCATTTTTTTGAAGGGTCTTTTTCAAATTTATGAGGATCTTGACAACTTTCTTGAAGCCCATGACAATTTTTCTAAAGGGTCAAAGGGTTCAATTCTTTCGAAAAGACCACCTCCAATTTTTCTGAAGAGTCAATTGTCAAAATGTTAAAGGATAATTTCATTAATCAGGAGTCATCTTCAAAAATTTTGAAGGGATATTTTCCTTTATAAAATATAATTTCAACTTTTTTTAAGGGCTATTTTCCTTTGAAAAAGACCATTTTAATTTTTCCAAAGGGCTTGTCCATAATCCTGAAGGACCATTTTCAGATTTTTGAAAGGTCCTTTACAAGAAAGCTAAAGGGTAAGTGGACCATTCCAACAATGCCAAATGGTTATTTCCAAGGAAAAAGTTAAATTATAAAATCCTGAAGTGAAATTTTCAAAGTTTATGAGGACATGAATTCCTTCAAATTTTAAAAAACCCGAAGGATTATTTTAAAAAACCCGAAGGGTAGAATCCTTTCAACAAAGTTCTTTTTCAAAAACCCAAAGGATAGGATTCCTTAGGGAAGGGTTCCTTCAAAGTTCCCAAAGGGACACTTTAAAGAAATATGAAGGGATACTTTTGAGTTCTGAAGGGACACTTGGAAAGGAAAAAATGACCTTTAAATTTTTTTTGAGGGGTCACTTTCCCTTCGTGAAAGTTCACTTGGAAATTTCTGAAGAGTCGATTCCAAAAGGCCAATGGGTCACTTTCCCTTTGAGAAAGTCACTTGGTAGAAATGTTAAGGAAAACTTTAGAAATATTGAAGGGTTGTTTACCTTTGAGAAAGTTCATGCCACAAAATCCAAAGGAATTATTCAAGGTGAAAGAAATAAATAGAAAGAATTCCTTCAGACTTTTTGTCCAAAGGAAATAAACAAGAATTAACCACTCTGAAGGAAATAGATAGAGGAAAAAAACCAAAATAAATAACCTAAAGAAACACGTGCACAAAAGTGAAGAGATTGAGAGTATAAGGCCAAGAAATAATAATGAGTTTAATATGAATACACCTCTCACTCATCAAGGTCCTTTCCATGTAAGCAAAGGCTATCTATAGTTGATTGGTCAAATCTTCAATTGATTTTTGTTAAAGTCAAGCTTATCTCCTAGTCATCTCATGCATTCAAGATCCAACTCAACTTCAAGTTCAGTTAAGAGGAATATTTCTTTAAAGATTTTGGCATGTCTCTCCATGCAATACTTTGACTTATCAAACTTGGGTTCACCTCATCCCTTCTACGCCAACATGGAATTTCTTGCATGCACTCTTATTTATCTTGTTGAAAGATTTTAACATTTCAAGCAATTCAAGAGAATTTCTAAATTTAGTTTTAGCTTTGATTTCATGCAAAGGAAATTGTTCTTTATGTTCCATCAATTCAAGTGGAGTTCCATATTTAAAGATTGGTGTAACATCATGCATAATGAAATTTTTGACTCAAACTTGGGCTATCCATCATTTTCAATGCCATAAAGCTTTTCATGCAAGTCATAAGACAAAAATAGATTTTATTTGAAGGCTATGATAGTACAAGTTGGACTGAGTTGACCTCCTCTTCTATATTTAGTGCCAATCTCTTGGCTATTGTATACTTTTTCTATATAAGTTGGCTTTTTATCCTTGAATTGTATCCTCTTTTTGGCAAGACCATACTCTACCAAACATTTATGCTATGTAACATTTTTAGATTAATATAAGGATAGTTTTTTGACTTCAAGGTGTTGTTATATTGTATTTATGTCAATGATTTACATATGTGATACAATTTTCTTCCTTTTCAAGTCCTAGTTCTTACCTAGTTACTAGTTGATCAGAGTATTTAGGTTATGTTCTATGTTTAATATCTTTTGGCTAAAGTTATAATGGATATAAATGGCTGGTCAGTGCCTTGAATCAGGCCTATTTCATGATTTCCCTTAAGCTTTGATCACAAGATAGAACCTTTTCATGAAATACTATTGTATAGGGGTCAATTGGGATTAAAAATTTGGTTTGTTTATTATTTGATTGATGTTTTTAGAAGCTCAAATTGAGTGGATCAATCAAAATTTAGGTGTATCACCATCATTAGGTAGTATTTCCTTTCAAGTTTCTTTCTTCCCTTTTCCTTGGAAGTTTGTAGCATAGAGTAAAGATCCTAATTGATACACCAAAGGTAGCGCTCCCTTACAATCTAGAGATTCAATCTTATGATTAGGTTACCCACAGCCTAGGATTGTTTTCATGTTTTAGTAGACTATAAAGACTTGAAAATACCTTCATAATGGTGTGAGTCTGATTGACAAGATTTTTTTACACACCTGATAGGATTTAGAAGAAATTATTTGCATATCTAAATAAGTTTTGAAGTAGAACAAGATATTCATTATCATTAACATCTAGTTACAGAGCTCATAGAATCATTCAATAAATTAATTCATGCCAAAGGTTACCACAAGGTCAAAAAGTAAAGGTATTTCTTTTGAATTTATATCATATAAGAGATCAAGGTTTAGGAGGGCAAAACCATATACTCAAAAATAGTATTTGTCTCCTGGTTATCCTATTATTCTAATCACTACAAACCCCATTACTCAAATGGCCATAAAAAACTAGGGGTTTGTTCCATTTAATAGAGGTAGCCCACTAAATTTAGCCTAGTTTGATGACATTGTAGTTTCTACTCTCAAGATCATCCCATTATTCTCAGGAGAAAATAAAAAAACCCCTATTGAGCATATCCAAGATGTAGCTAATCTCTATTCAGTCCATAATGTTGATATCAAATTGCTTGTTGCTTCCTTCAAAATAAAAGCATTGCAATGGTATAGAAATATCCCACTAAAATCCATTTCTACCTGGGATGAAATGGGTGTAGCCTTAGTCAAGAAATTTGAAGACAAATCTGATCACCTATCTTTAATTGAGCAATTAACTGTCATAAACAGAGCTCCTCATGAGTTCATGTCTAATTTTAACCTTAGATTCTAAAAGACATGCACTAGAATACTTGTTTTGATAAGGCCATCCCCTGAATATGCATTTATATACTATTTGAAAGCCCTTAATTTTGATATTAGTGTGATGATATAGTTAATGAGTGGTACTACCTTGTCATACACTTATGAGGTTGTAATAAGGGTAGAGAATAGTTTGATACAAGTTGGTAAGCTTTCTCCAAGGCCTCCAATGCCTATATTTCTAGAATTAAATTCTATACCAACCCCTTTAATTCCTCAAGTTCCATCCTTAGCTCTTACTCCATCACCTCAAGTTCAAATTTTAGCCCCTACTAGTCAAGATAGTGAGATAGGAGAGTTAAAATGATTGTTACAAGCCTTTTGAAATGAAATAGTGCAACTCAAAAGACATAAATTTTAAGCTACTAGGCCCTATAAACAAAAAAATTAGACCACTTATCATCCTTTTAAAGATCAAAGGCTTCCTTATCAATATTTCAAAGAGAATATACCACCTTATCAAACACAAGGAGCTATAACTCCAACTAAGCCATATGCTACCCTTGATCTTAATGCTCCTTCCACTTCAAAGGCTATTGTTCCCACCCCACCTCAAAATAACTTGATGCATGATTCAGGTTGACAGTCTTCAAATCTCAATGATGCTCAAAACCAAGCTTTGGTATCATAAAACATCACTATGCCACAAATGACACAAGAATAGTTTTCTTTTCAAAGAGGTCAGTACCAAGATAAAATTTTGGCATCACAAAGAGAGATTCAACAAGTTCAAGGGAAGCCTAATTCTATTAATCTAAATTGGCAAGTGGATGACCATGTTCCTTTTACTTAGGGTGTTGAGACTAACAATTCAAGTGGTTAAGTTGCAGTTGTAACTAGAGCTAAAATAAGAGCCATTGAGGAGGTGAAGGAGGTGATAAACTCTTTAAGTAATCCTCATGGTGTTTCTAAGAGTATAAAATAATAACTTATTGCCCCTACAACTCAAAAAAATAGAATATAGAGGTTAGTAAAGTTCAGCGAATACCTCTAGTTCATGAGTAACTAGTGCTTCAGAAAGTACAACCAAAGGTTAGTGGATCTCATTTTATTATAGTGGATAAAATGAATAAATATAATATAATAATTATTGTGTGGGATTCTCTTTCCATTTCAAACAAAAGGATAATCTCATTTAAGAGCTTTTAACTCTCTAATTATCTCCAAAACCAGTTGAGAAAGAAGGTGTTGTCTTAACTAATTCAAATTAGACAACTAAGCAATAGGTACAACAAGTAAATAAGATGGAAAAGGTGGAAAAAACTAAGGTAAAATAAAATAAAATTCCTCCTTTTTACCTTTCTTTGATATTAGGTGATACTTTGGTTCATAATTATATGGTGGATAGTGGATCTAGTAGTATAGTCAAGCCTAAATAGATTACAGACAAGCTCAACCTTGTTTATGAGCTAAATAATAAAGGGGTATTTCAGTTGGATGGGTCACCAAAAAATATGGTAGGTGTCATCAAATATCTAAATTTGATGTTACTTGTTTGTCCCGATGTTACTATTCAGCAGGATGTTGTTTTGGTAGACTTGCCTCCTTACTTTTCTATGTGCCTTTCAAGGGAATTCACCTCAAATATTGGGGGATTTTATCAGTTGATTGGACTTATTTAATGTTTAAACTATGTATGGTACAAATGAAAAAATTTATTTTGAACCTATTAAACATTATCATATGCCACCATATACTCCAAGTGTTGTGAACACTAACTATATCATTTCAGATGAAGTACTAGAAGCTAGTGAAGTAGAAAGTGAATCACCTTTAGATGGAGTTTTATATTTTTTCTTTGATGAGTGGGATTCCACCTTGCATGATCATGATCCTTATAATCTAATTGAAGAAGAAGGACTAGGTGTGTATTTCCTTCATGAGAATGATGCACTAATTCCATCCATGGTTAAGGATGATGAATCTAGTGAAGGTTTGTGGAAATTGTAATTTTATGGATCAAAGAATAAACATGGTACAAAATTTGGAATGATGTTTATTTCTATAATAAATTAAAGGTATTTATCTTCTATTAAATTTTAGTTTGGTTGTTGAAATAATGTTGCTAAGTATGAAGCACTAGTTCACAGTTTGCAGTGGGTTAGGAAGATGAAAGTCAACAACTTGAAAGTTTTTGGTGATAGTGAATTTATAGTCCACCAAGTAAGAGGTTTAAATATATGTAAAAGCTTGTTTATTAAATATTACAATCATATAATGTGGGACTTACTTAAATATTTTTAAGCTTTTAACATTTAGGTAATACCAAGAGGTGAGAATAAACATGCAAATAGGTTGGCTGCCATTAGATCACAATTTAGTATCCCAAATGATATAAAAAGTGTTAAAATTTAGTCACATATAAAGATTTTTGTAAGTCCTTTTGTTCTAGATAATCATGATAATTGGTGAGTGTACAAATATTACAATTAGATTATGACATTCTTACAAGAAGAAACTGAGTTTTCTTCAAGAAACCAATCAAAGTAGTTATAGTAGTATGATTATCAGATTGTGTAACTAAAAAAATAAGTTGCCCAAGGGATTGGTCACACTTGAGAAAATTTTCATTGGTGATGTTGAGTTAAGGGAGGAGAAGTCATCCTTGTCAAAAAGGAAGAACACTATGACAATATAAAGATTAAAGCTGGTAAACAATTAATGCTAGGTAAGGTATGTACTCCACAAAAAAAGCTTTCATTAAGTTATGCACAAGTTTTTTTGATGTATTTTATTGGAAATATAGTGATCTCAAGGGGTTTGACCCAAGTCTAGCTCAACACACCATCGAGTTAGAAGTTAAAACTAAACTAGTGAGACAAAGACAAAGGCCCATCAATCCTCAGCTTGAGCCTTTGATGAAATCTAATCTTCACAAGCTCATAGAATTAGATATTATATTTCCAATCAAGCACTCAACTTGGGTGGCAAATCTTGTCCTAGTATGGAAAAAGAATGGTGAGATCAAATTGTGTGTTGACTTGTGTGATTTGAATAGGGTTTCACTTAAAGATCACTATCCATTACCATCAATGTAACAAATTTTACAACTAATTACAGGTTCAAATACGTTTCTTTTTTTTATGGATACAGTGGATAAAATTAATTTTTTTGTCAAAGAAGAGGATAAATTTAAGACAACTTTCACAACCAAGTGGGGGATGTTTGCATATAGAAAGATGCCATTTGGTTTATCTAATGGTGTAAAAACTTTTAAGAGAGCCATGGGTATGGCATTCCAAGGCATTTTTAACAAGTTTTTACTTATTTATTTGGATGATATAACAATGTTTTCAAAGAGTGTAGAAGATCACATGGTTCATCGCAAGCAAGTGTTTGAAAGATGTAGGCAATTTGGGGTATCTCTGAATCCCAAAAAGTGTGTCTTCTCAGTTCATGAAGGTAATCTTCTTGGACATGTTATTTCAAAGTATGGTTTAATCATAGATTCTAAAAAGGTAGACTCCATTCTTTCACTCTTCTTGCCTAAACATAAAAAATCTATGCAAAGCTTCTTTGGGAAAATCAACTTCATAAGGAGATATATTTCAGATTTTACCATCTTAACTAAGACACTTATAGCCATGCTAAAGAATAACTAGAGATTTAGCTATTCCAAAGGAGTAAAGAGTTTTGAATATATTAAGAATGCCATAGCTACTGCTCCTACACTTATAAATCTAGATTTCACAAAAGATTTTATTTTATATACATATGCTAACACGGACACCATTTCAGGTATTCTTATGCAACAAAATCATGAGGCTTTTGAGTAGCCAATAGATTTATTTAGTCAAATCTTGGAAGAATATGAAGCAAGGTATTTTTTTTTTAAAACATGTACTTTTGGTTATAATATCTCTTTAAAAGTTTAGATACATGTTGTCTAACAACAAGATACACCTAATGGTTCCTCATCTAAGCATCAGGGAGTTCCTTTTGAACAAAGATATAAATGAGAAGAGAGCTGGTTTGATAACCAAGGTAATGGAATACACTGTGGAACTTAAGGTCACAAATATAGTTAGAGGCAAAGGACTTTGTGAGTATTTAGCTCAAGACTTGTAAGAGACTAATGAGATTTTTTTGGTGTCAAATGATGAAGAGGTTGCAACTAGTCATACCTCACCTTGCATATGGTTTCATGACTTGGTAATTTGTCTCCAAGATGGTATTTATCCCTCTCATCTAAGTGCTTCAAAAGGAATATTTTTTAGGTTACAGTCAATTCTATTTTTGCTTACTAATGGTGTTTCGTTCAAAAAATATATCAATGGCATGTTGCTAAGAATATAGAGCCAAGCCAAACTCAAAAATTGCTTGAAGAATTCCATGATGGACATGGTGGAGGAAATTTTTATGCAATAACTACATCCCTTAAGATCATGAGAGGTGGATACTATTGTCTTAGTATATTTAGTGATTACCATGCATGGGTTAGGAAGTTCAAATAGTGTGTTTTGTTTGTAGGAGAAGTGAAACTTGCAACATTACCCCTTCAATCGATTGAGGTGGATCAACACTTTATCTAATAAGGATTATAATTTATTAGTCTCATAAATCCTCCTTTAAGTTCAAGACATAAATGGATTCTCACTTATACATATTAATTCACATGTTGGATAGACGTGGTGGCATTGAATGAAGCAAATGAAACTAATGTTCTTAATTTCTATGAAGGTTTACTTACTAGATTTGAAATTCCTTCAACTATTATTTCTAATAATGTAATATCTTTTACGGGAACTAGGATCAATTAATGGGTTTTAAAACATGGGATCCATCTTAGCACTTATTTAAAATATTATCCATAAAGCAATGGCCTTGTTGAATCTATGAATAAGAACCTATTGAGGATCATAAGAACTATTGAAGACAATCATAGGTCATGGCATCTCAAGTTAAAGTCAGCTATGTGGGTTGATAGGATCACCTATAAAAGTTCAATAGCCAACTCTCCTTACAATTTAGTATATGGTAAGGAAGTGAGGTTACCCATTTCTCTTGATTTTCTTCCTTTAGAACTAATGCATCAACTTGAGTTGTTGGAGAATGACCCTATGGAGATTAGGTATGTTGAGCTTATGGAACTAGAAGAGAAAATAAATCAATCCATGCTAGCCATGGAGACTCATCAAGAACAAGTGAAGAGAGCTTTTGACAAAAGAGATTCTTCATGAAGTTTCAAAGAAGGAGATATAGTCCTCAAGTGAGATGAGGATAGAGCTAAATTAGGAAGGCACATAAAGTTTTATTCCCTTTAGAGTGGCCCATACACAATCTCTAACAACAAATCTCACAATGCCTTACAACTTGTAAATATGGATGTCAGGGAGCTTCCAATCCCAATCAATGAGATACATCTGAAACATTGATATTGAAGATCTTGGCTCCTTGTACATAGTTTATTTTCCTCCAAGTGCTATTCAATTACATTAGTTTGTTTTTATTTTTTCCTAAATAAGTGCTTATATGTACATTTGATTTGTTTAGTTATTTTTCTCTACTTTGTGTGTTTTCCCTCTTGTTTTAGAGGATGAAGTTTGTATTTTTTCAAAATAGAGGTTGTACTTCCAGTCATAAACTAGATTTGCCATTATTTTATCAGTTCAAATATCATGTATATGGTATAAGTTCTCAAGCATAGTAGGCATGCTTCTTAGTTGAGTCACCAAAATGTTGATAATTTTGACCCTGTAGGTCAAATTGCCATGTCTATCATTCAAAAGTTACATAATCATGCCTTTTTGTCTTATGAGTTAGTAATTGGTCCTAAAAATTCTTTGAAGAATACATGGTTAATAGGTCTTGAGATTTTTTAGGTGATTTAGAGACTTTTCTTTCACTCATATTTTTCTTTACAGGAAGGTATTTGTGTTGTTCTAAGAAACTCAAAAGAAGACAAGAAAAAAATACTTTGGGCTTTCATAGAAGGAGGAATTCATAAAAAATTTCCCCAAAAGGTTCTTGTCTTAAGAAATGGTCCTATTTCATAAGTTTTGAAGAGTTCTTTTGGTTCAAGGTATTTTCAAACATTTTTGAAATCCCTTTTCAACAAGTCCAAATAGTCAACTTTCTTTTGGGAGGATTGTCCAAGAAAAAATTCCAAAGGGCATTTTTCATAAACCCTAAAGGGCATCTTCAAAATCAAGGGAACTTTTCATTTTTTTAGAGGGTCTTTTTCAAAGTTCTGAGGACTTTGACAACTTTCCCAAAGCTCATAACATTTTTTTTTGAAGCGTCAAAGGGTTCAATTCTTTCAAAAATACCTCCAATTTTTTTGAAGGTTCCATTGTCGAAATGCCAAAGGATAATTTCATTAAGCAAGAGTCATCTTCAAAATTTTGGAAAGGCTCTTTTCCTTTAGAAAAGACTAGTTCAACCTTTTTGAAGGGCTCTTTTCCTTCAGAAAAGACCGTTTCAATTTTTTCGAAGGGCTTGTCCATAATCCTAAAGGATAATTTTTAAATTTCCAAAAGGTCCTTTACAAGAAAGATGAAGGGTAAGTGGACCATTCCAACAATGTTGAAGGATTGTTTCCAATGAAAATTTTCAATTACAAAAGCCTGGAGGGCATTTTGTAAAGGTTATGAGGACATGATTTCCTTCAAAAAATTTGTCTAAAGGAAAGGAACATAAGAAACTCTGAAAGAATTCCTTTGGAATTTTAATCTTAAGGAAATAAACAAAGACAGAAGTTTAAAGATATAATTCCTTTGGGATTTTTTTCTAAAGGAAATGGACCAATCAAAAAAGCCGAAGGATCATTTTTAAAAACCCAAAGGGTAGAATCCCTTCGAGAAAGTTCTTTTTCAAAAACCTGAAGGGTAGGGTTCCTTTGGGAACATTTCCTTAATTTTTCCTAAAGGGATACTTTCAAGTTTTGAATGGGACACTTGGAAAAGGTAAAAGGACCTTTATAATTTTTTTGAGGGGTCACTTTCCCTTCAAGAAAGTTCACTTGGCAATTTATGAATAGTCAATTCCAAAAGGTTGAGGGGTCACTTTCCCTTCAAGAAAGTCACTTGGTAGAAATTCGAAGGGAAACTTTATAAATCTTGAAGGGATTATTCCCTTCAAGAAAGTTCATGCCACAAAATTCAAATAAATTATTCAAGGAAAAAGAAAGAAACATAAAGAATTCCTTTGAACTTTTTGTCTAAAGGAAATAAATAGGAATTGACCACTCTGAAGGAAATAGATAGAGGAGAAAATCCAAAAGAAATAAGTCCATTGAAAAGAGGAAAAAAATATCCTAAAGAAACACATGCACAAAATTAAAAAGCCCAAGAATAAAAGGTTGAGAAATAATAAAGATTTCAATCTGAATGCACATCTCATTCATCAAGGTCCTTTCCATGCAAGCAAAGGTTATGTATATTGATTGGTCAAAGCTTCAATTGATTGTTTATTGAAGTCAAGCTTATCTCCTAGTCATCTCATACATTCAAGATCCAACTTAGCTTCAAGTTCAATCAAGAGGCATATTTCTTTGAAAATTGTGGCATGTCTTTTCATGCAAGAGTTTTACTTGTCAAACTTGGGTTCACCTCACTCCTTTTATGCCAACATGAAATTTCATGCATGCACTCTTGTTTATCTTGCTGAAAGCTTTTAATGTTTCTAACAGTTCAAGCAGAGTTCTAAATTCAGTTTTAGCATTGATTTCATGCAAAATAAATTGTTCTTTATGTTCCAGTAGTTTAATTGGAGTTCTATATTTGAAGATTAGCGTAGCATCATGCATGATGAAAGTTTTGACTCAAAACTGGGTTCTCCATCATTTTCAATGCCAAAGAGATTTTCATGCAAGGCATAAGATAAAAATAGATTTTATTTGAAGGTTGTGATAGCACAAGTTGGATTGAGTTTACCTCCTCTTCTATTTTTATTGTCAATCTCTTGGATGTTGTATACTTTTTCAATATAATTTGGATTTTCAACCTTGAATTGTATCCTCTTTTTGGAAAGACCATATTGCACCAAAAATTTGGGTTGTGTAACCTTTTTAGATTAATAAAAGGATAGATTTTAGACTCCAAGGTGCTGGTATAGTGTATTTATGTTGTGATCTAGGAATTTAACTCAAGAGAGGATGGTTAGTATGGTGTTAGTTCCAAAATTAAAACAAAATGAAATAAACACACTAATAACATAACATATCTAGGCCTAGACACTAGGGAGAGCTTAGTTAACAAAATCAAATGACAAACACAACTAAAAATCAAGGAATGAAAACATAATAATTCCTTCACCTTCCTTGGATGCTCTAAATACCTTTGTAGTAGTGGCTTACTCAGTTTGTGCTCATGAAGTCTTCATCAAAGGAGGCTTGGCTATCTCCTCTTCTCCTTGGTACCTTTTACTTGTGGCTTGGCTTGGCTTCAATTTGGCATGGTAACACTAGTATCAATGGATTCTTGAAGATATTTTTTCATTATAAATTTACACCAAAATAGCTTGGAAATGATGTTCATGTCCTCTCTATTTATATATTTTTGGATTTGATCAAAATCAACCTAAACCATCCATCTCAAGATTGAGATGTGTGGTTAAGGATTAATTCAATTTTTGGAATTAAGTTTGTAATTATCCTCATCATGGAATTGGAAGAAGGGATAATTAAGAGGCATGGAGGGTATCATGGAAGGCATTGATAAGGCATGGAGGGCATGAATCTTGATATTTGTGGCATTTATGGCCTAGGGATGTCTTCCTAAAAAAATAGGTCACTTGATGGTGAAAATATTTGACATTCATTTCTAAAAACAAATATTCAACAAGTTTCCATGGAATTATTAATTAGTTCTTGATTTATGTTAATTATCTCTTAAGCATGTTTAAGTACTTTGTGCATAAATTACTCAAATTGATCAGAAGGCCTTGTTATTAGTCCAAAATTTGACTAGATTAGAATTGGAAGGTGATATCAGATGTGTTGGATGCATATTACCATTTAGGATGTTACCAATAATAAATAACAAAGTCACATATTTTGTGTAGAAGATTTAATAGGAAAGAGCAATCCAGAGCACCTAGGTGTAAATTTAGCATTTTGACTCGAAATGAATTGATCAAAGTTAGCTGGCCCATAAATTATATTTCCCCATTTAGGGATACCCTAGCCAAAATCTATACTTGAATATGTCAGTTTCATATCATTTAGTATGTTTTAGTGTTTTAAAGCCAAATTGTGCATTTTGGGTGAAAATTGGCCAAAATCTTGATTGGAGGTTATTGATGGCCAAATTTAGGTGTCTATAGTCTGCCTCTATTTAAAAAGGCATTGTAAGCTATAATCATAGTAATGCCTTCTCAAATAATGAAAAGGTCATGTATGCCTACAACTACAATGATGATAAACTAACTGTATGATGCCCCTTCAAGGGATTAGTTGGCACAAGTAAGTCAGTAAACAATCCCTCAAAAAGAAAAAAGAAAAATGAGGGGACCAAAGAAAGGAAAGATGATGGGGTGAAAACACAATGATACTAAAAAAGTAGTCAAAATCATTGAGAATGCAAGTGGGATAGTGTACAATGGTTTACTCAAAGGTGGTTATAAGCATTGTACCCTGATAATGGCAACATGGTATGATAACATAATGATTGTCCCAAGGAAGTTTATAATCATTAAGAAGATGGAGCTACCCTAGTTAGGATAGACAAATAAGATAATAACATGCCCATGTATGGGTAGAAAAAGTAAAGTGGTGACAACACGATGATTTGCCCAAAGGCGGTATAATCATTGAGAAATGTAGGTGGGATGGTGTGTAATGAATTGCCCATATGTGATTATAATCATTAGACCCTGATTATGGTAAATATGATAAACTTAGTCGAGGATGATGATAACTTAACATAGAGGGTAATGATGAATTGGAACAACCTACTAGTAGGGACATGCTCGTCTGAACTAATAAAGGTTAAAATTATTTCATGGTTAATTACTCTATTTAGGATATGACTGGGAGTGAATCAAGATGTCAGTGTTGAAGAGATTCCACCATTTCTAAATAGACTTTTTGAATTTGATGTTTGTTATATCATGTGTCGGTAGGCATCATGGTATAACATCATGAGGTCTTGGTCAAAATGTGCATGAGGACTGATTCCAATAATCCAATACTCAATAGAAAACAATGTACCAATGATAAAACCATGATGATAATGTACACATATGAATATGGATGGATTCAAGTGTAATTATGGGCAAGGAATCACCCAATGAACACACATAAAATGAACCAAGGTAACAGTGCTAAAAGCAAACAAATAAGCATACAGAAAAAAACACTCAAATAGAAACACTACGACCATTACCCTTAGAAAATAGGTGACAACTTAATAAATGAAAAAAATGGGGGAATAGAAGAAAAGAAAGGAGGTGGCCAAGCTATCTCCATATGCACTAGGCAATTGGATGCTACCTACATAGTTTCATAGATGTAATATCTAATAAAAAAATTAGGCTAAATATAGTTCTCCTAGGGAATGGGAAGAATGTGATAAATGATGAAAATAAACAAAATGAATGTGATAGAAGAATAGGAATGGTCTTGAAAAATGGAAAGTGCATGAGAGAAAAGGCCAAAAAGTATGGGGAAACTAAATGACAAGTGATTTGCTTGTAACTTAGTAAGGGTTCCCAGAATCCTTAAGGTAAAGAAGTGGTCAATGTTTTTGTTCTTTTTTAATGATTTTTTAAACGTTTTTGGAAGTGTTTTGAGTGTCTCAATTCAATCAAAAATGATGAGACACTAAATGGTTAAACCTCTAAAAATTATGAGAGCATTTAAACTAAGGTTGCTCACAAAATGGTGAGAGTGTGGCTTAGGTTGTTCGTAAAATGGTGAGAGCATGGCTTAAGGTGCTCACAAAATGGTGAGAGTGTGGCTCAAGGTGCTCATAAAATGGTAAGAACATGGGTTAGGTTTCTCATAAAATGATTAGAGCATGGCTTAAGGTGATCACAAAATAGCAAGAGTGTGGCTTAGGGTGCTCACAAAATGGTGAGATTATGGCTTAGGGTGCTCACAAAATGATGAGAGTGTGGCTTAGGTTTCTCAAAAAAGGGTGAGAGCATGGCTTAGGTTGCTCACATAATTGTGAGAGCATGGCTTAGCTTTTCCAAAAAATGGTGAGAGTGTGGCTTAGGGTGCTCACAAAATGGTGAAAGCATGGCTTAGGGTGCTCACAAAATGGTGAGAGCATAGGAAAAAAGTGATTGAGCTATTCTCAACAAGTATTGAGTGCTACCCAGATAGTCCCAGAGTAGGACCTCAAATCACTATAGTTCTACCATTACAGTGGAAGAATTTGACTAGTGCAGTAGTTAATTCAAACAAAATAGGTAGAGTTGGTAAAAAGGCATAGTATGACATAAAAAGTGGTAAATTAGTACATCAAAGCTTAATATTGCCCCTATTTTGTCCATAGGTAGTTATAAATAGGAAACAATGACATAGATCAAAGGTACTAATTTTCCCAAAGGTGGTTATAATTAGTAGAAAGACCAATGGTAAGAAAGAATAACAAACAAAAGATGCAAATGCCAAATTTTTTGTCACACTATCCTAAAATATGATCTCTATCTAAATTACTTGAATCAACTGATGAAATTAATTAGATACCTTTATCTTAAAAACGTGTAATGAATGGAAAAAAACTAAGGTCAAATAGGCTAGGATTTAGAACACACTGGGCTGATAAGTCAAAAGTAAAAAGTGGATTTGGTCAAGAGGATGGATAAGGATGATATTATGTACAAAGAAGAATAGTAAAAAAAATCATAACTGAAATAGTCCTTACAGACAATACACCTTAGTGATCAAGCATAGTATTGTTTGAGATAAATAATATTCATTGTATCTAAAAGTTCATCTCCATCTGGGGTGGCTAGGTTAAATTCTCTAGATCCATAATCTATAATAATTATGAAAGGCCCTATCTAGTTTGGTTTGAATTTTCCTTTATGTTTTTTCTCAATCATGGTATTCTTTTGTTTTTCCTTAAGAAAAAGATTACCAAGTTTAAATGTTCTATACTTAACACACTGATTATAGTGGCATTTGAGTCAGTTGTGATATGCTTGAAAATTATTGAGCATGGTTGTGCATTTCTCATCAAGTAGGTCTAGCTCTTATAGGTGAGCTACTCAATAGTCATGATCATCCAAAAAATGCTTGAAAGAGATGCATAGTGAAGGCAATTTAACCTCAATGGGAAGGATGGCTTTAGTACCATAAACAAGTGAGTATGGAGTGCCTCCTATGGGGGTATGATGATTGGTATAATATGCCCAAAGGGTAGAGAATATATGGACAAGGGTTTTATTGGATGCCTCAGCTTGGCCATTACCTTGAGGGTAATATGCTATAAAAAAATGTTTTGTGATGTTATATGTGTTACATAGTTGATCTACATCCTTTTTTTTTAATAATCCTCCATTATCAAATATAATGTTAGAATAGCTACCGTAGCAGTAGATGAGATGGTTAAAGATGAATTTGGAAATTTGCTTTCCAATCATGTGAGGGGTATAGCTTCAACCCACTTAGTGAAATATTTAGTGGCAGTAAGGATAGGTTTATGACCATTAGATGAAGTGGGGTTAATCTTCCCAATGAGGTCAAGCCCCATGTAGAAAATGGCCATGGTGTCAACATCAAAGTGTTTACTGGGGCATGAATCAAATTAGCATGTTGTTGACATTTGTCACACTTCTTTACATATACAGTGGCATCTGCATCTATTATGGGCCAATAGTAACTAGTATGCAAGAGATTTTTGGAAAGGATTGCCTCACTAGAATGGGCTCCACATACTCCTTCATGAACTTCTCTTAATGCTAATGTAGACTCTGTCAAAGTTAAATAATGAAGCAAAGTTCCATCAAAATTATGATAGTAAAGGGTAGATCCAAGTAGAGTATAATGAGTGGAATGATGAAAAAAGGCTTTGGTTTATTTTAGAGATAGGTTAGGTTGCAAAACTTGGTCATGAAGGTAATTATAAAGGTTTGAGTACAAGATAGAATTAGGACCAATAATATGACAAATCATGGTAATGGTTGAAGGTTCATGAGCTAGTGCTGACAAATTCTCGATGAGGAACTGATACTCTTTAACTTTATCTATTTGTCGAATTAGAGAGCCAATAATAGCCATGGCATCTATAGTTTTGTTACTAACCCTTAGTATGTGCTCAAAATAAATGTTGAAAATTTGTTATTTAAGAATGTCAACCATGGCTTTATATGGAACCAACTTGTCAACTTTGGTTTGGAAATGATTTGTAACCTGATTGATGATTAATTAAGAATCACCATAAACTCAGATATGAGATATATTCCAATGCACTACTTGTCATAGACCTACAACAAGTGCTTCATACTCAATGATGTTATTTATACAAGGAAAGCGGATTCTAAATGATTTAGGGATTAGATCCCCCTGTGGTGTAATAAACAATAAGCCTACCCTTGATCCATGTACAGTAAATGAACCATCAAAATATAACTTCTAGGGCTACTCCTCAAGGGGTGTATTAATGGTGGTCATGATGGATTCATCAAGAAATTGAAACATGAGTGGTTGTGTGTTTTGAGAGGTGCTTTAACAAGTTGATCTATAAGAACTTGTCCTTTGATTGCCTTCTAATTGACATACTCTATGTCAAACTCATTGAGAAGCATGATCCATTTAGCCATTCTACTTTACAAAGTTGTTTTAGATAGTAGATACTTGAGTGGATCTACTTTTGAAATTACCATGGTTTTATTATTTAACATGTAATGGCACAGTTTTTGAGCTATGAAAACCATGGCTAGACAAGATTTTTCAACATGTGCATAGTTATGTTCATATGTAACTAAGGTATGGATTGGGTAGTATACAGTGTGCTCTTTTCCATTATCATCATGTTGAGCCAAGAGTGCCCCTAGGGCATGATCAATAGCTAATAGGTATAATAAGAATGGGTTTTCTAGCATAGGAGGTAATAAAATAGGTGGATTAACAAGATAGTCTTTGATCTATTGAAAAATTATTTGGTAATGATCATCCCAATGAAATGCAACTTCTTTCTTTAAAAGGTGCATAAATGTATGGAACTTGTCTACTAATTAAGAGATGAAGCATCAGATTGATTGAATTTTACCTTGTAAACTATGTAGTTTCTTTAAATTAGTTGGTGGTGGCATCTCAGTTATAGCATGGACTTTAGCTAGATTGACTTTAGTACCTCTACAAGACATGATGAAGCTAAGTAATTTACCTGAAGTTACACCAAACACACATTTATTTATATTGAGTCTGAATTTTTACTCCCATAATCTTTCAAATATCTTATGCAGCACTGTTGGATGGTCAGCTCTAGTTTTTCATTTTCTTAATATGTCATCGACATAGTCTTCAACAATATCAAGCATTATATCATAGAATATGATAGTCATGGCCCTCTGATATGTAGCTCTAGAATTATTAAGGCCAAATGACATCAATTTATAACAAAATGTTCTGTATGGAGTGGTCAACATTATTATATGTTGGTCTTTTAGTGTTATTCTAATCTAGTTGTATCCTGAAAAGCCATCCATGAGTGAAAGCATTTCATAATCTGCTGTGGACTTGAAAATCATGTCAATATTAGGCAAGGGAAAATCATCTTTAGGACAAGCTTTATTGATGTCTCAAAAAAGAAGTACAAATTTTGATCCATTTAGGATTTTTACTAATAGGTACCACATTAGAGATCCATTATAAATAGTCAATGGATCAAATACATCTTGCTTCTAAGAGTTTTTCTAAATCTTTCTTTAATAATATAGAAATGCAAGGATGCATCTTATACAGCTTTTATTTTACCAGTTTGGCATCAATATTAACCATAAGGTGGTATAGAACTAAGGTGGGGTCTAAACTTAGCATGTCAAAATAGTCCCATGCAAATATATCTACAAATTTTCTCAACAAAGCTGTAAAGATGTCATGTTCCTCCTTAGTCAGGGATGCACCTAATTTTATCCATTTTAGGTCTGATGGAGTCTTGATATTTACCTCTATTATATCTTCAACAAGAGGGGTCGAACCATCTTCTAAGATAGTAGGCAATGACTTGAACTATAGGATTGTGTTAGGGTCCTTCATTAGGACTTGCTCCTCAACTTCTCCTAGGCATGATGAATCTAAGTATCCTAATGGGAGATCTAGCCATGTGATAAAAATAGTCAAAAATTCTTGAATAATTTGATCAAATACTTATTATTTCTCAAATTTGAACTTAGATCCATAGGCAAGTTCATCATTAGTGGTCTCCTAGTCTAAATTTGAAGAAGAATGAACACCCCCATCTAATGGTGAATGAAATAGGTTTTCACCACTAGATTGGCCTTTATCTTTACTTTTTCCTTTGTTATAAATCACCTCAAAGAGGTTTTCACTTTGGGACCTCAATGTTTTACTTTTTTTTTTGGCTAAGGGTGTTCACTCACTCTCCAAAATAGGCTGAAAGATCTAAAGTGATTGAGAATCCTAATTTGTGATCTCCCAATGGAACACTATCTCTTAGGACTAAGAAATCATAGAATGCCTCATCATTCTAGAACTCATCAATCAATAGACTAGATTCTTGCTGGTCCCAATCTATCAATTGGAGATAATATAATGGTAAATGGTTGTGATGAATGGCCAAGGTAAGGGTATAAATGGTATTGTTATCAAATAGATTGGTTTCATCTAGGTCATCAAAGGTGAGGCTATGATCAGACTCTACTTTGCTATCAGTGTCATCATCACTAGTCATTGGTGATGAAGTTTGAATAATATATGTGGGGTTACCCCAAGGGAGTTTAAATCCAAGTCCATAAGATATTTCATACGTAGTCATGGAAATTGGCTTGATGGTTCCTTGTTGAATCGATTTGAGGCCTCTTCCTTCATATTTGTGATGCTTCATGATTCTATTAAGAATATGATAGTTTGTAATTTCATAACAATCAATTTGGTTGTCATCATATAACCATGATTCAATCCATTTAAGAGGATCAGGTTCTAGGCCAAATGTTGGTACAAATGTGACAAGTCCTTCATCTTTGTTCTTTTATTGCCAATGCATGTGGGGTGAATTTAGGTCACCCAAAGGTTTTTGGATTCTGAGCAATATTAGAAATATGAAATGTATCTGGGTCAAATATTCTCTTGATCTATTATCTAAAATGGTGAAATGATTGTAAGCTTTAGGAGGTGACATGTGGGAAAGGCAATCCAAGGTATTATGATATATGCAATTATCTAGTGAAGGATCAATAAGTATAGCCTTTCCTTTATCCTACTTGGAACTTGGATTCATGTTGTAATGATACTTATAGCTTTGAAATTAGGCCTCAATATGTTTATAGTGCTCATATGGGTGTAAATCTCTTAGAACATCCACTTCCATCCCTAAGTGGGAAAACTTGATAGATTGGTGCAGTGTTGATGGGACTGCACGAATCTCATGTAACCAAGGCTTGCCTAGAAGTATGTTATATGATAAATCAAGATCAATCACATGGAAAAGTGTATCATGGGTTAAAGGCCCAATGATAACTATCAAACTAATGGTGCCTTGTGACTCTCTTTTCTGATTATCATAGGATTTATTAGTTATTGTTTTTGGTTAGAGATCTGTCAGTGTGTACCTAAGAAGCTTGATGAGATTTAGAGACACTATGTTGAGGTTGGGTCCATTGTCTATAAGGACATATTTCAATTTATGCCATCTTATATAAAATTCTATGTATAATGGATTATTATGGAGTGGGCCAAGGGAAGACATATCACTTTAGTTGAATGTGACTTGTTGGACTGGAGCTAGGTGTGCAACTAAAGCTTGAAATTTATCAGGAGATATGTCACTATAAATAATGGATTGGTTCAAAAAATCATTCAAGATGTTCTTGTGGATTATTTACATTTAAAACAAATCTAAAATATAAATTTGTATTATTGTCTTTTACAATTGTTCCACAATATCAAACTTCTTGTCTTAGTCAGTAGTGAATGGTTTATACTGAGGCTAAATGGTTGGTTGGATGATAGGGAAAGTGGTGGATGGTTGTGGGCCTAGGATATTAATATTAAACCTCTAAGTTATGATTTTAAAATCAATATTAAATACTAAAACATTATTTCTAACTGATGTTAGAAATGGTATGTGACCAAATAGGACAAGTCTTAGTTGCCAGTACACTTGCATGTGGTCACGTGGCAAGAATGAGTTGTCGATATAGGGTCTAAAAGGGGGAGTCCTAGTTTTTTGGTTTTCCTATATGCACTCGTATGATAAAGAATTATTATCCATGTAATTTGGTTGAATATTGTTGTTTAGCAATGGTCTACATGGATTATTGCTTGGTTTAATATTAATAGAGATGGTATCAACACTACCCCCTATAATATGGCCTACAACCCTATTATAGTCATATGAAGCTACATGGTAGGTTATTTGGTTGTTACTATTCTAACCTTTGTTTTGTCCATTTTTCTATTATTTTGGGTTTTGTTATTTATTTTGTTGATTTTGCTAGTTTAAACATTGATTTTGATACTTGTGATTTTGTTATTGCATTGGCCTTTGTTGTTGTTGATTATTTTGTTATTGTTGATTTTTATGTCAAAGAAAAGGGTTTTTATAAATCCTAAGAGCTTTATTATCATTTTAAGCACCATTATCCAATGTTATTTCTCCATTCTCCAACATAATCTCAATTAAATGCTTGATTTGGACACATCTTCATAGATTATGCCCATTGACCCGATGATAGTCACATAATTTATTTTCTCGATACCAATCAAGATAGGGAATACCTTAGGGATAATGCTTTGGTATAGGCCAAATAATCAGATTAGCAACAACAAGCTTGTAAAATATAGATTCAATAGGTTCTCTTAGGTCACTAAAGAAATGACTTACAGGCATGGTTCTCTTAGGAGGAGGGGTTTGTAATAGTATATGCTATTGTATTTGTTGTGTAGGTCTTGCTTATTATGCTTGCAACATTGATTGGAGAGGTTGATAGGTAGGAGTAAGCTAAAAAGGTGGTATAAATGATGTTTAAATAGTTTGGACATGATGAGATTTGGTTACTCTATTTCCCACAACATTTATATTGAGGTTGAATTGCCTCAATTTTTCTTAGTTATTGGTATGTGTCAGTTGCATTGCTTTCAATTGAATAAGATGTTGATGTTGGATATTTCCATAATTGGTAACTTGATTTTGATTAGTTGAATTAAGATTGATGACTCCTCTATTGATGAGTGCCCACTCGATCAACAAACCTTTATCAATGATCTCTTTGAATGTATGTGCACACTATAATTACAAATGGTAAGCTATCTCATTATGTAAATTTTTAGTAAACATAGTGGCTAATTGTTTATCTAGTAAACTATGGGTGAAATGGCTTGTAAAGGCTCTCCATCACTGTAAATAACTTGCAAAACTCTCACCAAATTTTTGCTTTGCTTGTGTCAATTCCACTAATGAAATATCATGCTCGAGATTATAGGAAAATTGATGCACAAATTTATCAGAAAGATCATCAAAGTTTATTACTAAATTCTTGGGAAACTTTAAAAACCACTCCAAGGCTTATCCATCCAAGCTCCTTGGAAACAATAGCAAAAGGTATATGTCCCTATATACCACTAGTTGAAATTCGATAGAGAATTCAGTCAAATGAGCCTTAGGGTCACCTTTCCCTTTGTATTTGTCAAATTTTGGTGGTTCATATCCTGGAGGAAATGGTATCTATAAATACTCCATGTTGAATACATAAGAACATATGTCAACCAATTTGAAATTTTTAGTCTGCTTCCCAGCTTGAATGGTAACAATTACATCCTTCATCTATTACAATTCTTGGGATAGGAAATTGGAAGGAATATTGGTTTAAGGGAGAAAATTGGTTTAGGTGGATGGTTGGGAGGTCACAAGTGGGACATTTTGACTAGGGTATGATGGAGATACTTATTGGGGTACATTGGTTTGGTTGGGGAATGGACCAAGAATATGCATACATAGATTAAGATGAACATGAAATCGCACATTTGGTTGCATGATATTCTAGTTTGGGTTTGTGATAAAGGTTTGAGTTGGATGATTTTTTGGTTGGGATGAAGGGATATAACTATATTGTGCTTGTTTTGGTTGAAAAGAGACATGTTGTTGACTAATCAAATCATGCTATTGAGTGGGAACTTATGGACCAAGACCCTGTCTCTAAATTTGTGGCACATTTTGAACCAACAGTTGTCTAATAAGTACTTGAGAAACTTGGGGACCTCCTTGTTGCATTAATCCCTTTGAGGAAGTAAAAGTAGGTTGCATATTTAACATTTATCATTGACCAATATTTACACATTGTTGACTAGTTATTACTTAGTTTTGAATTGACATATTAGTTTGTGACTGAAGAGGTATGTTTGTCATTACCTGGCAAGGAGGAACATTAATTTCCCCTGATTGAGGTAGTAATGTATTTGTCCTCTATTACATTGATATACTAGGTTTTGTCTATTTTTATGGAATACCACTCGTTACTTATTGAGGAAGAGTATGATTCATCACATTCTGTCACTGAGATGTGACAGTAGATGTTGTTTGATTACCTAATCCTATAGGTTGTATACTTGAGGAAGTAGTTAGTTAAGGCTAGGGTGTAGAAACTCATATTTCTTTATATGATGATTTTCTCATGTGATTAACTATTGGTACATGTTGTTGGCTAGTTTTTTTTGTGTTAGTACCACTTTGATTAGGATTGCCCATTATTTGCACATTGTCTACTACATTTGGCTTACTATTCATTGTAGAGGCCAGAAACACTTTTTTAATAATAGGCATATGCATCAAGTTATCTATCAAAGTGGTTTATATGAATGGGTCAAAACTTAGATTCTCTTGTCTATTTAACTCTATCAACACTCATATCGAAAGAACTAGGTCAATAAGAGACTTGTTCACCATGTTCATCTGATTGAAATCAAGTGCTAAATTTAGGTAGGTTTGATATGCTATCTTCATTTGGTTAAAGTGATCTTCCATGATATTTTTTGCCTTGATTAGATATATTAGGGCCTGGATATGTTGTTTGGACTAAAGACATAGGATTGCTAGAAGAAGCCTATTGATCATAAATGATATTATGGGGCACTCTTACTAGACTTGGTAAATTTTCATGAGGAAATCCTACTGGAAACTTGGCCCCTACCTCTATGGCTCTAACCAAAATCTCATCTTTGTTTTATAATAAATGTCACTCAAATAAAAATGAATCATACGTAGAAGTCGTATTAGTAGAATATGACTATTGAATAACTAGCTCATCCATTTTGGGTATTGTAGCTAGGTATTGCATGGTTTGTTCTTGGTCCTATTCTAAATAAGGTGGTGTGTTAATTAGGTAGGTAGCTAATAGATCTTACCTTTGTGCCCCTAATTGAGTATTATATGAGGGATACGAATCCATCTCATAAGCAATATTATCTACATAGGGGTCTTGCACCATTTTTTCTTGCGTAACTATATTACTAATCCCTGGATTGTACATGAGTCCACTGTGAGTGTAGGAATGCATGTTGGGATCCATATTCAATACCTTACGATAAAAGGTCAAAGAGTTCTACAAACTCTAAAAAGGACATAATCTAAAATAAATGATGCTTTTAACTTGGTATATATTTTTTAAAAGGATCAAAAGGTTTATGCAAATATTTGTGAGGAAACAAGCTAACATAAAGTATATAACGTTTCACTATTTAAACAAAGATAAGCAAGTAAATGGACCAAAAATCAAAATGCCAAACTCTAAGGTCAAAGTGTTTCAAATCAGTCTAATCTAGGAATTTAAAAGTTGCTAGGTCTTTTGGCCAAATGTGATGTCAAAATCTAGGCTCAAACAAGGAATGTGCTAGGATTTTTGGGTAAACGGTGTCAAAATCTAGACTTTGAAAATATATGAAAGTTTCTAATCTAACATATTTGAAACACTTTTAACAAACACTAGGCATTTGATTCTTGGACATGAACTTGATCAACTAGGTATAAGGTATGAAATAAAAGGCACTTTAGGAATAGTTTATTTTCTCATAAATAATTATATAAAACTTGGTTCTTTTAACAAATAAGATAGATAAAGGTGAGCGGTATAACTATGTTTTAGATAAAGGATCATAAAAAGTATGCTTAGATTAGTCTGAGAATGTAGGAACAAATTTGGAACTCTATGTGAAAGGGTCTATGAAACAAAATTTGAAATTATTTGGGAAACATAATGATGTTATACTACCCAAAAGGTGTGACAAAAAGTTTTTTTCAAAAAATATCTAAGGTAAAGATAATTTCTCACAATTTTGATAGTATAACACTACCTTTATTGACACAAAATGTTGTGGTATATAGACTTAAAGTGTAAGTGTTTAACACAAAATGGATTAAGTCTATCAAGTGATGATAATGATTATGACTCTTAAATGACCTTCAACCTAAATTGGAAATTAAACCTAAGTTATCTCAAGTTTAGTGTAAATGATGAACCCACTTCACACATCAACCTTATAAACTTGTAAAGCTATAATTCTAAATTTAGATTATAAGTGAAGGACTTAAACAATTTTGTTAAAGGTCTAGACTCAATTGGGTAGCATAACTATGCCAAAGTAGATGATATGACTCTCAAGCTTTTGATGAACTTTGAACAAGGAAAATTGATCATCTCACATAAGTAGCATAATGCCTCTTTGTTCAAAGGAAAATGAGGACCATGTGTGTGGTTTGGATTATTTGTTTACACCAAGTTTTTAATCTAAACAAGACTTTAATCTAGGAAAACACCAACTAATTAATCACTCTTAGATCCTAAACTGACATGGTTGATTGGTATTATTGGAATCCATCAATATATGTCATTTGAGAGGATTTTAAGTGTTCATCCAAAAGTAAATTCACATTATATAGTAGGGTTTTTACACCCCCCTTCTCTCAAATGACAATACTACGACATTGACCATGAGGTGCACCTTGCACCAACAATAATTCCATGGCAAGTGGGGATTTTTCTAAGATCTAACAAGTTTCTAAATGATCTAAGGGAATCAAATACACAATGATTTTCATGCCAAACAATGTAAAAGAAAAGCATAGATTTTGGGCCTGTATCACTTGACTTATTGCAAAAAGGTGTTGTCAATTTTTCAACCACTACATCCTATTTTTCTCTTAGTGTAGTGCATTGTCCAAAGTGCCACTATGTCCCTTGTGCAACTCCAAAGGAGCCAAATGAAGTCAATGTTGGGAGGTGAAACCCTAGGTCAAATCTTCCATAAATAACTTGTGGGAGGTGATAAAGTCCCCCTCCCAAGCCAAGTTTGCATAAAAATAAAGAAAGCATGAAATTAGAAATACTTTAGGGTCATTTTCAAGGTCACCCAAACTTTGATGAGTTTTTGGAGAGTGCTTCAGATGACTTTCTTTCTAAGCCTTGGACTAGGCTACTTGTAATAAGAATGGTGGCTTTGATTCTAAGGGTTCCCTATAAGGGAAAAATGGAAGAGCATACATGCAACATTCCTCTTTTTGCCAAATAAAATCTAATCTAAACAACTATTTAAAACAAGAATTAACAAGTGTGTTCAATTTTAAGCCCAAATGAAAAATTTGGTGGTGTTCATTTGACCCCTTGGTCTTAGTTGCAAACTTTGAAAACATTCACCAAAAACATCTAAATTCTTTGTTAAACACCAAAACAAGGTTCCTAATTGATTTTTGAGCATGAAAAAGGTGATCTAAACATGTTTTGAGCAAATGTTAAGCTTGGTCCTATAGCAAAATTTTTAGCATGTCTTTTAGCTTTGTAGCTCTTTTTAGCTTGAAATAATGAACTTTGAAAAAGTAGCTATCAAGTCTATGTTTTTGGAAAAACACAGTGACCAACATTGATTATTACCACCGATGTCTATTACTTTGGCTAACTGAGATCTAACCAATGTCATTTTTGCTAACCAACATTGCTTAAGCTATGTAACTGATGTCAGTCTTACTAACATCGGTTACTGTGTAAAAATGTGACAAACAAAAATGGTAAATTAAAATTAGAAAATCAATTTGCAAGAGTTTTAAGGGCTCAAATAAATATTTCAGAGTTTCAAAATGATCTCCTTCAGGTGTGACATGCGTCTAGTTCCACCAGGTGTGCCATTATGTGATCTAGGAATTTGCCTCAAGAGAGGATGGTTAGTATGATGCTAGTTCCAAAATGAAAACAAAATAAAATAAACCCACTAATAACATAACATCTATAGGCCTGGACACTAAGGAGAGCTTAGTTAACAAAATCAAATGACAAACGAAACTAAAGGCAAGAATGAAAACACAAGAATTCTTTCACCTTCCTTGGATGCTCTAAATACCTTTGTAGTAGTGGTTTGCTTGACTTGTGCTAATGAAGTCTTCATTAAAGGAGGCTTGGCTATCTCCTCTTCTCCTTGGCACCTTTGGCTTGTGGCTTGGCTTTAATTTGGCATGGTAACACTAGTAACAATGGCTTCTTAAAGATATTTGTGCATTATAACTTCTCACCAAAATAGATTGGAAATGATGTTCATGGCCTTTCTATTTATAGATTTTTGGATTTGATCAGAGTCAACTTTAACCATCCATCTCAAGATTGAGATGTGTGGTTGAGGATTAATTCAATTTTTGGAATTAAGTTTGTAATTATCCTAGTCATGGCATTAGAAGAAGGGGAAATTAAGAGGCATGGAGAGCATCATGGAAGGCATTGATGAGGCATGGAGGCCATGAATTTTGATATTTATGGCATTTATGGCCTAAGTATGTCTTCCCAAGAAATGAGGTCATTTGATGATGCAAATATTAAACATTCATTTTTAAAAACAAATATTCAACAAGTTTCCATGGAATTATTAATTAGGCCTTGATTTGGGTTAATTATCTCTTGAGCATGTTTAAGCACTTTGTGCATAAATTACTCAAATTGATCAAAATGCCTTGTTATTGGTCCAAGATTTGAATGGATTGGAATTGGAAGGCAACGTGAGATGCATTGGATGTGTATTCCCATTTAGGATATTACCAATAACAAATAACAAAGGCACATGTTTTATGTAAAAGATTTGATAGGAAAGAGCAATCCAAAGCACCCAAGTGCAAATTTGGCATTTTGACTCAAAATGAACTAATCAAAGTTAGTTGGCCCATAAATTTCATTTCCCCATTTAGGGATACCCTGGCCAAAATCGGCACTTGAATATGTTAGTTTCACATCATTTAGCATGTTTTAGTGTTTTGAAGAAAAATTGTGCATTTTGGGTGGAAATTTTCCAGAACCCTAATTAGAGGTTATTGATGGCCAAATTTAGGTGTCTACATATGTCATTGATTTGCATATGTGATAGAATTTTCTTTCTTGTCAAGTCCTAATTCATACCTAGTTACTAGCTGATTAGATTATGTCAGTTATGTTTTTTATTTAATATCTTTTGGTTGAAGTTATATAAGTGGTTGGTTAGTGCCTTGAATCAATATTTGATCACAAAATAGAACCTTTTCATGAAATAATGATGCATAGGGGTCAACTGGGGTACATAGTCAACCACACTTGCCTAGTCAATAAAAGGTGAGGTTACTTTTAGTTGATAATGAAGCATGAGTATTAAACATGATTATAACTTCCTCACACGTTATAATTACCATCTCATAAATTCTCAAGACAAGAAAACATAGCAAGAGTTGGTTTTCATGTACACCTATAGTCAACACACTAATCCTGCACATTGTGAGTATTATGTAGAACTCTGCCTTGGTTTTTGTAGTATTTTAAGATGCTAGAAGTGTGGTCTACCCATATAAATTTTTATAGATGATCAAAATCACTTATAGAATCCTCTCATACCTTTTTTTTCCTGAGACAATAGAGAAGTGCCCTCTATTCTGTCTTAGATAGAGGGCACTCCCAGATAGGTACACCCTATAGGCTTGGTGTGAAAAAGGATAGGAGATGAGTTGAGGATTTTTCAAACCTTTAAAGGATATTTAGGGAGATATGTTTAACATGGAAAATCATATATGAGGCCTCATAGATGTTAGAGGGAAAACATGGTGGCCTAAACCCACATAGATGCAGTCATACCTACTAGGCATTAATTAGGCCTAATGCCTAAAGGGGTACATGTTGAAGAGTTTTCAACGATGTCATGGTGATGGCATGTATGTGTCCTAGTGAGTGGGTAAAGTGATTTTATAGTCTATGTGACCATGAAAAAGTGTGCAATGTGCTTGTACTAATATGCTTGGTTAATCTTCTATTTTAGCACTGTTAGAGATATTCAGGTAAGATTATGGATTATTTAAGATGTTCAAGAGGTCTCTAATATGTTTTTAATTCTTTTATTTCTTGTTTGCATAAGTGGAAGTGATTTAGTTTTCCATAGTTTTCATCTAGACACTTTGGGTCCAGTGGTAGAAAATTTGAGAAGGTAGTTTTTGATATCACCATTACCACATGTGGATGACTTAGGAGGAAATGGTCACATGGGTTTCTTTAATATTATGCCTATTTATTATGCACTAAATATCAATTCATTCACTAAATTACATCAAAATATATGCAAGTGCAAAGTTGGGCTCCCAAGAATTTTGACAATGCTTTATGAGAAGATGATCATATGGGTTTTTTAATTTTTGATTCTAGTTTATTTTCACTAAATTTTATAACATGCATTAAATCACATAAAAAGATATGAATGTTCAAAGTTGGTCTTTTAGACAAGTTTTTGGCATAGTTGGCCCTGTGATAGAAGATTTTGAGAAAAAAATTTAATGGTGATATATATCATACATGTGAGGGTTTAAAGATAAATTTATGGCATGGTTATATTACCCTATAAAATTTGTTTATATGGTGAAAATGTGAGTTCATTATATTGATTGAGGTAAAATATATATCTATGCAAATTAGGCTTTCCAAGCATATTACAGTTGGTCCCCATACTTAGTTAATTTACATGATGTTAAAGATATGGACCTAACAGAGATCTAATGGTTTTTGGAGTTGATAATTATAGATCTTAAAGTTTGTGTAGAGTCAAATGGGTCAATTTGATATTTGTTTAGCAAAGATAAATATTGAGCATCTTATAGAAGATCAAAGGAGTACATTGGCTCCAAGATGTCAAGAAACAATGAGATGAGGACAAATTCACATTGTTTAATGATTGAGAAAAGGTAAAGGATAATGATACAATGGCAAGTGGGTATTTTTACATATTTATTTAATGGTGAACATTGATATTTAAAGATCTGGTTGGTCCATACAGATTGACAGTGCGTATTGAGTCAACATTACAAGGGTACACAAGATGAGGTCAAAGTGATTGAAGTTTAACATTTGAGAATTGACACCTATGAATTAAAGTTAGAATAAGATTTATGGTTAAATATTGATCTAAATTTGAAATTACATAAGATTCAAGCTTTGTGTTCAAATTTAAACTATGACCATTTGTATTTGAATATTTGAATTTATGAAAGAAAGACCAATGTCTAGTTTTTAAGTCATATCTTTCGATCCGAAATGAATTTGACCATATATTAAAAATTTAAGTGGTGTGTTATCAAAGGTTCATCTATAAATATGGATTTGAAGATCTGTAATTGTGTACAAAAAAGATATTAAGCTCCAAATTTGACTATGTTTTCATATATGTTCTGCAAGTGACCTGAGAAGGATATTTGAGCTTGTGTTGATGTTGTTTTGATGCTTCATGATGAATTAGATATTTGGGAGTGTTGTATAATATATGAGTATGATTTTTATGTTATTTGGAGGTTTTACCAATTGATTTTTTGTATAAACAAAAGTTAATAAGTTTATTATGTCTTTATTCATAATGTTCTAGTGCACCAGGTCAATGTTTGAGTTGTTTAAGCATATGCAAAGGTGAGAAAAGATGAATGTGATCAATTAAGTATGTCAAAGGGGACATAAGAAGTGGAACCATGTGTTTTTAAAGTGTTCATGTGTTATTTTTTTTATGAAGTGTTAAAGGAGTGAATGGGTTCACATGAGACCTATAAGAGCTACAAGGGCCTTATTAAAAGGTGTAGTTGCTTAAAGGTGACCCATAGATGCTATGGCAGACCTATGAAGTTTGTATTGAGATATGTATCAATAAAATAGTTTCCTTAATGGTTAATGTATGCATAATATCTGATTAAAATGGTGATGATCATGATTTCTCTATAAATAATGAAATAAAAGATGGTGATTTCTAGACTTGTGAGTGAGAGACAAAGGAGAGATTTGAGAGAGGATTGTATTTGTGATTTATGGATAAAAGGATGGGTAGAGTTACTTATGGATTATTTTAAGAGTATTAAAAAATGAGGACTATTTATATGACCTATTAGTCATGTTTATGTTGGTATAATAGTGCTTTTATTATTTGAGTATGAACGAAGGTGAAGAGTGATAAGCAAAGGCCCATCATCAGATGTTGAAGACATTAATTCAAAGGTGGATGTGTTTATAGGTGTTTTTGTGTAACACCATCATCTAATGTGTTTTTACCCTCCTTTTAGGGTAAAACTTAATATAAGTTTGGTTGTTGTTGTAGCTCAACTAGATAGGTGTGGCAGCACCTTATGGGATTATAGTCTCACTAAATAGGGATTGTAGTTCCTTGATCATTTGTAGATGTTCTAAACTAGTTATTTTTATTATAATATAGTAATCCAATTATAGGCTCTAGTAGGTTTTATTCCCCAAGAGGGTTTCCCATGTATATCATGTGTTATGTGATTGATCTTGCATTGTCTCTTTGTTCATTGATATGAATAATGTGTATGATTGATGAATGATTGTGGTAATTAATTAAGTGTTTATAAAGATCAAATTTGAATTTGGATTATTTTGTATCACTGATTCATCCCCACTCTTAGTGAATGTACCTCTAACAATTGGTATCATAACAAATTCTTTTGGTAAAGGCTTAATAGCTTGAAGGTGATCTAAGGTACAATATGGGTAGTCATCAAGGAGGTTTCTCTACTAAGCAAGTACCAATGTTAAATGGATCTAATTATTCTTTTTGGAGTGCAAGGATGAGGACATGAATTATGTCCCTAAGGTTTGATGTATGGAAATATATTTTGAATGGTTATGTTGATCCTATTACTACTCCATATAGTACTATAGACAAGAAGTTGTTTGAGAACAATTCCAAGGAAATGAATGATATTACTTGTGTTCTTTCAGAGACTGAATACACCAAGGTAATCCATTGTAAAAATGCTAAAGAGATATGAGACAAATTGTATATTATTATTGAAGGAGATTAAAAATTTAATCTTTCTAAGTTGCAGACTAACAAAAGGAAATTATAAAGTCTCAAGATGAAGTAAGAAGATTATGTAGCATCTTTTCTATAGAGATTTGATGAGACTGTGAACATCATCAGAGGTCTTAGAGATAATATTAAAGAGACTATTGTAGTACAAAATGTATTAAGGTCTATATCTCTCAAGTTTGATCCAAAATTATCTACTATAGAATCATGATCTTACCCCATTGATGATGGATCAATTACATGACACCTTTACTACATATGAGATGAGATTAAATGATGATATACCACCAGAGAAGGAATTTGCATTCAAAAAAAATATGAAGCCTAATAAGAATTTTAAAGGCAATAAATCTAAAGAGGATGACATATCTAATATTGATGATGATGAACTAATTATTTGATTACTAGGAAATTGAACACAATCTCATGGAAGTATAAGGGTAAACAACTCTTAAAATTCTTTAATTGTGGAGAGATAGGTCATTTTTCTTATAAGTTCCCTCATAAGAATGAAAATATTGATGATGAAGATCATGGTGAAGCACAAGATGAAGAAAATAAGAAAGGTTCAAAAAAAAGTATAACAATGAGAATAAGTCCTTAAAGAGCAAGAAGGGTATTTACACCAAAGAATATTTTAGCTCATCAAATGAGAATTAATATAGTGAATCAAAATATGATCATGAATATGATGGTCCTATTGAAGAAGAATCCTTGTTCATGTATGAGGAAGGAAGTTGTTCACATCAGAAGGAGTCTATTTTGAGTGATTTAGATGATGATGAAGATGAGGTGGACTGTGAGACTATTTTGATGAATGTTCTTAAAGAACTAAAGATTGAGAATAATTTCAATAAGAAGATAAAATATAAATTCAAGGACTATGAAGATTAATTTATTTTGTATGAGGTAAGATTGAATGAAGATACCAAGGATCAAAAATATATAATCAATCATATCAATAGGAAATTGGAAATTTTGTTTACAAGCCTAAAATCTAAATAAGTTGAATGTTCAAGGTATGTTTTTGAAAATTATTATTTGAAATATGAGCAAGAAAAGATAGCTAGTAAGGTGAAGACATTTGTGAGATTTGAAAAGAGCTCATGTGATCTATATAATATTCTGAGTGGTTAAAAGCATGTTAGTGATATAACTAATCTTGGATATGAAGAATAACAAAATAATGTAACTCAAGACAAGATGAATACTAATGTGAACTAGGACAATCATAACTTAAAGACAAATTAGATCAAACAACCAAATGCCATGAGGTATAAAATATTCAATGTTTACTATTATACATGTAATTAATTTGGTCATAGGGATAGAGAGTATAAGAGACATGATATAAATGAATTTGGTTAGGACTATGATGGATGTCATTGATAAAAATGTGTGAATATAATTAGGTGCTTAAACTATCTTGATATGGGACACTTTGCAAATCATTATCCACATAAGATTAGATAAGGTGAGTCCTCTTAAAAAAGGGGATGTTATTTTATTTATAATGAAAAAGGACATATGTCAAGTTTTTATCCAAATATGGTAAGATAAATTGTGTTTACATCAAGGAATATGGTGTGATACAATTTTAAATAGAGATCTCACGTTGTTAGGTTTTGTAAGCAAAGGTCTATAAGTCAGAATAGGTTTAATCAGGCTCCTAGAGTGCAAGAAAGAAGTCAAGTCAACACATGGAAGATAAAGGTGATAATTATGAGTCATGATGAGACTTATATGTCAAAGTAATCTATTTGATATGGTGGATAATGATTCATGAGTTAAGGAGTACCAATGGTTCTCATTGTCTGCTCATGTTGAGAATGAAGAGATCAAGCTCAAAGAGAAGACCAAGGTACTGGTTGAAGCTAGTAATGAGGTATGTATGGATCCAAGTGAAAATCTTGTTGTTGTTGAGAATGTATCATGAAAATAAAATAAACTATATGTACCTAATGATGAGGTTTTAAATTGGAAATAATATTCTTCAAATGAAAAGGTATGTCATGAATCTGTGTTGTCTCCATGTATTATCAATCCAATCATAGAAGAAAAGGAGAATGTTTTAGTGAATGAAGAAGTAGTTTCTCCTAAGAAAAAGAAGAATAATAATAAATATAAGTATTAGATGACTAAAGAGGAGAAGTAATGTGATGAGTTGTGATAAACTCATGGTTTCACACTGTGGTAAAGAATTGTGGTGTAGATGATGTCTCTGACTATGCTTCTTAGGAGACATTTTTCTTGTGGAAAATCAAGTTTGTGTGCTCAAGATTATATTTACAATATGAATAGATAATTTTTGTGATCTTATAAGGTTATCATCTAAGGTGGAACAACAAGTTCATGAGCTTGCTCCAAAGGTTTATGAAGGAGCTATAATACAGGATCATAATGGATGGTTCTAGATGGTATAATGATTTTGATGAAATATCAAGAAGATTTTGATGATTATAAAGGTATATAAACTTATTTGTGATGTGATCCAAGTGATTTTCTATTTTTAAGGTATGTTTCAGTCAAATTAAATACTTTTGAGTGCTTTATAGTTTCTTAGTTTTTTGGCTTAAGGGCAAGCAAGCCTAAAATGGGTTATAGGAAGTCAAGGCTCTAAATGGTTTGGAATCTCAATTTTTTGTCTATAAATGTGTGATGGGTGTTTCCAATTGTGAAATAATTCTAAGAGGTGTGATTTGACTAGAAGGAGGTTTGTTGACTTTGATTATTTTGAGATTCTAGGGTTTTGAGCTTTGATAGAAAAGTGATTTTCCTTGTGAGTTGAGGTCTAAGGCTTATTAATAGGTTGAATGGTCGAAATGGGTTTTCAAATCAAAATTCACAAAGATTTAAAGGTTTTTGGTTCTCATTTTATTCATGTTTTTTCAATATGGAGGGATAATTGGCTAGTGTAGACATCCAATTCCTAACACCATTTGTGTTGAAATTGTCAACCTTACTCGAATTACACTCAAATGCACATTTTAGGTCAAAATATATAGTGTCCTAAATGGTTCAAAATTGTCATTTACAAGTGTCAATTTAGGTCAAAGTATCCCTAAATAGGGCAATGCATTTTTTGGGCTAACTAACTTTAATCAGATCATTTTGAGTCAAAATGACCATTTCACTATTTAGTGCTCTAGATCACTCTTTTCTTCCAATTCATTAGTAAAAATCATGTACCTTTTTTATTTTTTGTTTGCAACATCCTAAATGGGATTACAGTCCCAACACATCTAACGTCACCTTCTAATTCCTCTCTAGTCAAATTATGACCTAGTAATATGACTTTTTGACCATTTTAATTAATTGAGGGCTAATTTTCAAATAATTGAACAAATGTTGATTAACCTTGTTTAAGGCTAATTAATCCAAATAAAGAGATTAAGTGGATTTTCCATGTGAGTTATTGAATATTTCTTTTTGAAAATTGATTCTTATTATCTACATCACCTAGTGACATCATCTATGGGATGGCATCCATCAAGCCATAAGTGCATAAAATATCAAGATTATGGGTCACCCATGCCTAGTTAATGCCTCTCATGCCTCTTCAATTCCCCTTACTCCAAGGTCATGATGAATATAATTATGGATTTAATTCTAAATATTAGGATTATCCTCAACCACACATCTTCATCTCAAGATGGATGGTTCAGGTTGATCCTGACCAATATCAAAAATCTATAAATAGAGAGGCCTCACAATATCATTTCTAAGCTATTTTGGTGCAAAGTTATTATGCTCAAATATCTTCAAAGCTTGAAAATTGTAAATTTATAATGCTAAATTGTTTCCACAAAGCTTCATTGATTTTCTAATTTAGTGATTTACAATCAAGAGCCTAGGTTTTATGGAGTGTTCTTGAGGCATTAGAGGAGCTTAACACCATTGTTGACAAAGACAAGGATGTTTGATCAAGGGAGAACATGTTTTTGAGCCACAAGGGTATGATGAATCCATTTGAGAAGGTAATATGGTGTTTCTTTCTTTCATTTCTTTCTTGATATCCTTTATAATTCTTATAGGAATAGATAGGCTTAGTTAGTTAGTTCTTTATGCATGTTTCACTATTTATGAACTAATGCCTAACTAACTTGATTTGTAATCATTTATACATCTTGGCATACCCAGTGGGACAAGATGCATCTCACACCTAAAGAAGATCAGTTTGCAACTCTAAAATATCTATTTATGCCTTTAAAACTCTTGCAAATTGATTGTCTAACTTTATTTTTCCATTTTTTGTTGCCATGGTTTTTACACAGTAACTGACATCAATATAAATAACAACATTGGTTACTAACTTAACCAATGTTGATTAGTAGAATCAACATCAATTAGATCTTGTTTAACCATAACTGACATTGGTGGTATTAATCGACGTCAGTCACTATGTTTTTCAAAAAACATAGACCCAAGAGCTACTTCTTCAAAGTTTATTGTTTCAAGATAAAAATAAATTCAAAGCTGAAGGACATGCTAACAATTTTCCTATAGAACCAAGATTAAAATTTGCTCAAAACATGTTTAAATCACCTTTGAATGCTTTAAAATTGATTAGGAACCTTATTTTGGTGAATTTTTTCAAAGTTTGCAACTAAGACCAAGGGGTCAAATGAATACCACTAAACATTTTATTTGGGTTTAAAATTGAACGCACTTGTCAGTTTTTGCTTGTAATAGTTGTTTAATTAGATTTTCTTTGGCAAAGAGAGGAATGTTGTGTGTATGCTCTTCTATTTGTCCCTTATAGGGAACCCTTGGAATCAAAAGCACCATTTATATTGCAAATAGCCTAGTCCAAGGCTTAGAAAGAATGTCACCTAAATCACTCCCCAAAAACTCGCTAAATTTTGGGTGATATTGAAAATGACCCTAAAGTCTTTCTATTATATGCTTTCTTTATTTTCATGTAAAATTGGCTTGCGAGGGGGACTTCATCACCTCCCGCAAGTTCTTTAGGGAAGCTTTGACCTGGGGTTTCATCTCCTGGTATTGACTTTATTTGGCTCCTTTGGAGTTGCATACAAGACGTAATGGCACTTTAGACATCACACTACATTGAATGAATAGTAGGATGTAGTGGTTACAAAAAGGGCTATACATTTTTGTAACAAGCTTATTGATATAGACCCAAAATCCATGCTTTTATTTTGCATTGTTTGGCATGAAAGTCATTGTGCAATTGATTCCCCTAGAATGATAGAATCCTTGATAGTTTAATAGAACCCACATTGTCATACCTCATCAATTTAGACTTAAGATGTTTTTTTTTGTCATTGGCTTACTTGGTCTGGATTTGTGTCTAAAACTACTTGTTAACTCAAATAACTTAACCAAAACACATTGTCCTTAATTTTATTGAGCAAGGGAGGTGTTACACTGTCCAAATGGAAAATTCATCTTTTCCTTGTTCAAATTGTTATCAAAAGCTTTGTGTCATGTCATCCACTTTGGCACAGTTATGTTACCCAATTGAGTCTAGATATGTTACCCAATGTGTTTAAATCCTTCATTTATAATCCACATTGTCCTTAATTTTATTGAGCAAGGGAGGTGTTACACTGTCCAAATGGAAAATTCATCTTTTCCTTGTTCAAATTGTTATCAAAAGCTTTGTGTCATGTCATCCACTTTGGCACAGTTATGTTACCCAATTGAGTCTAGATATTTTACCCAATTTGTTTAAATCCTTCATTTATAATCCACATTTTAAATTGAACCTTTCTAAGTTCTAAGGATTGGTGCATCAAAGTGCGTTTGCCATTTATGCATTAAGCTTATTTTAACTTAGGTTCAATTTTATATTTAGATTGAAGGTCATTTATTAATAATCAAAATCACATTATCATCTTGGTGGACTCAATTCATCTTGCATATCACTCACGTTTTGGGTCTTAGAACATATTTTATCCTACTAGAATCATGTGGCAACATTGTGTTGCCTATTTGGTCCTAGCTTTATACTAAGTGATTCGTGTATGTTTTTACATCTTGAGTTAGTCCCTTTTGTCTTATTCATAATCCAGAGAGATTTCCTCTAAAATTCTAGGGTCAACTTATCAAATTTGAAGCTAGCTTTTGTAGTGTGAGTGTATCAGATCTAGGCTTTGGTGTACTAGTTTTTACCTTGGGTTAAGTAAACTCATGAACTAAATCTTCTAAATTGTGCATGGTTTCAAACCACCATCCCTTAGAGTCTCATTGGTACCTTGGTTATTTTTTTAAAAGAGATCCAAATCATACTTTTATTGGTTTCCTAACATTGGTCCAAAGTTAGTCAAACACACAAAATAGCTCTTTTTAGACATGACTCAAAGGTTCACTCGTAGTGGGGCCTCTTATGGCCTTAGTTATGGGGATGAGAAATTGTATGATGGTCAACATAAACCCATTTTTTTGATGATATCCCCACAATATTAGGATTTGAAGATGATTACAATGAATATCAACCCCAAGAAGATCAATATGAAGCCCTTCTTATATTGATAGAACCAAGTGCTAGACTACCTTCTAACTTTCCTACAGAATAATTGAAACCTTAGTTAGAGAAGGATAACAATGAAGGTAAGAGAAATAACTTACACAAATAGACATACCTTCTTCTTCTAACAAAGGAAAGGAAATAAAAATAGATTCAAAACCCACAAATCTAGATTTTCTAGCTAAGATCAAGATAATAAGTCAATGATATGCAGATCAACTTGTCACAGACTTAACTGACTCCCTAGTTGCCACTTCAATTCACAATAATGCTTCAAAAGAACAAAAAGATATGGTGGAAAGTATGTAATAAGTATTGGATGAGAACATTACCATAGTTGATCAAGGTAATCTAAATGAATAGTTAAAGTCATAAGAGACCTTACAAGATGTTCCATTTGACATGGAACATACATTCTTTGATCATCAAGAACCTCTTATTACTTTACAAACTAAAAAACCCAAACATTTAGTTTAAATTGAGGAGATCCCTCAAACAAACCAAAAAGTGGTAAATAATCATAGAAATTTCCAAAATCAACAGTGTGAAACAGCCAAATCCAGGGAATGTTTTACAAGCCGAGAATCAATGGCCTATGTTCTCAACTCAAGTAGCAAATCAGAACAAAATCATGGATTGAAAGGTATATGCTCCCTATATATCCACACAAAATCAAGGGCACATTCCACTCCAATAGCAACAAAATTAGGGGCACATTCCACCCCAATACCAAAAAAATTAGGGGTAAATTCTACCCCAAGAACAACAAAACCATGGGCACATTCCACCCCAACAACAACAAAATCAGGGGCACATTCCACCCCAATAGTAAAAAAAACTAGGAGCACATTCCTCTCCAACAACATCTTATCTAATCCACAAATGCACCAAACATGCAAGAATGGAATTATATGAAGGAAATTATCCAAATATTGGAGATGAATAATAGATTCAAAAAGTACAAATTCAATGAGATATGACCATATCCATTTGACTTATCTATTATCCAAAACCTCTTTCCACCTCACTTTGAGGCACCCAAATTTGATAAACACAAATGGAAATGAGATTTGTGTGAACACATACAAGCATTCTTCATCTTGTGTCAAGAGGTTGCTTATAGTAGCAAGTATTTATTATGACTATTTCCATGAAGTTTAGCAGGACAAGCTCTTGATTCGCTACTTAAACTACCCAAGGGATCAGTTGTGGATTAGAATGACTTATCAAAAAAAATCTTTAACCATTTCTCATATAACATAGAACATGAATTGATTGTTGTTGACTTATGCAAAGCTAAACAACATGATGGTAAAAATTTTGTTGCATATTTACAAAGGTGGAGAGCATTAACAGGCTACTTTCAATATAATTTATCAAAGTTGAAGCTGTCTTTTGTAGTGTGGGTGTATCAAAAAGATCTAGGCTATGGTGTACTAGTTTTCACCTTGGGATAAGTAAACTCATGAACTGAATCTTCTAAATTGTGCATGGTTTCAATCCACCCTCCCTTAGAGTCTCATTGGTACCTTGGTTATCATTTAAAAGAGAGCCAAATCATACTTTTATTGGTTTCCTAACATTGGTCCAAAGTTAGTCAAACACACAAAATAGCTCTTTTTATACATGACTCAAAGGTTCACTCATAGTGGGGCCTCTTATGGCCTTAGTTATGAGGATGAGAAATTTTATGATGGTCAAGATAACCCCATTGTTTTTTATGATATCCCCATAATATTAGGATTTAAAGATGATTACAATGAATATCAACCCCAAGAAGATCAATATGAAGCCCTTCTTATATTGATAGAACCAAGTTCTAGACTACCTTTTAACTTTCCTATAAAATAATTGCAACATTAGTTAGAGAAGGATAACAATGATCGTAATAGAAAGCTTTTACACAAATAGACATACCTTCTTCCTCTAACAAAGGAAAGGAAATAAAAATAGAGTCAAAACCCACAAATCTAGATCTTTTAGATAAGATCAAGATAATAAGTCAACAATATGTAGATCTACTTGTCACAGACTTAACTGACTCCCTAGTTGCCACTTCAAGTCACAATTATGCTTCAAAAGAACAAAAAGATATGGTGGAAAGTATGTAATAAGTATTGGATGAGAACATTACCATGGTGGATCAAGGTAATCTAAATGAATAGTTAAAGTCATAAGAGACCTTACAAGATGTTCCATTTGACATGGAACATACATTCTTCAATCTTCAAGAACCTCTTGTTACATTACAAACTCAAAAACCCAAACATTTAGTTTGAATTGAGGAGATCCTTCAAACAAACCAAAGAGTGGTAAATAAACATAGAATTTTCCAAAATCAACAAAGTGTGAAATAGCCAAATCCAGAGAATGTTTTACAATCCAAGAATCAACAGCCTATGTTCTCAACTCAAGCAGTAAATTAGAACCAAATCATGGATTGAAATATATATTCTCCCTATAGATCCACATAAAATCAGGGGTACATTCCACTCCAATAGCAACAAAATCAGGGGCACATTCCACCCCAATACCAAAAAAAATAGGGGTAAATTCTACCCCAAGAACAACAAAACCATGGGCACATTCCACCCCAACAACAATAAAATTAGGGGCACATTCCACCCCAATAGTAAAAAAACTAGGAGCACATTCCTCTCCAACAACATCTTATCTAATCCACAAATGCACCAAACATGCAAGAATGGAATTATATGAAGGAAATTATCCAAATATTGGAGATGAATAATAGATTCAAAAAGTACAAATTCAATGAGATATGACCATATCCATTTGACTTATCTATTCTCCAAAACCCCTTTTCACCTCACTTTGAGGCACCCAAATTTGATAAACACAAAGGGAAATGAGATCTGTGTGAACACACACAAGCATTCTTCATCTTGTGTCAAGAGGTTGCTTATAGTAGAGAGTATTTATTATGACTATTTCCATGAAGTTTAGCAGGACAAGCTCTTGATTCACTACTTAAACTACCCAAGGGATCAGTTGTGGATTAGAATGACTTATCAAAAAAGTTCTTTAACCATTTCTCATATAACATAGAACATGAATTGATTGTTTTTGACTTATGCAAATCCAAACAACATGATGGTGAAAATTTTGTTACATATCTGCAAATGTGGAGAGCATTGGTAGGCTACTTTCAACATAATTTACTAGACAAATAGTTGGCTGATATATTTACATAGAATTTGCATCTCAAAGTTACACATAATCTACGGTTAGCTTGTGCTAACTCATTTGAAGAAATTATTTACAAAGGAGTGTAGATTGAGAAGGCTCATATTACTAGTAGCCTTGTTAAGATATTTTCACAAAGACAAGCATATAATTAGACTAAATCACTAGATCCTCAAATAGTTACATAGGATAAGTATAAGGGATTTCACAAAAATAAGAACATGGTTGGAAATGGGGTGACAGAAACAAGACATGTACAAATGATACATGTTATTCCTCCTTCAAATGCATAATTAAATACCCCAAATCCATTACCTACTTTACAGAGACAACCTCCATGAAGAACATTTCATAACAATTTTAGAGCCTTTATCAATTTAGTAGAATCAGTTGAAGCAGTATTACAAAATCTCATTACAGTTAATTTAATTATATGGCTAGTATCAATGCCATTTCCTCAAGATCAATGAAAACCAAATTGGTACTAATAAAATGAATGGTGTAACTTTCATCATGTTGCTGGTCATGGTGTATATCATTATGTTCAATTATGACATATTATTGAGGACTTTACTGAAAATGGTGAGCTAGAAATTAAGTTAGCCCCTAATCAAGATACAAATCAAGATATGGGAATCTATAAAGACCCCTTTCCTTGACATGATCCACCACCACCAAGAAACAATCAAAATGGTCAAAATCAAGGATAGAGGTAGAATCAAAACAAACAACAAGGTCAAAATCATAATGAGCATAATCAATATCATGATCCCCACACTAATAATGTGGCTTATAATAATGTACCTTTTGACGACAATAACATCGTGGGATGCATTTTTGTAACCCATATTGCCACTATTACTATGGCACTGCTTGGCCAATCTCATGTTCCTCACAACATGAGACCCATCATTCTAGGGTCAGTACCCTCTCCCCTTAGTAATACCATGTCAAGTTTGCAACATCATGTTGTTACTCTATTTGCATGAGTTACTAATCCTAAACACTAGTACCATTCTTCTTAAGGCTCCTGGCTAACTTAAAATTATAGCAATGTTGTTAATCACCCATGAATCACCATCCAAGGCCCTTTGTCTCACTCTTCTAATTACAATGACTCCTTGTCACCTCTAGGTTATGCAGTTACAACTAGATGCTCGTGAGTTACCATCCAGGGCCCTTCACCCACTTATTTCCATAAACCCAATGAGAACATTGTGCCAATGGTTCTAAAGCTGAATACTATCCCAATAAAGACTAAACTAGATCAATCCATAATTCAAAGGCCTTATATTATAATGGACCAATTAGATAAAACCCCTCTACAAATTTCCATATTAGAACTCTTGCAGACATCTGATGTCCATAGAACCATCTTTAACAAACTTTTACAAGAGTTTATTATGCCTAATGATATAAACCTTGATCAGTTCCAGAACCTAGTTGGACATTTATCTTCATTTTGGCAAATCACATTTGATTAAAAGGACATGTCCACCCTTGGCCCAAACCACAATAACCCACTATTCATTGAGATAATCATTTTGGATCACAAGATCAAGCAGTTTCTTATAGATAATGGTTCAGGGTTGAACATCATATCTCTTAAATTGATGTGATGATTGGGATACATGGATGAAGATATTCAGCCATAGACTATTACAATCAAGGCTTATGACAATGATGAGAGGGAGTCATCTAGTATAATTTGGTTATTAGTCATGGTTGGGGCTATTTCTCATGACACGTTATTCCATATTATGGATATTGAACTTCCTTATAACATACTTATTGGTCATACTTGGATTCTTGAAGTACAAGTAGTTCCATCTACTCTTCATCAATGCCTTAAGTTTCCCCATGATGGGATTGAGGTTACTATTCCCATTGATCATTAGCCATACCAATACTACAAATATCTTGAAGCAAAGTTTTATAATTATAACTATTTCCCAAGTTCTAAATTCATTTCAAAGAAGAAAAAAGCCACCATTTCTCATCCATCTCCATCTAATTATATAGACCCTAGTGATATAGGCTCTACTTCAGGTGATCCATTTCCTATAGCTCTAGCCAAATAGGTGATTATTAAAGACACAAACATTTCCACATACCATCTAAAGGATGTCCTCCATATTTCAAAATTACCAAAATCCCCTAAAACATTTGGTAAGCCTAAAACTTCCCAAACTCCTAACAGACCCAATCAAATTTGGCAACCAAAGAAGAAGCAACCAAAACCTCCTGTGGTTTTTGTACCTATGATTACATCAAAGAAAGATTGAGAGGATTTTATTGAGGGAGATTGGTTATATTCTGAGGACCTTGTAGATTATTTTTAGAATCCAAAGTATCCTATCCATGACAGGATAATGGATCATCATGACTATATAGGGAAAGGCCTTGGCCCGCAGGCGTAAGGAATTTTAGAGCCCTTATTAGCTGGAGTTATCAATGGGAATCATGGTCCCAAATTTAAACCACCATAGGATGACCTCATAACATTTGGTAGTGACTCATTTGAAGTGACTAGTAACAAGACTCCTAGTAGTGACATAATATCCCATTATAGCCTTTTTGATGAGCTTGTTGATTCATATTTATTTGATTCAAATGCCATATTGACCATAACATCTATTGGAGATTCCTATCTAAAATCAAAAACCCATCTTGGTGGTGTTTCCCTTCCTAAAGTAGGACATTATATCTTTACCATTGGTGCTTCCCATCTTAAATTAAACCCTCACTATAACCTAAGCCTTTTCCATCCTGAACTCATAGATTGGGATCAACAAAATTTGGTCATATGCCTCGATGAGTTTCAAAATCAAGAATAAATTGTAGAATACATGGACCTATGAGATGCATTCCCCATTGGTGATCATAAATAGGGTTTTGATTTTTCATTGAACTCTTCTACCTACTTTGGAGAGTAGGCAAACTTTCTTGGTCATAATAAAAAACAAACATCAAGATCTTTAGGTGAAAACCTCTTTGAGGCACTAGTTAATCAAGGAAAAAGTAAAGAAAAGGACAAGACTTTGAGTGAAAACCTATTTCAATCACTCCCAAGTGGGAAATTTTTATCACCCCCATAGGACATAGAAAGTCCATCTAGCCCAAGTTCCATAGCTAGTACAAGCATCTCTTCAAAACAACATCAAATATTTGAGCATTTTGCTCTTGAGTTTCCAGAGGTCTTTGTTGATTGGAATTTACTTGAAAAGGCAGATTTTGATTCTTCATATTATCCATATCTTTGGGAGGAATAATAAGAAGATATATTATAATAAGATGATCGTGATCATACATTTCCTACAATTATAGATGATGGATCCACACTCCTTATGGAGAGCACAACATAAGTGAATTTGGAAACCCATGAGGATCCCAAAAGTGTTTATCTTAGAGCTTCCCTTACTAAAGTAGAACATGAACATATTATATCCATTCTTAAGAATTATATAGACATGTTTTCATGGGCATATTCTGACATGCCAGGCCTAGATCTAGATTTAGTTGTGCATCATCTAGTTTTTCACCCTGATGTTAAACTAGTCAAGAAAAAGTTGAGAAAGATGCATCCACACATGGCCCTTTTGGTTAAGAATAAGATGTAAAAGTTTTTAGGATCTAATTTTATCAGACCATTGGACTACTCTAAATGTATTTATAACATAGTTCCAGTAAGTAAAAAGACCCCAAGCATATGTGTTTGTACTAATTTTCATGATATCAACAAGGCATGGCCCAAAGATGATTTTATTCTACCCAACATCGACATGATTGTTGACTCAAATACTAGGTACGAGATGTTATCCTTAATGGATGGATTTTCTAGTTATAATCAGATGAAGATAGCCCCTTAATTTCAATATAAGACTATGTTCACCACTCTATGGGGGACATTCTATTACCAAGTCATGACATTCGGTTTGAAGATTGTTGGAGCCACATATCAACATGAAGTCACTGTCATATTCCATGATATGATGCATGACATTTTTAAGGACTATGTTGATGATATACTAGCAAAATCAAGAACAAGAGCTGGACACCCTAACATTTTATGAAGACTATTTGAGAGGCTTTGTGCATATAAAGTCCACTTGAATCCTAAGAAATATTTCTTTGGTGTCACATTAGGAAAATTTATAGGGTTCATTGTATCATAACGAGGGATTGAATTCAACCCTAAAAAGGTCACCGCTATTATGAAAATTACTCCACCAAACAATCTTAAATAGTTGCAAGGTCTACAAGGCAAGATCTAGTCTATACGCAAGTTCATTTCTCAATTGACAGATAAGTGCCACCCATTTACCCATATCTTAAATAAATGGGGTAATATTTTAGTGGGATGAAGATTTTTAGATAGAATCTACAAATATTAAAACATACTTTGCCAATCCACTAGTCTTGTGACCTCCAACACAAGGAAAGCCACTGCTTCTTTACATATCAGCCATAAAACATGCATTGGGGGCACTTTTGGCTTAACATGATGACCATGGTAAGGAACACATAGTTTATTATTTAATTTGAACATTGGTAGCCTATGAGCATAATTATATGCCTATTTAGAAGGCATGTTTGACTATGGTGTTCGTCACTCTAAAATTGTGACATTATATGCTAAATAACAAAATTATTATTATCACCAATGTAGATCCTCTCAAGTTCCTCTTATCTAAATTATCTCTCCAAAGATGCATGGATAAATGGATTATGATCCTCAATGAGTTTGATATTAAATACCAAAATCAAAAATCAATCAAAGGGTATATTCTTGTGGACCAACTTGTAGAAGCTCCTATTATGGCCACTCAACCGCTTAACTTTGACCTTTCAAATGATTCTATCTTGATGATAGAAAAAGCATCACAAGAACTTGAATAGTGGACACTATATTTTGATGTATCCTTCACATATTAAGGATATGGAGCTGGCATATTATTAATAATACCACAAGGGGATTTGATCCCCAAAACCTTTCATATACAATTTTAGTGTACAAACAATATGGCCAAATATGAGTCATTAGTTGCAGGGCTCCATCTTCCCATAAAATGGGATATTCAAAGCTTAAAGGTATATGCATATTCATAGCTAATCATAAATTAGACAACTAATCAATATCAAACAAGAGATGATAATCTTGTTCCTTACAAGAAAATTATTGATGACCTTAAAAAACATTTTAAATCTCTACAGTTTGAGTAAGTTCCATGAATCAATAATAGATCTATAAATGCCATGAAAACAATTAATTCCATGATTCAAATGCATTGTAGTGCTAAAAAGTATCAATTTTTGATTGAAAATATTCTTCATCTAGCACATATTTTATCATATTCAGAGAGGATATGCACCATTGCTGATCCTAATCTCTCACTTGAGCTACCATGATACCAAGATTTTTATAACTATTTCCATAGCCATGTTTTTCCTACCAACCTTTATAATAACCAACAAAAAATTTTCCTTCATCAACTAACATGTTATATCCTCCTTGAAAACATGCTTTATCAAAAAGGCTATGATGGAATGCTTCTTCATTGTCTATCTTTGGGAGAATCTAAGCTGGCAGTAAAGGAGGTTCATGAAGGAATGTGTGGGGTCCATACTAATGGTGTAGTCTGAGTAAAGAAACTTCTCAAAATAGGCTATTATTGGCCCAAAATAGAGATATATGCTTGTAATTATGTAAATAAGTGTGTTCCTTGTTAGCAACATGGCAACTTGATACATGCACGTTCCTTACCATTGTAGCCAATTAAAACACCATGGTCATTCTCCACATGGGGTCTTGATCTCATTGGGAAAATTAACCCAACATTTTTAGATGGCCATAAGTATATTTCAACTACAATAGAGTACTTTACCAAGTGGATTGAGGCCATTCCTCTCACTTATGTTACCAAGAAACAAATATCCAAATTCATTCATTACCATATCATATGTCAATATGGCATCCCATCCTATATTATATCCAATAATGGTGTATCCTTTGTAAACCAAGATGTGAAAGCTCATTGTGAAAAATTCAAGATCAAGCACAAGAAATCCACTCCATATAACCCATAAGGCAATGGACAAGTTGAGGCATCAAATAAAACCATTCTATCCATCTTTAAAAATATTGTCAATGATGTTGGCTGTAATTAGCACTTATAATTTTTCCTACCCTCTAGAATTAGAGAACCAATCATCACACCCCAACTGGACCTACTCCATACTCCTTTGTTTTTGGCACTGAGACTATCATCCCAATCGATATTGAGATCCCATAATTAATAATATTATTGGAGTACATTGAAGATGATGAAGACTATAGAGCCTCATGACTACAAGAACTATAACTTCTTGATGTTAAGAGTTTGGTTACCCTACAAAACTTATAAGCCTATCAGAATAGATTGTATAGAAGCTACAACAAATTCATTCTCCCTCAAGAATTTGATATTGGTGACTTGGTTTTTAAAGAGAACCAGAAGAACAAAAATATTGAACCCAAAAAGAAAGGCAAATTTCAGCCTAATTGGTTAGGACCATGTATTGTCATAGTGAACTATGGATCAGGAGCATACCAACTAGATAAACCTAATGGTAAATAAATTTTAGAGCCCATGAACATCATACACCTTAATAGATTTTATGTAAGAACAATTTTGAACCATTTTCTATAAGACCCCTAATTTGGGGGCAATTTATGTTGTCATAATTTTATCTCACCCTTTTATCTTACCTTGAACACATTTTATACTACCCTGGTCCACTTTTCATGAGTCTCAATGGTAAAGGCTTTGAAATCTTGGCACTTTGAACACATTCTGCATCCCATTCTAGATTGCTCTCTTTGAGATACATATTATTTGTTATATCTAGGACATGTTATAAGCTTGAACACTTTTTGTCCCTTGACAAATTATGATCTTGATTATGTCTCATGAGCATTATGAACATCTTTAGTAGCAGTTCTACAAAGCAGTTCAGCTAGGACAATCTTGTGCAATTTTTGATAGGTGAACAGCCACATCTTCTCAATACAAGTATTTGTTGTTTTATTGTTTTATCAATAACCTTTCTCTTGTTGATTTGTGAGCATGGGCCATTTTAGCTAACTTAGCTATCTTGTTGGAACCTCTACTCTTAGGACGCACATCTCCTCAACTAGATGGTCCCACCTTATACATATTTTATCCCCAAAACACTAAAAACATTAGAAATACTTTGAAAATACCAAAAACATTAGAACGATCCACAAAAGAAATAAAATCATTGTATCATACTTTTATACATTTTTACATTCTCGTTCTACCATCCCATGTTCTCACCATTTTGTGAGCAACTGTTACATTTGAATGCTCTCACCATTTTATGAATAACTATTAAGTTTGAATGCTCTCACCATTTTGTGAGCAACTTTTAAGTTTTAAAGCTCTTGCCATTTTGTGAGCAATTATTAAGTTAGAATTCTCTTGCCATTTTGTAAGCACAGAAACACTAGTTCATTTCATCTAATCCCATGCACTTATTATTTTGCAAGATCATTCTTTCTCATCTCATTAGCTTCTTGTTTGCCAAACCATTCTCATTTATTTTTCATATCTTCCATTTATTCTATAACATTAATCATGATGATCTGATCATCATTTTTCTTCTATCTCATTCCCTAGGAGAACTACATTTGGCATAAAGTTCATGTTAGAACATGCATCCATGGAACTATGTAGGTAGTGTCCACTTGTTGTATACATCTAGAGTCAGCTCCGCTAACCCCTTCCTTTTCTTGTCTTACCCCATTTCTTCTATCATTGTTCCTCTTTAATTATGGAAAAATTATTGTGTCATTATACTTTGTTATGATGTAGTGCAAATTAACACCTCTATCGCACATGCATGAACATTTATCTTTAACCCACACTAACTTGGTTTTTGTTTGTGTGTGTTTTTTTGAGTTCTCTTGGTGTTTTGTTGTGATTTTTCACTTCTCCTTTTCTATTTTTATTACTTCTTGTCTCATCTTGGTCTTGTGTTTTCTTGATTGTTTTTGCTTATCTCTTTTGTGTTTCAGAACATCTTGATGATTCACATGGATCTTGATTGTTTATATCTTGATCCTATGTTATTACATTGTTCTTAGACCATTTTGTTTATTTTATTGTTGTTGGTCTCTTATTTTTCTATTTGATTTTGCTTTTTTGTGTTCAATAATGCCTTGATGGTCCACATGGATCTTGATTATTCATATCTTGGTCTCATGTTGTTAAGATGTTATTGCCTCTTTTTTTTTATTTTTTAATATTCCTACTTAAGATCATATCTTGATTTCAAGTTAGGTTCATTTATGTTTATATTTTTCTGTCGTTTACTTTTTTATTTAAATGTAGATTAATGTAACTCTAGTTTTGGTCATTATTTTACCATTATCCTTAGTTATAGGTATTCACATTTGAACTGACTCAGTGCAATTTGAATCTTATGTCATTATAAGTTATTCATACTTATGATGCCTAATTTATTTTCTTATAGTAAGCACTTTGTGCTCAAGTCTCAATGTCTTAATGTCAACATAAGCTCCAATAAATGAATCTCAAGAACACTTTGCAAAACCTAGGCTCATGATATGGAATTAGGCTTCTAGGTGGCATGCCTTTCATGCTTCTTTGTCTATGCTAATACATTCACCTCTTCACATACATTTTAAGTCTAATCAATTCTTGTTCATTTTTCATCATTTTTCATTCCATTCTCTTCTAAACTTGGGTGAACTACATTGGCTTGAAGTTCATGTGGGAACATGAGTCCATGGAACTATGTTGTCAACACTCAATTTTTATTGAGGTAATCTTAGCTATCTCCATTCTTATTTTCATCTCTCTCTTCACTTTTTTCATTCTCATTTGCTTGGTTTTATATGGCCTTTTTAAGCCATTTCACCATAGTATGTACGTTTGCACCCACTCACTTTAACCTATCTTTTCAGTTATATCCTTGATCTATTTTTATTTCCAATTACCCATGTTGGGGTACAAAAATTGAATAATGTCTAAATAAAATCATCTCTACAAGGTAAAATCATTATTTATTCTTTATCAATGATCAAGATTCACCCTACTGGGGTAAAACTATTTTATCATGATCAAATCTGCTATGGGGAACTTCTTATAATATTCTCTTTAGAGACCCCATTATAGTGGTGCTTCCCTTCCTAAAGTAGAACGTTCACCCTTTTCTTCTAATTCTAAGCTCTCTACATTAAATCCCATTATGGCAATGTCTTAGTGTGTGACTTGTCTTATGATTGATCAATGTCATAAACATGCAACTTGTACTCTCAAATTGGGTACATTTATAATGTGTCTCTTACATTTATGGATTGTATCTTTCCCATTCGCCCATATTTAGGGCCTATTATACTTATAATTATATTTATATCATTGATGGTAATCACATGTGCAAGCATTAGCTCATCTAGATGTGATCTATTCCATGGATTAACCTCTTGCTTTCTCTCTCTTTTCGAGAGTTCATCTTTTTCTTCCATCCTAGTATGCCCTCTCAAGGGGGCATCATAGATCTATTCCAATTTCTTCTTGACAACTCTTTTATTTTAAAATATGTTGCTTCATCTAAATGTCTCACTATGCCTTCTTAAATAGGGCCAAAATGTATACATCTAATTCCTAACACCATTTGTGTTAAAATTATCAATCATACGCAAATTGCACTCAAATGCAATTTTAGGTAAAAATATATAAAGCATCCTAAATGGTTCAAACTTGTCATTTACAAGTGCCAATTTAGGTCAAAGTATCCCTAAATAAGGTAATGCATTTTATGGGATAGTTAAATTTGATTAGATCATTTTGAGTTAGAATGACCATTTTGCCATTTAGTGCTCTAGATCACTATTTTCTTCCAATTCATTGGTACACATCATGTAGCTTTGTTATTTTTTGTTGGAAACATCCTAAATGGGATTACGGTCCCAACACATCAAATGTCACCTTTTAATTCCTCTCTAGTCAAATTATGACCTAGTAATATGACTTTTTGACCATTTTGATTAACTGAGGACCAGTTTTCAAATAATTGCACAAATGTTGATTAACCTTTTTTAAGGCTAATTAATCCAAATCAAGAGCTTAAGTGGATTTTCCATGAGATTTCTAAAATATTTATTTTTGAAAGCTGATTATTATTATCTACATCACCTAGTGACATCATCTATGGGGTGGCATCAATCAAGCCATAAGTGCATAAAATATCAAGATTATGGGTCACCCATGCCTAGTTAATGCCTCCCATGCCTCTTCAATGCTCCTTCTTCCAAGGTCATGATGAAGATAATTATGGATTTAATTCCAAATAGTAGGATTATCCTTAACCACACATATTCATCTCAAAATGGATGGCTCAGGTTGACCCTAACTAATCTCAAAAAACTATAAATAGAGAGGCCTCACAATATCATTTTTAAGCTATTTTGGTACAAGGTTATTATGCTCAAATATATTCAAATCTTGAATATTTAAAAGTTATAATGCTAAATTATTTCCAAAAAGCTTCATTGATAGCCTAGTTTAGTGATTTACAATAAAGAGCCTAGGTTTTATGGAGTGTTCGTGAGGCATTGGAGGAGCTTACCATGGTTGTTGATAAAGACAAGATTGCTTGATCAAGGGAGAACATGTTTTTGAGCCACATGGGTATGGTGAATCCATTTGGGAAGGTAATATGGTGTTACTTTATTTCATTTTTTTCTTTCTATCCTTTTTAATTCCCATAGGAATAGATAGGCTTGGTTAGGTAATTCTTTATGCATGTTTCATTATTTATAGACTAATGCTTGACTAATTTGCTTTGCAATCCTCTCTACAGCTAATGGGTTTGTGAAGGAATTTTTTTGTATAATATGATCTTGGTGATGAACATTGGTGTCCTTTAGGGGGCATATGAGATGATCCATATATGAAGTTTAAAGTCTTGAAGATGTGTCTATTGAAAGATGTGGGATCTGTAAGTTCTAGGTAGGGCTACAAGGAGGTTAGATAGGCTTAGTTTGAAGAAGAGTGATTTTTTCTTAGTTTATCTAAAAATATAAAGGTATGTTTATTTCAAGGTTATTTCTTAAGATTGGTTAAGATCATGTTTCTTATTTGGTGAGTGGAATGAAGTTTTGTTGGTGGTCCTTGTCGTAGCTTGAGGGAGAAGGCTAATAAAGTTGTATGTTGGTTCTTCATGGTGTGTGGAGATATGAAGATGATTTTATTAGGGTGAGTCCCTCTTAGATGTTTCTATATGTGTTCCATCAGATTTATGTGTTTATGTGTTCTTTTGTTATCGACTGCAGTGCTTGGTTGAAAAGAGTGATGGCATGGAGCAAGAGGATGGTGTCAAAGCAAGCAAAAATTGGCTCAAGGTAAGGGGTATTTTGTATCATCTTTATAATAGGTTCCTTTCCTATTTGATGGTATTTTTATGTTCTCAATATCATTTGGTGCCCACTTTTTCATTGTGTCAAAGGGGGACAAAGTTCCTGTTGTGGGAGTGCTTTGAGAGAGAAGGAAGGTGAGCTATATATTGCTATATATGATGTTTGTTTATATAAATTAAAAAGGGAGAGATAGTTTAATAATTATAAATTTTGTCATGGTGATGTCATAGAAGTGTCTTGGTGAGTGGATTAAGTTCCTTGATAGTCTATGTGACAATGACAAATTGTGCAATGTGCTTATCTTAGTATGTTTGGTTGATCTTATGTTTTGGCAATGTTAGAGATATTAAGGGATGAGTATGGAGTATTTATGATGTGAAATAGGTACCTATAATGTTTTATATGATTATATTTCTTATTTTCATAAGTTAAATTCATCTAGTTGTCCATAGTTTTCATCTAGACACTTTGGGTCTAGTGGCAAAAAATCTAAGTAGGTAGTTTGATGACATTACCATTGCCACGTGTGGATGAGTCAAGATGAAATGGTCAATGGGTTTGTTAATTATTATTCATATTTATTATGTTCTAAATCTTAGTTCATGCACTAAATCATGACAAAAGATATACAAGTACAAATTTGGGCTCTCAGGCGTTTTGATAGTGTTTTCTCATACTTAGCCAAATTTGCATGAGGAAAGAAAGAGCTGAGTAAGAATTTTTATGGTATCATATCTTGCATGTGTGGAAATTTTATGATAATTTGAGCATATGGATTTTTTAAATTTTTATTCTTTTTTATTTTTGATAAATATTTGATCATGTGTTGAAGCACGTCAAAATATATGCATGTTCAAATTTGGTCTTCCAAACAAGTTTCTGGCATAGTTGGCTTTGTGAAAAAATATTTTGAGAAGTAATTTTAAGGAGATATATCTCATATGTGTGAGGGTTTTACGAATTTTTTTTGATATGGTTATATTATCCTATGACAAGTGTTCATATGGTACAAATATGAGGTCATGAGATTTATCAAGGCAAAAGATATATCTATACAAAGTAGGCTTTCCAAGCATATTGCAGTCGGTCCCCATACTTAGTCAATTTGCATGATGTTAAAGATCTAGACCCAGTGGAGATCTAATGTTTCACAAGATTTTTAACTTCCATATCTAATGGTGTGCATATATTTAAATGGGTCAATGCAACTGTTGTTTAGCAAAGATAAATATTGACCATCTTATAGAAGATCAAAGGAGCATGTTGGTTCCAAGATGCTAAGAAGAAGTGAGATGAGGATAAGTTAACATTTTTTAAAAACTTAGAAAAGGTAAAGGATAAAGATATAATGGTGAGTGTGTATCTGTATATATTTATTTAATGGTGAGCATTGATAGTTAAAGACTTGGTTGACCTATAGAGATCAATGGTGCGTATTGAGTTAACATTGCAAGGGTACACGAGATGAGGTTAAAGTGATTGAGGTTTAAAATTTTAGCATTGGAACCTATGTGTTAAAGTTTAAATAATATCAAAGGTGTGATATTTATCTAAAGTTGAGAGGACATGAGATGTGAGCTTTGTGTTCAAATTTTAACTATGACCATTTGAATTTATGAAGGAAAGACCAGTGTTAGGTTTTTGAGTCATATATTTTGATCCAAAATGAATTTGACCATGTAGTAAAAATAAAATTGGTAGGGGAATACAAGACACATTTATAAATATATATTTAAATATATGAAAGTGTGTACAAACAAAGATATTGATCTCCAAATTTTAATGTGTTTTCATATATGTTCAGCAAGTGATCCGAGAAGGATATTTGAACTTGTGTTGATGTTATTTCGATGTCTCATGATGACTTAGATATTTAGTATTGTTGTAAAATCCATGAGGATGATATGTATGGTATTTTTAGGTTTTACCAATTTATTTTTTATATGAACAAATGTTAATAAAATGACTACGTTTGTTCATAATGTTCATGAGCACCAAGTTAGTGTTTGAGTGATTTAAGCATACACAAATGTGAGAAAAGATGAGTGTGACCATTTGAGGAATTCAAAGGAGACATAAGGAGTGGACACATGTATTTTATAATTGGCCCTATGTTATTTTTTTGTTTGATGAAGTGATAAAGGAGTGAATGGGTTATAATAGCTACAAGGGCCTTAATAAAAGGTTTAGCTGCTTAAGGATGACCCATAGATGCTATGGATGACCTATGAAGTTTTTGTTGATATATGTCTCGATAAGATAGTTGTATTAAGGGTTAAAACATGCCTAATATTTGACTAAGATGGTGATGATCATGATTGCTCTATAAATAGTGAAATCAGTTATGGTGATTTCTAGACTTGTGAGTGAGAAACAAAGGAGAGATTTGAGAGAGGATTTTATGTGTGATTTATGGATTGAATGAGGGGTAGAGTTACTTATGGATGAGTTGAAGATAATAATATATTGAGGACTATTTTTATGACATGTTGGTCATGTTTTTATTGGCACAATAGTGCTCTTACTGTTTAAGTGTGAGTGAAGGTGAAGAATGATAAGCAGAGGTCCATCATCAGGTGTTGAAGACATCAGTTCAAAGGTGGATGTTTTCATAGGTGTTCTTATGGTAGCTCATCATCTAAGGTGGTTTTAGCCTCCTTGCAAGGCAAATCTTGATAAAAGTCTAGTTGTTATTGTAGCTCAACTAGACAGGTGTAGTAACACCTTTTGGGATTGTAGTCTTACTAAATAGGGATTTTAGTTCCTTGATCATGTGTAGATGGTCTAAATTGGTTCTTTTTATTATATTATAATAGTCAAATTTTAGTTTCTAGTGGGTTTTATTCCCTAAGATGATTTCCCTCATATGTCAAGTGTTATGTGATTGATCTTGCATTATCTCTCTTGTTCATTTCTATGAATGATTTGTATCCTTCATGAATGTTTATGGTAACCGATTAAGTGTTTATAAATATCAAAATTGAAGTTAGATTATTTCATCTCACTGATTTATCCCCTATATGTTATTGTACCTCTAACAGTCTAATTATATTTATAACACTAGATGATTCTTGAAATACATTGGAAGACCTTAATGGGGAGATATAATGTGTGTGATAACCTTTAGTTTGTAGAGAAGGTCATAGAGGAGCCATTTCTTGGCTTATAAACATGATAGCCTACATAGAATGCAAATAAAAACATGAGAAGCTGAGTTTAGAAGCTCATATTAGTATGAATGCTTAGCATGGGATTATGAGGAGCTAAGATATATTGGAGAGAGTCCTAAACAAGTTTCTAGTGAAATTTGTTTGAGTATTTAATTTAATATTTTTATGAAGAATCATTAAGATGTAAAACCACTTAAAACCCTCCAAAACCCTTGTTAAGGACCCAATAGGAAATAATTTGATAATAATGTATCCAACAGGTATAATTTTAGTAGGAAAGTGACTTGTATGTGTAGAGGACTCCCCAGGGATCTTTCCCATCAAGTTGGCTTGCACCTTATTTGTACAAAAAAGGTACAAAATAGGTTTTCTTGACAATTTTTGATGTTTTTCAAGTACATAAGGGTTTAAAAATATGAATATCACCTTGGGAGATAGATTGAGACCTAATATAACTCCTCATATCCATTTCTTTCCCCATTCAATCACATAAGCACCTCTATAAGCACCTTCACTTTAGGCAATCCAAACTAGCATAGTGAATGGAAGGTGATCACCAAGTGAGAAGATGATAAGTCTACTTGAGAGGCCTTTTAAGGTCTACCTAATGAATTGGGATGAAAGGAAACTCTTTAAAAGTATCACATCACCCCTTACAAAAATTAGATTGAGCAATTGATAACCATCTTGGTGACAAGTGTAGGGACATACCTAGAGAGCTAGTGATTATGAATGTAGACAGTGAGAACACTTGCCTAGAAGAATATTAGTGATTAGGTACACATCCAATGCATGTTGGAGCCTATTTCTAACTCCCCTTCATATTTAAAATATGTCATCTATTCCTAGTCTACCTTGGACTGCCCAAGAAGGTAGTTGAGAGAACTTTATACCAAGTTTGGGGAGTTTGATGTTTCTGAGGAACATTTGTCCAAAGAGACCTTGCATGGTCTATTCCATACTCCATTATCCTAAAAACACAAAACTCGCTCATCTTGATGCCTATTCTTTTGAATCTTGAGTTTCATTATTCTCTCTCCTTTCTCACATTCTATAAGTACTAGACATTTTGGATTTTGTATCAAATTCCATACCATGTATGGAAAAGCCCTACTAGTTTGATGTTCTATTTTGCCTTTGAATAATAAAATAAATCTGGTTTTTATTTCAAAAACATCTTTTATATGTGTGCAAAGTGATGAATTTTAGGGTCTAGTGATAATCTTTTACCCTTACTTATCCTTAGCTTTTCATGTCTACTGCAAGAAGTTATCTTTATAATAGATCATATCAATTGTAGCTAGTAGTTTGGCTCCCTTAAAGTGTGAAAGTGTCTTTAGAGTCTGAAATCTAACATATAGTCCACTTACCTTAAGTTTTCTCATGCATATCACCTCTATATTGAAATGCTAATGTTAGAACATCTTGGGACTTTAAAGCTAGTTTGTAGGTCTTGTTTATTAGTGAAAGAAGTATGATGATCTTGTGTAAATATTCATGGTGTATGGCCCCCTTAGGATAGTTTATTTTCATGTAGACTTATATATTTTTTCCCACAAGAAATTAGCTAATTTAGGTGATAAGCACTCAAATTCAAATTCAGGGAGCTAACCCTTAAACCTAGAGATCTACCTATATTATAGGCAACCCACAGGCCTATAGGTATATTAATTTCCCCCCAATATTATATTAGGCTTGAAAAACCTCCTCTAAGGTGTAATATTTGGTGACAAAAAGCCCCAATACCAAGCCAATTGCATAGCCAATATAGATCTGTTTTAGCCTAAACTACCTAAAACTATCCATAGATTACCTTCTATCTCCTTGTTACAACCAACTTCTCATCACATTAATTTAAAAATTTATAATAACTTAACAATAGTTGGGCATGACCAGTTAGTTATCATTGACATTCAAGTTTGTTACTTTCTCTTTGATCATTATATTTTTTATTAGAAAATTTGCATTAGCCAGTGTTACTACAAGGTTTGTCTTGTGTGTTCCAATTAGATCAACTACATTAATCTAATTGATTGTGTGCTTCACTTTATTTTCTTAGATTCTATCTTGTAAAAAATTTCCTATTTTTAAAATACTATTGTACACATCAACATTCTCTCTTACATATTTTTAATCTTTTTCCCTTCATTACATAGCCACCTTGTACAATTATGTATCTTTTTTAGCTTATTTAGTTTCTCCCTCTAGAGTACAAACTAGACCTATCTAAATGTATATCTTTGTTAACCTATTATATTTATTGTCTTGTAGTACATAGTTAATCTATCTAACAATGTCCTCTTTTCATCTTGTTATGTTTCTTGTTTAGTAATACATAGTCGGCCTGTACAACTATGTCCCTTTGTTCCCTATTTTGTTTCCTATTTTATAGAACACTATCAATTCATCCGATTCTATATATTATAAATTGATCCCTCTTTTTTCAACTTTTTAGACTCTTTCCTTCATCATGAATTTTTGTTTGAGGATAATATAGAGTCAAAACAAATAAACATGATGAGTCTTACCAATCCTACTAAGTTTCTCAAGACATAATTTGTTTCTCCCACCTTAGATGCAAGCAATTTTCATGTTTCCACTCACATTACCAATTATGGGACTTCTCCACATTCATCCTTAGTTATTAATCCTTTGTTATTATTAGAATATGATAATTATTTGGAGTACACAACTGAAATGCTCTTCTTCATTAATGAATTTCCTCAACATAGAAGAAAAATACCCTTTAACCATTTACAATCTTATGATAGGTCCTCAAGTGGAATAACCGATCTCACCCTCCCCTACCTTCTCTCATTGATTTTAGGGAAACACTTTCTCTGCCTCTCAACCTTTTCCTTATATTATGTCCCCTTCACACACCATGACATATTCTTCTATGAATTCTTCAACCTCCATGTCAAGTATCTCTACTAGCATGGTAGGTTCAACTTATAGTGGGTATCTTTCAAATTCCCTTCTCCTTAACCATGCCACTAGTGTATGTTTTACTATCAATGCTAATCATGCCACTAGTGCATCTTTTTCTACTAATTCTAGTCATTTTACCAGTGCTTCTTTTTCTACTAATGCTAATCATAATACTAGTGCTTATTTGTTACTAATGCTTTTCATGCCACTAGTGTGACACATGTTACTACTCATAGTACAACTCAAGTTATTAGTACTAATAATAATGAATCACACACTATGTGCACTAGTCAAAATACTACCCAAACTAACCAACTCTTATTGAAAAAACTTAATCAAATACATACCTTTCAAACTAATAACTCAAATCAAATGATGCAAATGTGAAACCATCTCATTAATCTTGAAAACCAACCTCAATATATTTCACGAGGAGTGAAAAATATGAATGGCCCCTAGCACCCTAGGGATTCCCATGGTAACCTTATTCCTCAACCATACTTAGTTAATAAAATAATCAAACATCTAAAAAATGAACCTCTTGTACCTCAAATTGTTAATATCAACATAGGGGGTATCACACCTACCATCACTTATAATGGGTCTATTGATCCCACATCATAATTAATGGAATTTGGTAACCTTTATAAATATTGGGACAAAATTAATACCTTTTCTTCAACCAAAATATTAGCTAAAAAATTCTCAAGAGATGATTTAGATTGTTAAAATCAACTAAAAACACATTCTATCACTAGCCTTTAAGACTTTGTTATCTCACTAGTCCAAGAATTTCAAACTAGTGATCTTCTTGAAAATAACTTAATTCACTTTATAAATTATAAATAAATTGAATCTAAAATGACACAATCCTTCATCAAACAATGAAATAACTTGTCTAAACAATGTGAGAATAATGTGATGGATGACAACCTCTTCCACCTATTCACTAATGTTTTCTACCCCAAATTACAATATCATGTTAGGACCCTCTCTCCAATAAATTGGGAAGAATCCTTTGACCAAGATAAGTGACAATACTCACTCATTTGTCAATTTGAACCATCTCAACCTACAACAAGCACTCGTATGCTCATTAAAAACAAAAATTATCATGAAAATGATGATGGCGTTACTGATACATATGACAATATTCATAACATTTAAGAAATTTCTCTAAATAATAATATGGAGCATGTTCCCCCTCCAACCAACACTCCTACATATTTTCAACCTAAAAACACTAATTTCCATAAGCCATTTTCCTTAATCAGGATTCAAAATCATCTTCCAAGACCTCTACCATGATATATTGACCCTAGTCATCCAATGAAATCATGATATGATCCAAATTAATTATGTTGGTTTCATGCAAGTTGGGTCCATTCTCCTGAAAATTGTAGACAATTATGCAATATAGCTATGGATTTTATTCTTGGTTCAAATTTTGATCCTAAATCCCTTATTCACAAACACCAATAAGCATATGACATATCTTTTAGTGAAATGCAAAACAAAAACCAAGTTTTAAATAAAGTTAATGCTCATCTTGTTATATACAAATATCCTTTTCCCAACCATTAAAATATCTCTAATAATCCTACTCCTACAAACAATGTTGAAACTCTTATATACCTCATATCAATGAATAAAATGTGGTTAATATAAAGAAGATGTGGAAATTAGTTATTTTTATTGATTCCAATCCAACATCCATGCATCAAACCTCTCAACCATTATGCATCATTCAGGATACTTCCCCATCCCATCTAATGGAGTTAGGGCAAGATGACCTTATAACCTTCCAAGAACCACTCTCAACAACTCAGCTTGATTATACCTTTCACACTATTTTTACTCTTCCCCCAACATCCACCCACTAATAAAACATTCCCAAGCCTTCCAATAGTATTTCTTCAACCTAACCACAAGAAATACCTCTACCAACCATTATAAAACCTAAATTAAATCAACCTATTTATACTCAACCCAAGCCAACTACACCTTATCAACACAAGTTTAATTGCACTTCCAACCCTATTTCATTATGCACCTATATCTATAAATCCTTCCATGGGTTATTATTAATGGGACCCCATTGCATAAGTTTCTCATCTCCCATATCAAATACCCTTCCTTGAATTAACTTAAACTTCCCCCTATCATCAAAACTATCTAATGCAATTGTTGTTTGAAATGAACATCCCTCATACTCCTCTGGTATGATGTGAAGCTACCTTGTCTAGATTTGAAGATAGTATCCTTTAATAATGTGAAGAGGTGTCCATGCATGTTGATGAAACAATGGACACTTTTCTTTCACTTAAGTTTCCTATCACTTCCATGATTTTTAAATTAGATTTTTCTTTATGTAGATGATTCTCATGTATTTATTAGTGTCCAAATTGGTGATATCCAATTTTAGTTCACCTTAATTAATAAAAAAAATTAGATACTTTAATTACCTCCCTCGATTTAATTAAGACACTTAGATATTCTGAATGCAACTTCATTTCCACATGTAGCACATGTTAAAGATACAATAGAAGGAAAATGCCTCCTCTAGGTTATGTGTGGCTTCCCATTACTATCCCTCCTATCACCATTTGTGAGAAATTTATGATCTTTAACTTTGCCCTCTCTTATAAAATTTTGCTTGGTAGACCTTGGAATCATCATATGAGAGTAGTCACCTCATCCATATGCTAATTTTTCAAATTCCCCCATAATGGTGTTATTTGCAAGATTCAAGGAGACAAACTCTTGGAACTTTGAATGATTCCAAGAACATGTCAAACATGACAAATTATGTGAATAAATATTTTGAAATTTTAAGGATTTGTCAATATGCTAAGGGAAGAAGTAAAAATACATGCCTATTTCATCCCCTACCTATTCTTGATAAACCAAGGGACTCAATAAGTATGGATTATATTCTTGGGCTACCCAAGACATAAAAATGTAATGATTTTATTTTTGTTGTAGTTGATAGATTATTTAAAATGGATCATTTCATACTTTGTATAAGGTAAGTGATGCAACTCACATGTATGATATGTTCTTTAAAGAGATAGTAAGGTTGCATGGATTACCTAATAGTATTTTTTTAGATAGAGACACTAAATGTGTGCATCAGTAATGGAGAATCCTTTGGAAAAATCTTGGAAAAAAGTTGACCTTTAGTTCTATCTATCACCTTTAAACTGATGGACAAATGTAAGTGGTGAGTATAATACTTGGAAACATCCTAAGAAGTTTCATAAGTGAACATGCCAAGTAATGGGATCAAGTACTTGCACATGTATAATTTGATTATAATGACTCACCAAACAAGAATACAAGTAAAATTAATTTTAAAATTATTTATGATATACATCCTAAGGGCATTTATGAACTTAAAAATTTATGTTATCAAGAAAAATAAGTGTAGAAGGGGAGGAATTTGTAGTAGCCATGTAAGAGCTGCAAGAATAGGTGAACAAAATAATTGAAGTAAGTAAATTTTAGTATAATAAAAGATCAAATTTGAAAATTAAAGACATGAAATTTGATGTTGGATATCTTGTCTTAGCTTATTTGAGAAAATAAAGGTTTCCAAGAGGAGAGTATAACAAACTAAAACTAAAAATGATATGGCCATGCAAGGTCCATAGGAAGTTTTCTTCTAATGCATATGGGATATAAATTACAAAAGATATTTGTATTTATCCTATATTTAAGTTTTATATCTTTTTCCATATAGGGAAGTATAAAAATATGGAAAACCAACTACTGATGTGACTGATCAAATCATTCCTTGGGAATAGTAACTACCAAAGAAGCCACCAAATCAACTAGAGAGCATTATAGATAAGAAAGCAGTCAAAAGGACAAGATGAGAACACTATTTTAAGTACCCAATAAATTTTAAATATCATCCTATTAAATATTTAACTTTTATGACTTATTCTCATATCAAAAATCATGCTACGGATATTGAACAACTCATAAAATAAGTATAGGGTTGACTTCTTTTGCACCTTAGTGGATTGATGTAGGATCATCATGAAAATGAACAATTTAAAATTTTACATATGTCATATAAAGTATATTAAGGTATAAAATATTCATTTATGTCTTAATAATTCCTTTAGAGTTCTTATGAGATGATATCTTAGCTAAGAATACTCAATTGGTGGTTTCCTACCAATTTCTTATTTGAATTTTTAAACTTGTCAAGTTGTAAAAATAATAGGTAAGGATAAAATATATAAAAAGTGTGATCATATTCATAATTATTTAATATTATCCATGTATTATTATATCAATATTAATTATATAGGATCAAATTTATCATTTGGTAACTATATGTGCTTGAAAATAGTTGTTTGTCGTATGTGTTCTAAAAATAGGTAGGTTAATAGAGAAAATTTTGGGAGCTTGGTTGCACATACCAAACTTGGATAACATAAATAATATAATATAAAAAATTCCCTAACTTATATTAGGTATCCAATGGATAATAACTTCTAAAACACCTCGAACTTGCTCATACACAGGTTACATAAGGGTGCATATGTTTGGTTATGACAGTTTATGTGTAAAAAAAGATAGTATGTTAGTATAATTTGTAAAATAAATAATTATTTAATAGTGTGATAATTATTTATAATGTGTGAAACATAATTATTTATTTTTATTTTAACTCATTTAACCGAATAAAGAGAATTTAAGGTCTATAAAGACCTCTTTTCTATCATATAGGCTCTGTTCTACCTAAAAACCCTATTTTTCAGTCCTTATTTGGTTGAGAAATTTATGAATGGTTTAAATTTTATGATTGGAGAGGTTTATTATAGTAAAAAATAGTATCATTCAAGTATTTTTTTCAAATAAAAATCCTTTATACTTTATGAATTATGTTTAACATGCTCTCAAGTTCATCATACTTAGGAAAACCCTAGTTATAGGGTTGGAACTACAAAAAGAGCCACAAATCCATTTTTAACCCTTATAAAACTATAAAATTTTGTGTGAAGTTATTCAATAATTTTATCAAATATACTAAGGTTATTATAATTCATTTGGAGTTGTAAACTGTGTACAATCAAACTCATAATTCTGAGTTTTTCTTAACAGAGAATTGAGGAATTGGTCTAGTTTATTCAAATTTAAGTGCTAGAACACCAAATAAGGGTTGATTAATGTTTTAAAATTTTAACCAAACATTTTTAAATTTTAATTTGTAGCTATAAATCCTTAGTTAATAATATGACCTAATTGAGCAATAATTAGGCCCTTTAACAAAACAACACTTATGACTATCTGCTAAAATACTTTACAAAACCAATAACTAGATTGGTTTTATTGTTATAAAAGGTCATTATCGATGTGTTAATACTTTTTTTATACCTTAAATACATTATTGTTTCAATTATTAAATTTTACAATGAATAAAAATACTTGACTAACTTATACTTTAGTTTGAGTCAAGAATAAGATTTGATAAGTTAGTTGATAGATTGAGGGTTACATAAGAATATACATCTAAGAGTGTATCAAGTTACTTTATAATAATTCAATAAAATTGTAAATCTAAGAAATATTCTCCATTAAAATAAGAAAACTCCAAATGAGATAAAAACTCCCATAATAAATAAATATGGCAAAATAATAAACCACTACTAACACATTTTCCAACTACCCAGACACTCACATCTTGATCAGATGCCTATGTCAATGCAAGTCTCCTATTCCAACACAAGTGTATAGTTCCCTATATTAATTTAGTTTGTAAATTAAAATTATTTCAACTGTAAAACTAATTTATTTAATGTGAGATATTCTCCAAAAATATTAGTATATATGCATGATCAACCCTCATTCATTCCTCACATAACACAGGCCTAACAACTCACAAGGCAACTTACCAAAATCATTCAATCAAGAATTCAAGTGAGAAAATTTTCCCTATTTTACCCTATTTCCATATCAATCATAGGGACAACATATATATAGGTTTTATGTGTTGAATTAGGATGTCATGATTCATATTTTACAAGTTATAAGTTAGATCAATATTTTACTCACTTATCACATATTGCATCCTTACGCACACACAAGCCCACACATAAGGTAGACCTACATGAGTATGAGGCCCTATTTAGAGTAGTGGATATGTAATTATCACCCACTAATAGATGTATCTTTGGGGTTAGTTTGACACTATGATCACACTAACCCATTTTTCCCATAGTCACTATGAAGATGAAGAAATAAGGTTTTGGCTATTCAACAAGAGTAATATACCATAATATAGATCTAAGCACACCAAATCAAATGTGGCATAAAACATATAACATTCTAGGTTGTCACATTGAGATCCAATAGGTGTTGAGTGTAGAGCCCTTTGGGGTTATCACATGACCATGATGATACATTTTGGGGGCTTGGAGAGTTCCAAGGATGTGGGGAGTGAATTTTTCATTTATTCCTCATGTGGGTGAATATTATTAAATGCATATTTAATAATTTTCATGTTGTCTTCCATGCTTGTTGGAAGTGGGATTGATTTCCATATTTTCTAGGGAATTAATTATTTATTAAATGATTTCCATAGGATAAAATTATTAAATGATCTATTTAATAATTTCTATGATGCATTAGCAGGATAAAATTATTAAATTGTCTATTTAATAATTTATATGATGCATTACGAGGATAAAATTATTAAATCTTCTATTTAATAATTTCCTTGATGTATTATGGGAGTGGGTTGGACTTCCTCATTGGAAGTTATATCATTTGGTGAGGAATGACATGTTTCTTCTCATGGGACTTTTGGATATGCTTGGTGAGGTGTAATATGGCATGTTTCCTAGGTGGATAAGGTTTATCTTGATAAGAATGGTGACTTTCTCCTTAGAAGATGAATTTATACATCATTTGTTATTTATAAATGGTGTGGAGTGACCTTTTAGAGGTTGTTGATGATTTTTATTTATAGGTTTGGCTTTTGAGAGATAGATTCAAAGTGTAGGTGTTTTGCAAAGTACAAGTGTTCATTTACAGGGTGTGATATAACATCTTGTGAGATACAGTATTGTGCAGGTGTAGGTGAAAGTGCAACTTTTTGTGCAAAATTTTCTATAGGATAATTTTTCTATCTCTATGAGAGTTCATTATAATCTTGTTTCATATTACTTTTTTATTTGAGGACTTTCTTAGTGGATGTATCCCACATTAGGTGAACCATGGTATATTTGTGTTATGTGTTATTGCTAGTTTTGTTCTCTCCATTTATGATTTCATTTAAACTATGATTGAAGGAATTATTTATGCATAATTAAATCTAATTTTCACACATTTAAAATATGGTTTTGTGATTTTATGGTGGATTAAATCTGGTTTATATTCACTTATTTCCTAACAATAGGTATTCCATACTATACACCTACATCTATGCTAGATTAAAACATTTACACAACCATTCAAGGTCGACATAAGTGTCTGAGGTCACAGAGGTCAAATTTCTAGAATCTAATGACTTATCCAAAATCCAATTCTAGTCTATCTCTAGCATGTTCCATGTCATATCTGAATGCACACATTAAGCTAGATAAATATCATTATTTTCCATTTATGTAAATATTAATCATTGGTTGTACTTATTATTTTTAGCATATCTCAATATTTAAATTTAGAATATTGTTTATCTATGTTTGTAAATTAATTGGACTACTATAGAGATATTTTATCACCCTTGTGTCCTAGTCTATCTCTACCCCTTTAACTCTAGATTCATTAATCTAGATTTTAGGGTTAAATAAGTTGTGTTATTTCCCCAGTGAATGTAAAATTTTATTGTTATTTTTTATTTTATTTTTTAGTGTTTTTTTAATTTATGCATATCACCTTAGTATATATTAAGTTTTTTAAGATACTTTAAGGTATACATGTTATATATGGTTTTTGTTCACTTCAAAGTTTAGGTATTTGATGTTCTCATACTCTAAAAATTATATTAGATATGTTAGTTATTTAACCCCCATATCATTAAACAATTCATGTGTCCTTAATTTACCTCTATCGAATCTTTCTGATTGACAAAACCATATTCATTGGTTTATTTCTTTGTGTACTTATTTTTATAACATCTTAAAATGTGTGTAGTCTTTATATCAGCAACCATGCACATCATTCATATTTCAAAGATGAGAAATCTTTATTAGATATTCAATACTTTCATATATCCAATATGTACAAACATTAATATGGAAGTCCCAAGTCAAATCCATGATTGATGCATCAATCTTCAACTCACCCATGTTTAATTACATCCATTATTAAATTTATACCATTTAAAACATATTGAAGGAAAGTGAGAGTTATATAGAGTTCTTAATGGTATCTTTCCTTTAAGGTTCCCCCATTTTTATCATGTTGGTGATCTATCATAAATATGGGTAGGATTTATCAAGTTTTATTGCACATTCATTCTGTTGATTTGGTTCATTGATCTTCCCTTTGGGAGGTTGGGCATTCCTTATATTAAATGGCCACCACCATAATCTTTGCATCTTTAGATGTAAAAGAATTTGTTGTGAACTTGAGTCATAATAGTGATGAAACAAGTGAGAAAATTCATTATGAATTTATTTCATGAGGTATTGTTCTAACCCAGACACCCCTTTACTTGGTGTTGAACTTGATCTACCTACATTTGATCTAGCTTGCAATTATTTTGAAAAAATCACTCTGGTTACTTATTTTATGGGTATAGTATCCCTTAAGAGCCTTATAAATAAATGGTTTTATAACCATTAACAAGTCCATGGTGTTAAATTGGAATCAATATATAACCTTACCAATTATTTCTTTTTGTTTAATTTTACTAACTAAGAACATTATAAAGCCATTGCCAATCATGTTCATTGGTTCATTTACCATACACTAGTTCTGTTCTATCATTGGACTTGAGACTTTTAGGTCTTTGAGTATCCCAAACTTAAAATTATAGTATGGTTTGAATTTCCTAGTTTGCTTTTCCCCCTATGGATTTTTATCAACTAGCTCGAAAAACCCCTAAAATGTTTCATATGCCATGAACAACCAAACTCTTATATGACCTATTCTCAAAAAAAAAGTTTGTGTGGAAGTAGATATAGCCTGGAACCTTAAAAAGTCTATTTAAATTCAAGTGGGAAATAATTGATTTACCTAGTGTGTGATCTACATTAATATGCCAAAAACCTATTATAGGTGTCAATCCTTAGATCACATAATCTAGGAGTGTCCTTTGATTGTCCCCTCTCATCTTTATCCTTAGGAAAAAAGTGGGCATGAGCCTATAATCTATAATGGGAACTATAATGACTAGACCACCATCACCAATAATAATAACTCATCCCATAGTAATGATAAACCCCAATCTTCTATAAATCACCTAGAAAGTAGTCCTATCACTCTAACTCCAATTGAAAAAGTTACCATTATTATGCCTAGTAGGCCCCACCATCACTTATATGCACAACTCAAATGGTGGATTATTTTATTGCTTATCTACCTTATTCTCCTTAGTCTCAATCATCACAACCCCCTATTAGGATGACATATTTAGATGAATAACTTACTATCAAGCCCTTAAACATAAATCAGTCTTATTGTATTTTTAAACTCCATCTCCCTCATGGGATGAGGAATTCATGTCCATAAGTGGTATTTTTTCAATCTTAGAGATTATATGAAGTACAGAATTTCTAATAACTAGTTTTCTACTCTTGATGACCTCATAGAGGTAAATGACATGCACCTTGATTCTTATCCATGATATTTTATTTGAAGAAAGTTTAAGGCCTCACTAATCCACCATGTAAGTATTGGATTAGGAATAATTTTAAATTTTTAATAATATGAAAATTATCTATTTGAAAGAAATTAAGATATCTGACTTCCTCCTTTATAATTCTAGTCACATAATATGGCTTGGGGCGCTTTGTACAACTACCAATCATGAGCCTAGTCATGGTGGTGTATTCACTCTCTTAACTCTAAATCTTTCTCAAAATATTATTTTCTAGGGGTTTGACCCCACACATTGAGTCATATGGACTCTTTTTAACTTTTATAATCACATCATTATGTTGGTTAACTTCTACACCTCTAATTACTCTCTTGATTTCACCTTAATTTGGTTATGGTTGGAAAATTACCTTCCTGATGCCTAGTGTATAATTTATGGGGAATTCAACATAGTTGAAGCATATGAATATAGATAAGGTAATTTCCCCATGCACTGGTGTGTTGGGAAAAGATATGCATAGTATTATATGCATAATAAACTCAAAGTGTTTGATCCAAACCACCACTAGAGGAAATATTTAGACTCATCCTAGTTCACTTGGTTTTATTTTTAACAAGGAGAGGATAGAGTGCTTAAATGCCTTCATTATGCTCTTCATGTAGAATAATAATTATTTTTATTTGCTCTAGTTCATGATAGGCTAGTTTTTATGCTCCCTAACACTTTTATATCAAATCATCATCCTATCTTATTCAATATATAAAGGACCACTCAAATAAGGCCCATTAAAATTTAGACTATATCAATATTACTCACATCAAGCATGATAAAACTATCACGCATATTATCAAATTTTAGAACTTGGTTCCTATAACCACTAGGTATATTGGATGGATTTAATTATTGTAATATGTTCTTTACCATACCACCACATTCCCTCATGTGTATGGTATGAAATCTACTATTTTTCATCAGTTCATTCATAATGCCACAAATGTTGAATACCTTTAGTTCTCATAGGAGTTGGAGGCCTCACCATTAAATTTTCACTTGTAGGCTAAAACAACCCATTAGATAAATAAACTCAAAACTGAAGAGGCCTACAAGGCCATATGATCTCAAATTTTGAGCTCAAATGTATTAGATGAAAATCATAGATTAAATTAAAAAATAAATATTCTCTTTCCTCCATTCTAGAAGAGTTGTTGATATAATCAAGCCATCAAGGAAGGGGTTTTTTGGGGTACTAATGTTTCTAATATTTTACAAGCCTCTTTACACCAATGTCATTGTGTTTATTATTTCATCCCACCTCTCTTGAACATAAACCATCTCTAACTCAATGTCTTCAAGTTATCTCTTGTAAATTTTCTAAAGCTTAGTGGGTTGTTTATGATGGTCCTCTCACCTTGTATGATCTCAAAGAAGTAATTATGTAGATGGATACATAAAACTACCCATCTATTGATAAATTCCCCTATGATTTTTATCAAACCTTATGGGATATTTTGGGTTGTAATTTACATAGGGTTTACTCTAAAGTTATATTGTCTAACTCTCTAAGAACTCTCAGCAATCAAGGCAACATCAATTTTATTCATGTAGACACTATTTAATGATTACATAGCACCTTAGTATTATACATGTGGAAAACTCAAACCTTGGTTTTTCCTCTTAGTTATATACCTTTCTTATTTTTACATGTCTCACATCTATTCTATCTTTGTGTTTTTTGGCCTATATCTCTTAGTTTGACTAGTCTTATGTTGATAACCATGGTATTCTATCTTTCCTAGAATGCATAAAATGTATTGTTCTTATATCTCTAGAAGTTATAATCCCATACCTACTTTCCTACTCCCTAAATACTAATGTTTAAAATAGAAAATATCATCGACATTACTATCATGTCCTAACACAAGTGTCCAATGCTCTAAAGTCATCCAATTTACAAATTAGATGTATCTTAATGGTTGGCCTAAGTAATTTAATATGAGTTATAAATCTAAAAGTATTAATATAAATATAATATCAACCCTCATTCATTCCTCACCTAAGACACCTAAAAAAAATACCAAAGAGCATTCAATTGAACAAAACCTCCCTATTTATTCCTATTTCTATACTAGTCATAGGGACCACATCTATAGGTCTGAATTACTAAAGGAGTTTCCCAAGATCCCACTTTTACAAATTATAATCTAGGTCACTATTGTACTTTATTTTCACATATTTCATGATTCACACACAATCCCATACATAGGGGGTAACTACATCATTCTAAGTCCCTCTTCAAATTATTGTATATGTAGTTAGCACCCTATGATAGTGGATCTTTGGGGTCAATTTGACACCATGTGCCCACTAACCCATTTTTCCCCAACATCACTATTAATATGGAAAGATAGGGTTTTACCATTTTACAAGGAGTGGCAGTCCATAACCTAGATCTGAATTCACTAGATTGAAGGTGAAGCAAAACGTAGAAGCATCCAAGTAGTCGTATACTGCTTCATTAGATATTTCATATAGGGCACTAGTGTCAAACATAGACAATAACATCGATGGAATTGTATTAGGCTAATATTATTATTTAAAAATACAAAAACATCAAAACAAGAATCTGATGACTATTCTAGAATCTCTTTCCCACTTACTTTCTTCTTGTTCTAGACTTAGAACTACATTAGCATCAAAATAAGTTAAGTACATAACTTCTTTGTCATTTCTATATTTAGCATAGTTGTATTTTTGATATTTATACTCTCTCAGCATAATAAATTTTGTATATACTTATATATAAGTTTATAATCTAATTAAACTGCTATATATTTGATTATCACCCTTGTACCATTTCATTTTTATATATCCCTTTAACCCTAGATAATCCTAATCTAGATTTTTAGGGTTAAACATTTGGTGAACCTTAGCTTTAAACATCAAACCCTAAGCATACCCTTTAGGATGATTATTATTTTATTTATCCTAATATTTATTTCATATCTTCATTTATGGATGATATTGATTTCTTTCATGACTATGATTATGAAACTATATGATTCTCCCTCAAGGAAGGAATTCAAATTGACTATTATTGCATTCTTCTAAGTGTTAAAGAATGTAATATAAAATCCTTGAATGATGGTAGTTGTTATCCATCTAATCAGGTTCATTCTCCCACCAATTCAAGAGATTAGTTCATCCATCTTAAGGAATATAAAAACCCTTTATCCATACTTCCTATACCACCATTTTATTCCTTTAGCATTTGATACTTGAAAAAGAATGGATACCAAGGCCAAGGATTAGACAAACATGAACAAGGTATAACCCACCCTATATCTCTTAAGCATAATAATAAAAATAAGAAAGGGTTGTGATTTTCAAACATGTCCTTGAGTCACCAACCATTCAATAAAACTAAACATGTACATTTTAACAAAAATGTGGGTACATATGACCAAGAGGTTCCTCTATTTAATCATTAAAACTACAAAAATTGCATAAATATATTATGGATAATATATAAAAAAACTAATAAGGGGGCCATGTATTCAAGTAAATTGATTAAACCCCACAAAATTTCTACATTTTCAAATAATATCCTTCTATTTAGGGCTGATGGTTTTTTCTACCTTCATTTGATATGAATTCCATATCAAAAAAGGTATCCTAATGAAACTTTTCCAAAGCTAAAATTGTTATAACCTTACAAAAGGAAAATTAAAAAATTTATTCAAATGATATAAGCTATTAATATGATAAACCAAATGTACCAAAGTTCAAATATACCATACCATTAACAAAATGTCCTAAAATTAGTGATCATGAACTTGCACTTGTTATACATAAAGATCTCATATGCCTAGATTCAAAAGAGATGATGGGTTGTAACCAATGATAAAACTTATGATACACATATTGTTGGGATATTTATGCTATATTTGTTTTCATTGATGTCAAGTGGAATTGGTGATAGAGTGATGGAACATGGTGGTTTAATATACTTGGAGCAATGTGATACTTGCAAGGGTGTGCCTGGGTACCCTAGGTGTATGTTGTATGGCTAAATGGGCTTGGTATGATGATTTTTGACTTTTTATTAATCTTTTTTATGCTCAATGTTTGAATTCATGTTGACTTCATGAGGTATACAGTTCATTTTATACCTTATAGGCTTGATCTTGCATGATTTCCTAAAGGTTCTTGAGTGTTTTGGATTATGTGCCATGATATAGAGCTTAGTATGCCTATAATATGCATGTTGGACATGTATAAGGTTATAAGAGGTTAGATATATGGTTTTCAATAAGTGGCAAGTGGTCTGTAAGACAATTTAGCCATTGGCCTAGTTGGCTTAGATGGGCTTATGAGGCCTTGTGAAGGGTTAATTAGTGATTTTAGGGTGTTTGAACTTATATATGCATGGAAGATGATTAAAAATGTGTGTTAAAGTTTATTAAAAAATTTATAGGTTATAATATAAGATATAAAGTCATAAATAGCTTCATGTGCTTTAGAGGGTGCTTGAATGGTATATTTTGAGCTTGAGAGGAAAATTCTCATGTTCATTAGCTCATGTAGACTTTTAATGGGGAGTTGATCCTTTTGGAGAAGTTGAAGAGGGTTCTTAATAAGGTTTTCCAATAATTATTTCATGGATTAATTTCTTATTATTTATGAATGATTGATAAGAAGGTAAGCAAGTTTTTATGTGCAAAAATCCTAGTCTTAGACCCGATTACAAATATTTTTCTTGTAGGTGATAAAAAATATGGTGGATGGATAGGATGATGATTTTATGTTTCATAGGACTCCTCTAGGATTTTGAGGATGTGTTTTATAAATCTTGACTATTTATGGGTCCCATAGAAAAGTGCTTCTTAATAGTATTTTTGATATTGTGAGAGATTTTTGAAAGTAATTGTTAGCTAATTTTTTCACCCTCAAAAATTGGATAAGTAAAATATTTTTATCCATATTTCCCCTCCTAAGGAATCATTCCTCAAATTCTTTCTCTCATTTCATGTTTTTGTCCAGCCTTTGTAAGAAGCCTTCATTGTCTCTCCCTAGCCTTTGAATTCATTCAACCTTTTTGTCTCAGATTTTTTTCTCAAAAATAAAGTCTAAAATAATCCTTCCTTGAGTCTTTCCAAAATCAACTCTTCTAATATTTTCTTCCTCCTTCTTTCAAAGTATCCTTTATAATTTATTGAAGGGACACTTCTCTTCTTCCAAGTGCCCTTTGGAAAAGTCCAAAGGGTCACTTTCCTTCATGTTTGCCCTTTGGAATTTTTTTGAAGGTTTCTTTATCTATCAAAAGTACCCTTTGGAAAAATTTTAAGGGACACTTCCCCTTTTTGAAGTTCCCTTTAGACCTTTCCAAAGTGTCACTTTTCCCAAAGTGCCCTTCAAACTTTTCTAAAGGGCCTTCTCTCTCCTCCAAGTGCCCTTCATACTTTTCCAAAGGGACACTTTTCTTTAAAGTTCCCTTAAAAAAGTTTTGAAGGGACACTTCATCTCCCAAGTTCCCTTCAAACTTTTTTAAACGGTCACTTCCTCCCAAAGTGCCTTTAAAAAAAATTCTAAAGGGACTAATCCAAGCCAAGTTCCCTTCTAAAAAAATCCAAAGGGCCACTTTCTCTCTCCAAGTGCCCTTCAAATTTTTTTTGAAGGTCACTTTATTTAGCCAAGTGCCATTATGAAAAATCTAATGGGTCACTTTCCAAAATCCAAGACAAGCAAGAAGTCTAAAGGAAAAGAGTTGCAACATTATCGAAGGAATTATGCCAATGTCCTATTATGGGCTAAGGGACACCAATTTCAAAGCAAGGAACTAGTCATTGGAAGTAATTAGGATTGAAAATCCCTAAGACTTGGAACATGAAAAACTTAAAGTAAGGAGCCTCAAAAAGTTTGAAGAGTTAAAATGAAGACAAGTACAAATCTGGTTTTCATCAGTGATTATCTTCTATGGGTTTTATGAGTAGAAGTAATTCAGGTTTATGAAATTGAATTACTCATGGATGGTGCAAACTAAGTTCTCTAAAGGTGAAGACTCAAAATTTATAAGTTATGATAAGTTAAAAAATTGAAGTAGTGCACCAAGACAAACCTAATTTGGTCTTGGGCAATGTATTTTAGACCCATGATTAGACATTGCTCATTCTTGCTTTATAAGTCATGAGCAATATCAAACCTAAAGCAAGAAATTTGAACCAATCAGAGAACCCAAATGGGTCTACAAGTGCAAATTAGGTTCCAAGGCTACTTATCTTAACAAACTTAGTTTAATGAGCTAGTACCACCATCATGATCAGGCAAATGAGAAGCTACCACATTGCATGAGATAGATATAGATGGAGGATAATTTATAGGCATTCGTGCCTATAAAATAAATGACATAGAATCACCAATCTAAGTCATTCCTTGAGGGCCAATCAAAAATGAAAGATAAAGCCAAGAAAAATATAAACAACTTCTCTTCATGCCATTATGAATCATGATTAGCTAAGGAGAAGTAATTGGGCATCGAATCAAATATCCAATAGGTGGCTCCATTAGTAGCAACCATTTTTGGTGACATCTCCACATAGCTCTATTCTGTTAAGTATCCATTGAAAAAACATCTCCAAGAGGGAGGGCCAAGTTCATTGAGGAGGGTGGTATGGATCAATCAGAATGCCCTAATGAGCATCATTGGAAAAATCAATTGTAGTTGAAGATGATGAATTACAATAGAATTTATTACTTTCCTTAGTGCCAAATGCCTCCCCTTCTCTCTTTTTTCTTGCTATATATACATCCCCTTGGCTAGTAAAAAAGACATCCATAGATAGTATGGTGAAGCCTTGCTAGAATGCTACCATGATCTACCTTTAAACATTAGCATAAGTCTTTTCCTTTGAATTTTTTGGAGAATATTATAAGTGTGTAAGAGATTCATAGTAATAGTATGTGATGATTTTCATCCTTCTATTCTTATCCCTTCACATTTGAGTGAGAACCCTAGGTCTAACAGGTCACACAGTCTGTGTCTAAATGTGTTGAAATCTTTCATGAGTATTATTGTTTTGGAATGAGAAAACACTTTCCCTTATAGATTAATTTACCTTGTGTTATTTTTCACATCTCACCTCTAAATTGAATTACTTTTGTTAGATTTTTAGAGATCAAAAATATTCTTGTGTCTTTTGCTATATTGTGTACTGGGATGTGACATTCATGTGGAAGATAATTTTGGTGTATCACCACACTTTTAATATATTTTAATTTTATATAGTTTTCTAACCCTTTTATTCTTATTAGGCTAGTTTAAATAGAGGTTATTTTGTAGAGACATATTTAGGTAGCTAGCCCTTTAAACCTAAAGGTTAATTTCCACCTATAGGCACACCCACATGCCTAGAAATGTCCCAACATTGTCCAAATCTAGAGGAGGCCTAAACACCCTCTTCTAGGGTATAATATTTGGGGACAATAGTTAAAGCACACCTGAGGGGACCCAAGTTCCTAGTTATTTACATGTCAAGGTGAATGTTGGTCTTGACAAGCTTAAGGTTGTAGAAATATCCTTAAACCAGCATTTGGCAAATCCAAAAGGGTAAGAATCACTGGTTATAGATCAAGTTTTCCACATTATTCTTCATGGTTTTTAGTAGATCATCTAGGATTTTTGATCAAGCCCTTTTAGCTAAAGCTCTTCCAAAATAATAACACCCTGAACCACCCTAGCCCTAAGAGATCCTTGGAAAGGAGGTTTTGGAGAAGTAGAGGAAGAGGTTGAAGAAGTTGAATAAGTTGAAGAGATAGGAGATCAATGGGAAAGAAGAGAAATAGGGGAAAGAATAGAAATGGATATACATCAACATTTCCTATCTTTTAACACCCAAAATCCCATCAACCTTCCTACATATGACCTTATTCCTCCTAATGATGTCAAGAGTCTCCCTAGTTTCAATGGTGAAGGTTCTATTACACCATTTGAGCATATTAGAGACATTTCAAACTTTTATAATTTCCATAAAGTCACCCAAGCCAATATAGCTATTAGATTACTAGTTATGTCTTTGAAAGGCAAGGCACTTGACTAGTATAGAATGTTGGAAGGTGGTTGCATAACAAGCTGGGATGGTTTTGGGGAATTGATGGTAACAATATTTGAAAATAAAAGTGACCATACTTCACTGATTCATCAGGTGAATGTAAAAAAAATAGGTCCTAATGAATCCATGGGGGATTTCAATGAAAGGTTCTAGAGGACATGGCATAGGATACCACCTATCATGAGACCCCCTCCATGCTTTGTGTTCCCCACTTACCTCAAAGGTATTGGGATTGATGTAGATATTATGTTATATTTAATGGGAGGTTTCAATATACTAGGCACATATGAGCTAGCCATGGAAGCTAAGAATAGCGTAATACAAGTTGGAAAATTACCTCCATAAGTTTTCATGCCTTTATTGTCCCATAATTTAGTTAAAGATCTGAGCATAGCACAAGTTCCTAATGCTAATGTGAAGCCAATATCCTTCCCCAAGAATGTGGATAATGTTGTGAACAAGGATGAATAGATCTGATCATTATGAGCTCAACTTAAACAAGCTCAGTTCTAGATGAGTGTTCCACCTAATCATCAATATTATCCTCAATAAGGATATAGAGCTCCACCCTAATACAACTACCAAGGAAGAGGAAAGAATCATCAAGGTTACAATAAGTATCCCAATTCCTATAATCCTAATTCCACTCCTCCCATGAAGGTTTTCATTCCAGTACATGGTAATATGGTCTAAGGAAAGAATCATCTAGACCAATGGGGATAACCTCAAGGCTAGTTTATGCATGATGATGAAGGAGGCAAAAAATCTTTGGTAACATAAGAATAAACTACTACTTATGTAACTTCAAAAGAAGTAGACCTTATGCAAATGGATAAACATGGAGAAGGTAGCAGTTAAAGTGTAGGCATGATGAACTTCCAAGAAAGAGATGATTATGTCTTAAATAAAAGCATGTTAGTTAAAACCAACACAAGAGCCAAAAAGAGATATTTATGAGATGTTCTAGGAGTACATGTGACTCCAAGTGATGCATCTCCAAGACCACAAGCTGTGAATTCTATCATAGTACCTACTACAAGTCATGTTCCTCAACAAAATTATAATGCAATTGGGGTTATCAAGCCTATAGTGCAATAGGTTAAAACTCCATCACTACCTTCAATAATTTAGGAGAAGGTACATACTTCCCATCTAAACATTTTTGACTCATTGAATAATGCCAAGACAAGCATATCTCTATGGGAAATCTTGCATATGCTTAGTTAAAAAGAGCTCTTGTAAGAACAACTTAAAAATATTCATATAGCCCCTCAAGTTTATAATCACAATAGTGTGGCCCTTACTAATTCCCCAAATTATATTTTATAACCCTCCACCAAATTTTAAAATCCTCCACCTTTTTACCTCACACTCATTATGGGAGACAAGTTGGTTCACAATTGCATTGTGGATAGTGGAGTAAGTACCACTATCATGCCTAAGGTGGTGGCTAACAAATTAGGGTTGAAATATGAACCACATAGCAAAGGTGTCTTGTATTTAGATGGGACACTAACTAAGATAGTGGGGTTAGTAAAAGTTTGAAGGTATTTCTTCATGGCAACACAATTTTCCCCATCATTTAGGATGTTGTGGTGGTAAACCTTCCAATGCATTTTGCTATTTGATTATGAAGGGACTTCATGGTAAAGATAGGAGGATAAATTTTTGATAACTGGTCTTTTTAAACTTTCAAAACAAGATATGGGACCAAGGTGACTATAAGGACTCAACCCTTAGCAAGGTTTCATATTGAGCCATACATGGAGACAAACTCAAAATAGAATTGTCTAATCAGCAAAGAAGAAGAAACTGTCATAGATGGTGAAACATCCTCCCCGCTTGAAGGTATTTTTTATTTTTTCCTTGATAAACATAGCACTGAGATACAATGAATTTATCCTTACACCTTCATATAAGAGACTAATTTGGGAGTTTACTATATGCATGAAAAGGATGCTCCAACCCCTTCACTCATTAATGAAGATAATGAGCTTGAAGGGATGTGGGAAATGTTTTTTTATTGTTCAAGGAGAAAATTGGGTGTATGAGATAGCATCATGATTATTTATCCATCAAAGAATCAATACTAATCCTCCTATAAATTCCACTTCATTTGCACCTACATTGTGGTAGAATATGAAGGCCTAGTTCATGACCTTTAATGGGTAAAGAAGAGAGGGATCAAGAATTTAAAGGTTTATGGAGATAGTGAGTTGGGTATCCACCAAGTAAGAATTTAGGCTATATAAAATAACCTCTTAATTAAATCCTATAATCATAAGGTATGGGACCTACTTGAATACTTTAATGCCTTCAACATACAACCCATACTGAGGGATTCCAATAAACATGCTGATAGATTGGTTGCCATAGGTGCATGGTTTGATACATCTATTGATGTGGGACAAGAGAAAGATCAATCTCATATCAAGATCATTTTGAGACCCTCTATCCTAAATAATAAAGTGTCATGGTAGGTGTTTGAAAGTGATGAACACATTACACACTTCTTGAAAAATGAGGTAAGTTTCTTCTCAAGGAACCAAAGGAGATTGCATGATCATTATGAAGAACAAATTATATAGATAAAGACAAATAAGATACCCAAAGGGATGATTACCATAGAGAGTGTCTTCAATTAATATGATCAAAAGAATAAGGAAAGAGTGAGCATGTCCATAAAAGAAGAGAATTATGAGAGAGTCATGATTTACAAGAATAAGCTCCTAAAGATTAGTAAGCTTTGTTCTTTGTTTGAAAGGTAGGCCTTTGTTAAACTATGTAAAGAGTTCCATTATATGTTTGCTTGGGAATACAAAGATTTGAAAGGGTTTGATCTAAGTCTATCTCATCACACCATTAATCTGGAACCTGGAGCTAAACCAGTTAGGTAGAAATAAAGGCCTATCAATCCTAAGATAGAAGAACTGATGAAGAAGGAGTTGACCAAGCTTATTGAGTCTAGGATTATATTTTCTATCAAGCACTTAACTTGGGTAGCTAATCTTGTAACTATACACAATAAGAATAGAGAAATTAGACTATGTGTAGATTTTCAAGATCTTAATAAAGTGTCTCTTTAGGTTCTCAACACTTCTCACTTCTTGATGGTTATTCAAGCTATAACTAGATATTGGTCAATGAAGAAGATCAATTCAAGATAGCCGTCACTACAAAATTGGGGACCTTTGCTTAAAACAAGATGCCTTTTGGTTTATCAAATGCCGGAGCCACATTTTAAAGACCAATGGACATGGCTTTCAAATGTTTGATCAACAAGTTTTTACTTGTATATCTTGATAATATAACCATTTTTTCCAAATATGTTATTGATCACATGGATCACCTAAGGTAGGTGTTTGAGAAATGTAGGGAGTATGGAATATTCTTTAAACTTAAAAAGTGCATCTTTTTTATCCATGAAGGTAAGCTTTTGGGTCATATCATTTCAAACAAAGGCTTGATTATTGACCTCAAAAGGATTGAGGCTATCCTAGTCTTGTCCTTGCCTCAGCATAAGAAGGGACTACAAAGCTTCTTAGGGAAAATAAACTTTGTAAAGAGGTTTATTCCAAGATTTTTAATTATGGTAAAGCCTATCATAGCCATGCTCAAGAAGAACCAATCTTTTTCTTGGACAAAGGAAGGTAGGAGTAGTTTTTAGGAAATCAAGAGAGCAATTGCAGAATATCCTACTCTCCTAAACATAAATTTTTCTAAGGATTTCATACTTTGCACCTTTGCTAACCTTGACACGATCTTAGCTATGCTTATGAAAAAGAATTATTAAGAGGTTGAGTAACCAATTGCATTCTTCAACCAAGGGTTGGAGGATTATGAGGTTAGGTATACTTTTATTGAGAATTAAGTTATAATAGTGATTAGAAGTTTGAATAAATTTAGGCACATGGTTTCCAGTAATAAGATAAATTTCATGTTTTCTCATCCCAGCACCAAGGAGTTTATCCTAAGTAAGGACATCAATGAGAAGAGAGCTAGATGGATTACAAAGGTGATGGAGTATGACATGGACATTAAAGTGACAAAATTGGTAAAAGGAATATGATTGTGGGAGCATATAGATTTAGACCTTCAAGATCCAAAGGAGGAAGTCTTGGCCAACCAAGTTCAACCTCAACTAGTTGATCAAAAGCAACATAAGACATCATCATTTTTTTTCAAAATGGTGAGTGTTCTAATAGCTTGAACAAGTCTCAAAGGAGATATTTTAGATTGAAAACCATCCCTTACTATCATGTGGATGGTGTCCTTTTTGGAAAGGATGTAAACAGTATGTTTCTAATATGCGTTAACAATGATCAGTTTGATATATTACTAGAGAAGTTCTATGCTAGTGTAGATGGGGGTCATTTCTCCCCTAAGATGATAGCTACAAATATAATGAGGGCTGGTTACTATTGGCCTATTCTTTTTAAATATTATTACCAGTGGGTTAGAAAGAGACCTCAATGGGCCTTCTTTGTAGGCAAGTAAAATCTTGCAGCCCTTCCATTGAACCCTATTCAAGTGGACCAGCCTTTCATGCAATGGGATCTTGATTTCATTGGCATGATCAACCATCCATCAAGTGCTTGACATAAATGGATATTTATTTCCACTAAATACTTTACAAAGTGGGTAGAGGCAATTTCATTGAAGGAGGAAATAAAAAATGCTATCTTGGAGTTCTCCATGTCATCATTTTTTATAATGCACTTGCTTTCATAGGTGTTAAAACTTATGATTGGGTAGCAAAGAATGCATTTCACTTGAGTACCTCATCCAATTATTACCCTCAAGGTAATGGATTGGATAAGTCTACCAATAACAACCTCATTAAAATAATCAAGAGAACATTTGAGAATAATCAAAGAGCCTGATATAGCAAGTTGAAGACAACTTTATGGGCAGATAAAATTACTCCAAAGAAATCAATAGGTAACTCTCCCTTTATACTTTTTTATGGGAGAGAAGCCATGTTGTCCATATCCTAAGAACTACCTACCCTAGAACTTTTACATCACTCAGAATTACTTGAAAATGGTCTAATGGAAGTCAGGTTGATATAACTAATGTAAATGTAGGAAGCAAGGGATGAACTCACTACCTTCCATGGAGAAAATTCTTCAAGTTGTTTTAGGTTCTCAATGATTGTCACTTCTTGATGGTTATTTAGGCTATAAGCAGATATTGGTCAATGAAGAAGATTAATTCAAGACAACCTTCACTATGAAAAAGGGGACCTTTTCTTACAATAAGATGCCTTTTAGTTTATCAAATTTTGGAGCCACATTTCAAAGAGAGATGGACATAGATATCAAAGGTTTGATCAACATTTTTTTACTTGTATATCTTAATGATATAAAAAAAAATTTAAAGATTTTATTGATCATATGGAGCACCTAAGGTAGGTATTTGAGAAATGTAGGGAGTATGGAATATCCCTTAATCTGAAGAAGTGCATCTTTGTTGTCTATGAAGGAAAGCTTTTGGGTCATATCATTTCAAAGGAAAGCTTGGATATTTACCCCAAAAAGATTGAGGTTATTCTAGGCTTGTCCCTACCTCAACAAAAGAAGGGACTGCAAAGCTTCTTGGGGAAAATAAACTTTGTAAGGAGGTTTATTCTAGGCTTTGCAAGTGTGGTAAAGCCTATCACAACCATGCTCAAGAAGAACCAAACTTTTTCTTAGACAAAGGAAGGTAGGAGTAGTTTTAAGGAAATCAAGAGAGTAATTATAGAATATCTTACTCTCCTAAACTCAAATTTTTCCAAGGATTTCATTCTTTACACCTTTGTTAACCTTGACACGATCTCATCTATGCTTATGTAGAAGAATGATGAAGAGGTTGAGCATCCAATTGCATTCTTCAGCCAAGGGTTGGAGGATTATGAGGTCAGGTATTCTTTTATTGAGAATTAGGCTCTAATAGTGATTAGAGGGATAAATAAATTTAGGCACATGGTTTCTAATAATAAGATACATGTTATGGTTTCTCATTCCAGCACCAAGGAGTTTCTCCTAAGCACAAACCTCAATGAGAAGAGAGCTAGATGGATTATAAAGGTGATAGAGAATGACATGGACATTAAAGTGAAAAACTTGCTAAGAGGAAGAGGATTGTGTGAGCTTCTAGCTTCAGACCTTCAAGAACCAAAGGAGGAAGTCTTGGCTAACCAAGTTCAACCTCAACTAGATGATCAAATGTAAGCTCAAAGTTGGACACAAGACACCATCACTTTTCTTCAAAATGGTGAGTGTCACAATAGCTTAAACAAGTCTCAAAGGATATATTTTATATTGTAGACCATCTCTTACTATCTTGTGGATGGTGTCCCTTTTATAAAGGACATAAATAGTGTGTTGTTAGGATGTGCTAATAATGATCAGTTTGATATGCTACTAGAGAAGTTTCATGATGGCATAGATGGGGATCATTTTTTCCCTAAGATGATAGCTACAAAAATAATGAGGGTTGGTTACTATTGGCCTAGTGTTTTTAAATACTATTACTAGTGGGTTAGAAAGTGTCCTCAATGTACCTTCTTATAGTCAAGTAAAAGCTTGTAGCCCTTCCATTGAACCCTATCCAAGTGGACCAACCTTTCATGTAATGGAGTCTCAATTTCATTGGCATGATCAACCCTCCATCAAGTGTTGGACACAAATGGATATTAACTGCCACTAAATACTTTATAAAGTGGGTAGAGGCTATTTAATTGAATGAAGTAAGCAAAAATGCTATCTTGAAGTTTAATGACAAAATTATGACAAGGTTTGGATTTACCCATGTCATCATTTCTGATAATGCACTTACTTTTATAAGTGTTAAAACTTTTGATTAGGCAAAAAGGAATGGAGTTCACTTGAGTACCTCATCCAATTATTACCCTTATGGTAATGGATTGGTTGAGTCTACCAACAAGAACCTCATCAAAATAATCAAGAGAACATTAGAGAATAATCAAAGAGCCTAGCATAGCAAGCTGAAGATAGCTTTATGGGTAGACAGAAATACTCCAAAAAAATCAATTTGTAACTCTCACTTTATACTTGTTTATAAAAGAGAAGCTAGGTTGTCCATATCCTAAGAACTCCCTACCCTGGAACTTGCATAGTAGATATAATTACTTTAAAACACTCCAATGTAAGTTAGGTTGATAGAAATAATACAACTATAAGAGGCAAGGGATGATGCACACAAGGATATGGACCACCATCAAGTGATCATGAAGAGATCCTTTGACAAAAGGAAAAGTGCAACAGTGTTCAAAAAGGGTGACTTGGTTTTAAAGTGGGATGAAGATAGAGCAAAATTAGGCATGCATACAAAGTTTGACACCTTGTGGAGTGGCACTTACATCATCACCAAGTGCAAGAAAAGTAATTCCTTCCAACTATCCAAGATAAATGGGAAGATTTGTTCATCCCTATAAATGGGATATACTTGAAATTCTACTACTAGCCCTTGTTTTTCTCCTTGTAAAAACTATTTTAGGTGTGTTTCCTTTATTTTTGTTGGTTGTGTGCTTCCTTTGTTTTATTGTCTATTATTTTCCCTAAGTGTATTATTGCATGAGTGTTGTCTTTTCTTCCTCTTATTTGGTAAGCATCTTTTCCTTGTGTGTTTATTCACCCAGCTATGTGTTCTTAGGCCAAAGCTTTTTTAGTTCCCTTTGTATCCTATATACATGACTCCATACCCAATGGAAGGATTAAGATGACTAGTATTAGGCATATCAGGAATACCTCCCATGGGATCACCAAGAGTGTTAGCCAATTTTTTCACCCTCAAAAATTTGTAAGGCACCTAGAACAACAAACATGCTCTGATACCACTTGTCAGGATCTTGCTCCTCAATAAGAGCATAAATGATTACCTTGTATAAGCAACTAATCATGGAATTAATCCAGAATTAACAAGTAACTAGAATGCACAAATGACTCAGAATATGAGAGACAATACGCAATCTTGTATTAATACTCATGCTAGAAGGAAATACAATGAAGATGCCACAATCATCCACACCTCTCAGATGTATAGATCTCTTTCCCTCAAGAGTTCACTCTCCTACCAAAAATGGTCCCAGCACACAACTCAAACACAGAATTGGTGTTCACCTCCAACCAATTAGTAATAATCCTGCCAGTACACAAGTACTCAAAGTACTTCAAGTAGATCTCCCATGAACCTACAACAACCTGCAACTCAAATGATCTTACTTACCATGTAGAACTTCTCCTTGATCTTGCTACCACCTGCAGATCACCCTATTCTTACAATTGGAAGGATCTACCTTACCTTCCTCTATTTGCTCTAATTACAATACATGCCAATGGGTCTACAAATAGATCCCATACTAAACAATAACTTAGACTTCTAATTTACAATAATTAGACACGCAGCTCAAGACTTGAAATAGCCTTTACATGTAAACAACCGGTTCAACAAACTAACTATTCGTGCAATGAGCAGTTCTAGAACCGCACAGGTGACCGACGTCAGTCCCTATCTAACTAGAGATGACCGACGTCAGTCGACTCTTGCCGATGTCAGTTGCCTTCCTCTTCACCCCTGATCGACGTCGGTTGGCCTAACCGATGCCGGTGACTGTGACACTCAGCAACTCCTCCATGTCTACATATAGTGAAGCTTTTAGCTCCATAACCTAAAAATATCCCACTTGGAGATAAATAGCTGCACCTATACCCCTACCTGTACATCATCTAGTTTGTTTCCTTGGCTTTGTATCCCTCTTCAATATCACCCTTGAAGACCAACCACCACAAATCATGTGGTGCACCTCCTATCATCCAAATCACCTACCACATCCACATCTACAAACCCATGTAGAAAATAACTTGACCTTGCATAGCATGTGCACCTATTGCTGGTCCCTCTCAGATCCCTAAGAAACCACTAAACTGCCCTCCAGTGCTTCTTTCTCAGATTGGCTCCAAACTTGTTGACAACTCCCACTGCTTGGGAAATCTCAAGTCTAGTACATACCATGCACTTAACCTCATTATGTGAATCATGACACTGTTCATAGAACTGTCTAACCATCGGTGTGCTAACCGGTTTCACACAATCATCTGAAGACAAAGTCAACATGTGACCTTTCATGTCTCTAGAACACACTCATGCCAAAGAATCTTGTTGCTCCTAGATTCCTCATGACACACCTCTAAACTAACTTTACCTTTAGTTCAGCAACTCCATGTATGTGTAACCCTGCAACAAGCACACAATATAGTAATAGGATAATGTAGCTAATACTATCCAACTTGGTAAAGAGAAACACAATGGTCAAACCTCCATTGTCCTGCAGCTAACTCAAGACCATATACCCTGGCCTTCCATCTCACGTGTCCATTCCCGCTCTTCTTTATCTTGAAAATCCATTCATCTCTCAGTGCTTTCTTCCAGCTAGAAACTCCACCAAAAAACTCCCATTTGGTTCTTCTCCAAGGAATCACATCCTTCATCCATGCCAAGCTCCCACTGTTTTCTAGATCTACCTGCTCTGCTTCTTTAATAACTTCCTAGTTCTTGACCATCAGTGAGCAACAAGTAGTGTAAAGAAGGGAAATGATGAATTTGAGGCTTACTTACCTTTTTAGTCCTCCATATGGGTGCTTGAGACTCCTTGACAGCTTGATGTCTACCCAAAATTCATCTTAGTGACCGATGCTGGTCACATCTCAGTCTACACCTGACTGACATCAGTTTCATGTGACTACCTCATCGCCGATGTCAGTTCCCCCTAATCGACACTGGTGTTTATTTGTCTAGAGTCACTGATGTTGAGCTGCACATAGCCAATGTCGGTCCCTATCTGGATGCTGACATCAATTTTCTAATCGATGTCGGTCTTTGTGTTTTACTTGTGAGTGATGACTTCTACCTGCAAGCTCCTTTTGGATCAATCCCTTGTCCATATCAACCTTGCTCTACTCAGAATTCTTTAGCCCCTTACGCTGATCTCTATCCATCATCTTCTCCTTGAAAACCAAGGTGCTCTTGTTCTTGTCATGAACATCAGATTTCTCAAGAAACGTCACTTTCTTCTTTTGCTTACAAAAATCTTGATCCATGCTTTTCAAAACTGAAAGCATACCCTTTGACTCAAGAACATGCATCCCCTTCTTATTCATGTGACCAATCCTATTGAGCCACATCTTCGAATCTACAGCTGAAGTAGATAAACCAAAAGGAGAAACAGTAATACAAGTAGATAGATAAAGCATACCTACTTTCTTACCTCTTGCTACAACAAGTACACCCTTGGAAGCTTTCCAAGAGTCCACTATGAGAGTTATTGTGCAACCCTCATCACCCAACTTTCCAATAAAAATTAAATTCTGCTTCAGGACTGGGATATGCATGACCTCCTTCAACACCCATGTGTTTCTCATCTACAATTTCAGCTTTACTTTCCCTTTGCCAACCATTTGACAAGGCTTACCATCCCCTAAATAAATTTCTCCAAAGTCTCCCTGGACATACTCATGAAAAAATTCCCTATTTGGGGATACATGGAAAGAGGCACTAGAATCTAAAACCCAAGATTCTACTTTATCCAAAGAACATACCAGAGCATCCTGTGTAACAATACCTGCAACATCTACTTCTTTAGTTCCTTCTTGCTGATCTTCAACCAACCAACAATCTCTCTTTACATGCCCTTGCTTTCCATATTTCCAGCAGGTTATTCTACCATACATGGACTTGGATCTCCTACCTATCTTTGACCTTGATCTCCCATGCTCTATCTTCTCTCTTTGGCTTCCCCTACTTTCAACACTCAAAGCATTCCCTGATGATTCACCTGTGCTTTTCCTACGAATTTCTTCATTCAAGATTACACTCACAACATCATCCACTTTTAAGATCTTTGAAGCAGATGCAGTATTACTTACTGCCATTACCAAACTATCCCAACTTTCAAGTAAAGAGCATAAGATTAAGAGAGCCTTTATTTCATCATCAAAAACAATATTGACTGAAGCTAACTAGTTTACCAAACCATGGAAATCACTAAGATGACTATGTACAGATCCACCTTCCAACATTTGCAAATTAAATAATTGCTTCATAAGAAATACCTTATTCGAAGCTGAGGGTTTTTCATATAAATTTGCCAAAGATTCCATCAACTCTACCGTTGTCTTAGCCTATGATAAGTTGGAAATCACAGACGATGCAAGGCTCAACCTTATAGTTCGCAGAGCCTTTTAATCAAGAACCTCCCATTCTTCATCCTTCATATCCATGGGCTTGCATGTAATCCCACCCAACGGTAAGTATAAATCTTTCTGATACAAATAATTTTCTATCTACATCCTCCATAATTGATAGTTCTTGCCATTAAACTTTTCCATTCATAGCTTACTTTCTTCTGCCATTGCTATACTCCCACTCAAACAGAAACCCCTGTGAGTGACCTGTAATCAACAAACACTACCCAAATCTGATACAACCTATTAGTAACCCAACCAAAAGCTTTGATACCACTTGTAAGGCACCTAGAATAACAAACATGCTCTGATACCACTTGTCAGGATCTTGCTCCTCAATAAGAGCACAAATGATTACCTTGTATAAGCAACTAATCACATAATTAACCCAAAATTAACAAGTAACTAGAATGCACAACTGACACAGAATATGAGAGACAATACATAATCTTGTATTAATACTCATGCCAGAAGGAAATACAATGAAAATGCCACAATCTTCCACACCTCTCAGATGTATAGATCTCTTTCCCTCAAGAGTTCACTCTCCTACCAAAAATGGTCCCAACACACAACTCAAACACAGAATTGGTGTTCACCTCTAACCAATCAATAATAACCCTACCAGTACATAATTACTCAAAGTACTTCAAGTAGATATCCCATGAACCTGCAACAACCTACAGCTCAAATGATCTTACTTACCATGTAAAACTTCTCCCTGATCTTGCTGCCACCTGCAGATCACCCTGTTCTTACAATTAGAAGGATCTACCTTGCCTTCCTCTATTTTCTCTAATTACAATACATGCCAATGGGTCTATAAATAGATCCCATACTAAACAATAACTTAGACTTTTAATTTACAATAATTAGACACGCAGCTCAAGACTCAAAATAGTCTTTACATGCAAACAACTGATTCAACAAACTAATTGTTCATGCAATGAGCAATTTTGGAACCGCACAGGCGACTAACATTGGTCCCTGTCTAACTGGAGATGACCGATGTCGGCCGACTCCTGTCGATGTCAGTTTCCTTCCTCTTCACCCCTGACCGATGTCGATTGGCTTAACCGATGTCGGTGATTGTGACACTCAGCAACTCCTCCATGTTTGCATACAGTGAAGCTTTTAGCTCCATAACCTAACAAAATTGGCTAAATACAATATTTTTATCCATCTATCCCCTTCCCAAGGAATCCTTCCTTAAAGTCTCTCTCATTTCAAGTTTTTATCTAGCCTTTGTAGGAAGCCTTCCTTGTCTCTCCCCAACCTTTGAATTCATTTAGCCTTTTTGTCTCATAATTTTTTCTCAAACAAAAAGTTTGAAAGAATCCTTCCTCAAGTCTTTCCTAAAGCAACTCTTTGAAGTTTTTCTTCCTCCTTTCAAAGTGCCCTTCAAAAATTTTGGAAGGGAAACTTCTCTTCTTATAAGTGCCCTTTGGAAATGTCTTAAGGGTCAATTTCCTTCATGTTTTCCCTTAGAAATTATTTCAAAGGCTTCTTTCTCTTTCCAAAGTGCCCTATAAAAAAATTTGAAGGGACACTTTCCCTTTCCAAAGTGCCCTTCAAACCTTTCTGAAGGGTCACTTTTCCCAAAGTGCCCTTCGAACTTTTCTTAAGGACCTTCTCTCTCTCCAAGTTCCCTTTAGACTTTTCTAAAGGGACACTATTCTTCAAAGTTCCCTTTGGAAAATTTTTGAGGTGATACTTTGTATCCTACGTGCCCTTCAAAATTTTCCAAAGGGTCACTTCCTCCCAAAGTGCCCTTTGGAAAAATTCCAAAGGGACTAATCCAAGCCAAGTGCCCTTCAAAAAAAATTTGAAGGGCCACTTTATCTCTCCAAGTTCCCTTCAAATTTTTTTTGAAGGTCACTTTATTTATCCAATTTCCCTTTGAAAATTTTTGAAGAGTCACTTCTTGAAAGCCAAGACAAGCAAGAATTCTGAAGGAATTCCTTTAGAAAAAGTTTGAAGGAAAAGATTGCAATGTTCTTGAAGGAATTATGCCAATATCCCATGATGGGCCAAGGGACATAAATTTCAAATCAAGGAACTAGCCATTAAAAGTAATCAGGCTTGAAAAGTCCAAATACTTGGAGCATGAAAAACCTGAAGTAAGGAGCCTCAAAAATCCCAAAGACTTAAAGCGAATACAAGTGTAAATCAGGGTTCCATTAGTGCTTGTATTCTAAGGGTTTTATGAGAAAAATTAATTTGGGTTTACAAACCTTAATTACTCATGGATGGTGTAAATTAGGTTCTCCAAAGGTGAAGACTCAAACTTTCTAAGTCATGAGCAACAAAAAATCCAAAGTAGTGCACCAAGACAAACTTGATTTGGTCTTGGGTAGTGTATTTAAGACCCATAAATAGACATTGCTCATTCTCACTTTATAAGTCATGAGAAATGGCAACCTTGAAGCAAGAAATTTGAAGCAATCAAAGAACCTGAATGGGTCTACAAGTGTAATTTAGGTTTCCAAATCTACTTAGCTTTAAAAACTTAGTCCTATGAGCTAGTACCACCATCATGATCAGGAAAATGAGAAGCTACCATGTGGCATGAGATAGAGATATATGGAGGATAATCCATAGGCATTCATGCCCAGTAGATCAATGACTCAAAATCACTAATTTGAGTCATTCTTTTAAGACTAATCAAAAAGGAAAGACAAAGCCAAGAAGAATAAAAACAACTTCTGTCCATGCCATTGTGCATCACAATAAGCCAAGAAGAACAAATTGGGAACTAAAAAAAATCTATAACAATTGGATCCATTATTAGCAACCATTTTTGGTGACATCTCCACATATCTCTATTCTATTAATTAGTTATTAAAAAATCATTTCCAATAGGGCCAGCCAAGGGCAATCAAGAGGGTGACATGGATCAATTGGAATGCCCTAATGAGCATCATTGGCAAAATTAGTTGTAGATAAACATGAAAAATTCCAATATAATTGATTACTTTCCTTGGCACTAAATTCCTCTCCTTATTTCTTTCTTCTTGCTATATATATAACCCCTTGGCTAGTAAAAAAGACATCCATAGATAGTATGGTGAAGCCCTGTTAGAATGCTACCACGCTCTACCTTTAAACATTAGCATAAGTATTTTCATTTGAAGTTTTTGGATAATTTTCTAAGTGTGTAAGATATTCACAATAATAGTATCTGATGATTTTCATCCTTCTATTCTTCTCCGTTCACATATGAGTGAGAATTTTGGGTCTAACAGGTCACATATTGTGTGTCTGAATGTGTTGAAATCTTTCATGAGTATTATTATTTTAGAATGAGTAAACACTTACCCTTTTAGATTCATTATCCTTATGTTATTTTTCACATCTCACCTCTACATTTAAATACTTGTGTTAGATTTTATATCTTGGAAATGGCTTGTGTCTTTTGTTGTATTGTGCACTAGGATGTGGCATTCATGTGGAAGATAATTTTGGTGTATCACCACACTTGGAATAGATTTTAATTTTTTGTAGTTTTATAACCATTTTATTCTTAGTATGATGTTTTAAATATAGGTTCATTTCCACCTATAGGCACACCCACATTCTTGGAAATGTCCCAATGTTGCCCAAATCTGGAGGAGGCTTGAATACCCTCTTCTACAGTGCAAGATTTGGAAACAACAATAACCAAGGAAAAAAATGGTTTTGAGATTAATATTGTGACTTGATTAAAACATTCATGAAAATTTTTAGTAATATTCATTTCTCTATTTCAAAGTTCTAGGTCCTCAAAGTTACCTAGTCAATATGAAGGAAAGGATGCCATGAGTGAAAAAGACTAGTCAGAGTGATAAGTGGAATTGGAAGGGCTAATCAATCAGTAGGGATAGGTCTAAGCTCTCATAGGTTATGTATGGGATTTATTTCCTCTATATATCAGTTTATTATTATTCCTAGTCACTTGGATATGATTGAATGGTTGACTCATAGTTGACCATGATGGTTTCGCTAGCAAATGGAACTCAATTTGGATGTTTGAGTTTGTTTGTAGGGAAGATTGTTAAATCAAATATTAGTGGGGATTGAAGAGTATTGAGGAATTTTTTAATATATTATATTGTTATTTTTAGGGTTTGAACAATCTCCTATTGGGAAAACATACACAAGTGGAGCTATGTTTCATTTGTAAGGTATTTGTGACATGAGCTCATGGTATGGTATAGAAAGCTTGTATAGAGGATCATGGATGAACTTTTTAGACATAAATAATTATTCTTAAAATTTTATAAATAGAGATGTACAACCATAATTAATATTTTTATATATACAAGATGTTTTATGTCGTTTTTAGGAGGTGTGTGTCAAGTTAGACAAGCAAGTATGTGTTGATGTTTCAAGACCTTGTATGAAGGTTGTTGGGGGTATTGGTGACCAATGTTTGTATGAGATTGAGATATAAAAATGTCATTAGAATTAGCATAATTTTATGATTCTATTGATTATTTTTACTATATTTATTAGTGCATATTTGAATATGAGTGAAAGATTTGTGAAGGGGTTATTTGCTTGTCTTGAAGGGATATCTTGGTGTTGGTGACTTGTGTGGAGTTGAAAACTTGGAGAAGAGTATTATTATAGGGTTTCTCTATTATATTTAGAAGCAATTAGATTTCAAGAATTGTTCATTTGATAAGTGTTGTGTTGGTGCTCAACATCTTAGGCAAGTTGGTGCTCCTTATGAAGTGGGTGCTTCAATAAAGCCTCATGTGTGTGATCATCTTATAGGACTATAGCCCATTATTTTGTAGACTTGAGAGTGGTTTTTCTCCCTCATGAGGTTTTCCCACATAAATCTTATATAATGGTTACATTCATGTTTTTTCTTTGATTCATCTATATTTCATATTGATGTGATTGGTTAAGTAGCTTGAAGAGTTGGGAATTGAATTGCATTATTGTTAAACATTTATTCACCCCCACCTTTTATTGGTGTGTAACTCTATCAATTGATATAAAAGTAGGTTATTTTGAGGCTCAATATCTTAAAAGGTGATTCTAAGGTATAATGGTAAGTCAAGGTATGCAAGGTGGTTTCTCTTCGAAACAAGCTCCACTATTTAATGATTCTAACTATGCCTTTTGGAGTTCAAGGATGCATACTTTTATCATGACTCTAGGATTTGATGTTTGGTAGATTGTTATTGATGGATATGTTATTCCTACTAGTTCTCCTACTAGTGCTCCTCATAAGAAACTATTTGAATGCAATTCAATGTCCATGAATGTTATTTATAGTGGTCTATCAGAGACTAAGTTCTCAAAGGTCATTCATTGTCAAACAACTATGGAAATGTAGACCAAGTTGAAGATAATCTATGAAGGTGAATCAAAGGTCAAACTAGCCAATTATAAACTTTTAGAAGACAGTTTGAGAGCCTCAAAATGAAGGAGGAGGATTCTATTACTTCCTTCTTAAATAAAGTAGATGATGTTGTCAATATGATCAGAGGTCTTGGAGAAGATCTCAAAGAGGATGTTTTTGTTCAAAAGGTGTTAAGATCTCTATCTTATAGATTTTACTCTAAGGTATCTATAATTGAAAAAATTCATGATCTTACATGGATGAAGATGGATGAGATTTATATATCTCTCATTACTTATGAGATGAGGATAAATGAAGACAAGCCTCAAGAAAATAAAAGAAGACACAAAGTAGAGAACAAGCCTAAAGAAAAGAAGACACAAAATAAGGGGTCTCAAGGAAAAGATGCTATGTTAGATGATATATCTAATGATGATTTAATTACTTTGTTTTTAATCAAGTTGAAGACTAGATCATGTAAGTATAGAGGTAATCTTCCTTTTAAGTGATTCAACTATGGTGAAGTAGGTCATTTTGTAAACAAATGTCCTCACAAGCATAAGAAAGATAAAGATGAGGATCAAGCAGAGGATAAGAAAGGTTTTAGGCTTGATAGAAATAAGATATCATTATGGAATTTTGATAGTAAAAGGAAGTTATATAAGGACAAAAGGAGTCTATACATAAATATGGATGATAGTGACTCAGAAGTAGGCAATGATAGTTAGTCTGATAATAGTCATAATGAAAGTGAAGATGAGAATGATGAAGTCCTTTTCATTGAAATAAAATTAGATGATGAAGATTATTGTCCATATCAAATTAAAGGAAACTAGAGTGGATCAAATGAATAAGATGAGGGAGACATTCCAAACTATGAGAGTGAACTAAAAATTTCTCTTGAAGATTTGATAATTGAAAGAAAGGTATGTAAAGGTTTTAAGACCAATTTGAAAGACAATGATGTTCAATTCAGTGTTTTTGAGGCTAAGATAACTGAAGATAACATGGATCATGAAGGAGCAATCATGTTCTTAAATTCCAAATTGGAGTCTATATCCTTAATCCTAAAAGGTAAGGAAGAATAGTGTTCCAAGCTGATTATAGAAAACAAGATTTTGAATGATGAATTGGAGAAAGCTTTGAGTAAGGCCAAGTATTTTTCCATGTATGAAAAAATCACAAATGATCTTGATAGTCTATTGATGAATAAAAATTCTTCAAGTGATAGAATAGGTATGGGTTTCATTGAGAATCCATTAGTAATATCTCAAGAAAAGGAGAAAATAATTGAAGAGGAGAAAGACAAACCTACAAAAATCAAAACCCAAGCTAAGGGTGTTAGCTCTAACAAGGTAAGATAGCCTAATGCCATAAAGCATTTGAAATTTAATGGATATGATCATATTTTTCATGAGTTTGGTCATAAGGCCAATGATTACAAGACGAAGGTTAAGAAAATCAATCTACCTAATCCTATGAATGAGATAAAATGCTTCAAGTTTTTAGAGATGGGAAATTTATCTAATCAATGTCCATAGAAGATAAAGTAAGGTGAATCTACTCCTAAGAATATAACATGTTTCAATTGTCAAAGGACTAGTCACTTAGCCAAAAAAAATTAGTAACAAAGAAGGATTGCATGTTTTTATTGCAAGGGATTTCATCATATTAATAAATTTTGTAAGAAAAAGGGGGCTCTTTATCAATTCAAGACCAATCAAGTTCTAGGTTTTCAAGAGAGGAAAGACAGTCTTATATAGGCCAAAGGAAGAAAATTAAGAAATAGTTGATATGTCTATATATTAGAATTGTGTGTTTTCAAAGGTGGAGAGTGCTTCTTTCATTGAGTAATTTTCATTATATGCTCATGTATTCAATGAAGAGATTAAAAATAATGAGAAGTTAAAGAAGGAAGACAAAGATAACCTTAAGATAAGTATGGATCATTCTACAGTTGTAGATGATGATATTTCCTATATAGATCAATCATTGTCAGACCTTGAAATGGTCAATTCAATTGATAATATAGATCAATACATGTATCATCCTCATTTGTTTCCTATTCAATTTTGAGAGAGGAGAAAATTTCAAGAATAGAAGAGGTAGTTACAGGCAAGTCAAAGAAGAATAAGACTATGTTGACCAAAGAGGAAGAAGAATATGAGAATATGTGGGCCACTCCAAAATTAACACTAATATAAATCAGTTTAGAGCTATTGAAGGTATTTATCTATGCTTCACAAGAGACTCTTATAGGTGAAGAAGTAAGATTATTTGTTCAAGAGGTATGTTTAGGTCTCATAGTCCTAAAATGTCTCTTTGATCAAATTTCGATGCCTTGGTTGAATGATGATTTAAAGTACAAGGAATAAGTGGTTTGTATGAGGTATTTGGGGATATTATCATCAGTAATTATCAGGTGGTTTTAGGTCTTGATATTCTTAGATGTATGTTTTACAGATAAAAGTCTGAATTGACCATTTTGGTAGTAATGACTACCTAAAAAGTGTCTAAGTTGCCCATAAGGTTCTATAAGGTGAAAATAATTTTGATAATAGATTACTCAAGTTTTTTTTTTGTATTCCAAAGTAGTAAATATATTTTGGAAATGTTGATGAGGTGCTCAGATGTGATTTTGACCATTTGGTCAAGGTGCCTAATGTAGGTTTTAGTCTGTATGCACAAAATGCTTGGTTTCAAATGTTATTTGAAGAATGAAGATGTATCATGAATTTTTTTATGATCAAAAAGGATTTAAAATTTGTTTTATACATGCTCTAGGTGGTTTCATAGGTTGTTGAATCCTCTTATGCTAGGTGGAGCATTTTAAGTGGTCACTGGCTTTTATTCTCAAGAGCATGCATTTGGTGGCATAAATGAATTCATGGTTCCTAAAGGAGTGGAGGATTGAAATTTGGAATGTTAGTGAGTTTTTTGGTCTCTAAGTGTGGTATCTAATTCAAGTATCTATGTTGACCAGAGGTTGAATTTTGACTAAATATTACTTTGAAGGCTTAGTGATTTGGGCATGTTTGGAAAAGTGGTCAAACTTTGGAGTTGGAGGATAAAAGATTAAAAAGTAGGTGAATGAGATAAATGGTTATATGAATCAACTTTTACAGTGGTTTGGAAGTGAGTATAATTCATTTTATTTGAGTTTTAGCTCACTAGGAGGCCTAATTAGCTTGTAGGCTAAAGAAGGAAGTATGTTAATAAGGATGAGTTGGAAGCTCATTCTTGGAATGTTTGAGGGGAAATGGTAGTGGACTTTATATATGGAATTTCATGGTTTGAAATGACTAGGTAGATAGTTATGAGGTTTGCAATGGCTAGATAGGGTTACAAGGAGTCCAAGTAGGCCTAGTGAAGAAAATAAAGATTTTTTAGAATGTTTTCAAAAAAGGTTAGTATTTTTGGTTCTAGTGAGCATGTTGGCCAATTATAAGTATATTTCAGGTATGGTGGTGTGTTTTAAGTGCCTTTGGTGGTCTGTAGGGTGCCTTGAGTGCAATGGTATGTGAGCTTACATAGTATTGTATGCTCATGTTATCATTTGAGTTGATGGTAGCTATTCTTGGAGGTCATGTAGGTGTGCATCAGTTGTGTAGACTAAGGGAGAGCCTTAAAACTAGAGAAAGATCCTAGGGGGAACTATGTTGCCTTGAAAATTGGTGATAGGTCTAAGGATCTTGATGGTTCAAGAGAAATTTTTGAGTGAGAGCATCTTCCAAGGGGATTTGTGCCTATTTGAAGTCTGAATGGTCCATTTTTAGAATATTTCTTATACATGATCATGTTTCATGAGTTTCCTATAACTCATTTTCTTTTTTTCTTTAGTTCTTAGTGTTGAAAAGAGTCCACTTTGTTATTTTGGCAAAGGGGGAGAGAGAAAAGGAGTGTTGCCATCAATGACAAAGGGGGAGATTATTGGGATATTTATGGTAGTGTGTTTTCATTGATGTCAATTGGAATTGGTGATGACAAAGTGGTCTAAACATGTTAGAGTGATGGAACATGGTGGTCTAATTTACTTAGAGCAATGTGATACTTGCAAGGGTATGCATGGGTGTCCTAAGTGGATGTTGTATGGATGAATGGAGCTTGGTATTATGATTTTTGACTTGTTCCTAATGTTTTATATGCTCAAAGGTTGACTTTATGTGGCCTTCATGAGGTATACAATTTAGTTTGTACCTTGTAGGCTTGATCTTATATGATTACCTAAAGGTTCTTGAGTGCTTTGACTTATGTTCCATGATATTGAGCTTATTGTGCCTATCATATGTATTTTGGAAATTTATAAGGTGACAATAGGTCAGATAGATGGTTTGAAAGAGGTGGCAAGTGGTCTATAAGATAGTTTGGCCATTGGCCTAGTTGGCTTAAGTGGGCTTGTGAAGCCTTGTGAAGGGTAAATGAGTGATTCAAGGGTGTTTGACCTTATATATGGATGTGAGAGATTATAAATGTGTGTTCAAGTTTATTAACCAAGTCATAAGTCATTAGATAAGAGATAAAGTTATAAATAACTTCATGTGCTTTAGAAGGTGCTCAAATTGTGTATATTGAGCTCGAGAGGAAAATTTTCATGTTCATAATCTCATTTAGACTTTTCATGGGGATATTATCCTTTTTTATAAGTTTTTGAGGGTTCCTAAAAAAGTTTTACAAGAATTATTTCATGTATTAAGGTCCTATTATTTATGAATGATTGTTGAGAGCAAAAACCCTAGTCTTAGACCTGATTGGAAAGATTTTGCTTGTAGGTGATCAAAAATATAGTGTATTTATAGGATTATTATTTTATGTTTTTTATGACTCATCTATTCTTATGAGTATGTGTTTTATCAATCTTGACTATTTGTGGGTCCCATAGAAAAGTGCTTCTTAACAGTATTTTTGATATTGTGAGAGATTTTTGAAAGTAACCAGGGGAAGAAATGGGTGTGAGATAAATATTATGAATTGATTAAAACATTCATGGAAATTTTCATGAATATTAATTTATCTGTGTTAAAGTTCTAGGTCCTCATATTTGCCTAGTCGATATGAAGGAAAGGATGCCATGAGTGAAAAAGACCAATCAGAGTGAGAAGTGGAATTAGAAGGCCTAATCAGTGAGTAGGGATAGGTATGATATATTTTAGGTTATTTAAGGGATGTATTACCTCTATCCATGATATTATTATTTTTATTAGTCACTTGGATATGATTGAATGGTTGACTCATAGTTGACCATGATGGTTTTGCTAGCAAAAGAACTTGATTTGGATGTTTGAGTTTGTTTGTAGGGAAGATGGTTAGATAAAGTATTAATAAGTATTGGAGAGTGTTGAGGACCTATTTAATATATTATGTAGTGGTTTTTATGGTTTTACCAATCTCCTATTAGTTAAACATAGTCACACAATTGGAGCTATGCTTTGTTTGTGAGGTATTTGTGACATGAGCTCCTGGTATGGTATAGAAATCTTGTGTAGAGGATCATGGCCAACCTTGGGAGAAATAAGTAATTCTTCATAAAATTTTAGAAAGATATATGTCCAACCATAATTAATATTGGTATATATAAAATATGTTTTATGCCCTTTTTAGGAGGTGTGTGTCAAGCTAGACAAGCAAGTATGTGTTGATGTTTGAAGACCTTGTGTGCATGTTGTTGGGGTTCTTGGTGACCAATGTATAATATTGATAAGAGAAATTTTTAATTAGACTCAAAATAATTTTATGATTATATTTATTATTTTTACTATATTTATGAGTGAATATTTGAATATTAGCAAAAGATTTGTGAAGGGGTTATTTGCTTGTGTTGAAGAGATAGCCTAGTGTTGGTGACTTGTGTGGAGTTACATACTTAGATAAGAGTGTTCTTTCATGGTTTCTATATTATACTTATAATCAATCAAATTTAAATAATTTATCATTTGATAGGTGTTGCATTGGTTCTCAACATCTTAGGCAAGTTGGTGCTTGTCAACCTTAGGGGTTGATGTTCCTTGTGAAGTGGGTGCTTAACGAAAGCCTCATATTTGTGATCATCTTATAGGAATTTAGTCCATTTTTTTTTAATATTTTAGAGTGGTTTTTCTCCCCTATGAGGTTTTCCCATATAAATATTTTTGTAATGGTTACATTCATGTTTGTTCTTTGATTCGTCTATCTTGCATATTGATGTGATTGGTTAAGTAACTTGAAGAGTTGGGAATTAAATTGCATTACTTTTAAACATTGATTCACCCCCTTTATCTCAGTGGTGTGTACCTCTATCACACCTCTATCCCCATGTAATATCTAATGTCTATGATGACCACTATTTGGGACCTTAAAAATAAAGTTTATGTACTCCAAATGTAAATGGCTTTCCATAATGATGATGCACATGCCACCTCATTCAATAATCAACCTCTTGCACAATGTATACTTAAATATACTTATCTGAAAGATTTTGAATTACCAAATTTACCTCCCTTTTTGAGACACAAGGACCCATTAGACCACATTATTGTCTATGTATATTCTTTTGGTCAATGGTCACAATATGACAAACTATTATTAAAGTGTTTCCATATGAGTATTTTTTATGAGGCTCAAAATTAGTTCTATAATTTACCAAATGGTCATTTACATATTTTATTACAATTATAAGATGAATTATTGATGGATTTTAATATCCACAAGGTGTCAAAACTTAAATTAGAACATTTACATAATTTAAAATAATGTGATGATAAGTCCCTTCAAGATTATATTATTCTATTCAAAAGTACATCCTATGAGCTAGGATTTATATCCTCATATTTGGAATTGTAATTTATCTTTAGTAGTGGTATTCCTTCCCCATTAAAGGAAAGGAAATTTAATAAACAATATGAATCATTTACATATTTATATAATGATGTGCATATATATGCTTCCTTCTTATTACTCATTCAAAATAACTTAACGTATCTCCCTCCAAATATAAAATATTTATCCCTCACACAAAGGATGGAGATAATTTACCTAAGGAGAATTATGAACAAAAATGTGGTATCCCTAATCTCTGTATGACCATTTTTCAAATTTTACTCAAAATGGGGACAATCCAAGGTCCATATCTTATGCAAGAATATGAAAGTGAACAACACAAAAACCATTCATTCTAATAAGATTTAAAAATTACCTTATACATGGGGTGGTGCTTATTTTTAGCATAACCACATTGATCCTACACAATAAAAAACTACTTACAATATAAGATTCTTACAGCAAATGGGATACAATCTAACAAACTTACAAAACAAAGGAGGTTGGAAAGACTCCTTGGAAAATATACTGATACTAATTTATTGTGGTCCTAAAGTAATTCAAACATGAGTTTGGGTTATACATACTACATCTCCATATGCATTTATATTAGGAACTCTTTGGCTATACCAAATGGAATAAAAATTTGATATAACTCAATAAGGTATTTCCTTTCCTCATGAAGGAAAATTAATACATATTTAAAATGATAGCATTAATTCTTCAATTACATGCAAAACATGAGGAAGAACATGTTATGTACATTTTAAACCTATCCATTCATGATGCAAATAATGTAAAAAATACAAATTAAGGTTGTAAGGTTCATAGTGGGGAGATATCTATGACCATCTATGGGATGGCATCATAGGATGATATTTCTTCTTCAAAAATTTCAAAAATACCAAAAAAATCAAAAAACTTTCAAAAATCCAAAACACACTTTTGACATTTACATGTTTTATTGGCCCATTGGCATTTATGTGTCAGTTCTATGTTTATAGATGTAATAATTAGTTACTCATACATACACATATGCATCACACTTATACTTAAGTGTAATAAAAGAATACACATATACATGATACATTCATATGTTAGATGTTGGGATTTTGCTCTACTCTTGTCATATGGACATTGGGGGTATCTATTTGTTTGATCTTGATACACATAGGTTATATGATTTAATGATCACTCTAAATTATCATGTTTGAGCTTACATATATATTTACACATGCTTATTATCCATGATCATATCTTACACAAGGTACTTGATATACTACACACTTGACACTTTTTCCTAACACATTGGATCCATGTGTTACTATGTCTTGTTTATGTTGATTGATTATGCTTTAATTTATATACTTTCTTGAGTGTCTTACCTTTCTATTATATTCTATGTTCGAGTTTTTGAATATACTCATTTTTTTCATCCCCCATGCCTATGTCTGATTTCATGGACATTTTCATATATCATTATTTATTATATGGAAATTTGAGTATTTTATTCTTTCTTTTATGGACATTTGACTAAGTCATGTCCACTTGATTATGTAGCATTTAAACATGCTCCTTATTTGTGGTCTCCTTAAACCATTGCCTTTTAAATTTATTTTGAATGCTCTTATGTGTTTTTTTGTTTGCTTGTTGATATTATATTATTAATATCTAGATTTCACCATGATATTTATCATGCATCTTAGGCCTACATGTGATCACATTGATTCTATGTGCTTCAATGATACATTTACCTAGACATTTTCCTTTTATATGTTACATGGTTACATTCATAAATTATACAATTGTATTATCCTTTTGAGGTGAGGTAACTAGTAGTTCCCATCTTTCCCTCATATTAAAGGTGGGATATTAGTGGGTAATTTCATAGAGGAATTTTCTACGCACTTGGCATAGTTTCTAGATTCAGTGGGGGCATGATTTGGAAGCATGTTCTCCACACTCATTTAGTATATGGTACTTTTATCAATTTCCAAATTTAGTGGGGTCATGATTTAGAAGCATGTCATCCACACTCATTCAGTATATGGTACTTATATCAATTTATAGATTTAGTGAGGACATTCTTTAGAAGCACGTTATCCACACTCATTCAATATATGGTACTTATAACAATTTCTAGATTCGATGGGAGCATGTTTTGGAAGAATGTTCTCCACACTCATTTAATACATGGTTCTTATATCAATTTTTAGATTTAGTGGGGGCATGTCATATTGGTATGGATTCCACACATTCAAAGTTTCTAGATTTAGTGGGGGCATGTTTTAGAAGCATGTTTTCCACACCTATTCAGTATTTATCATATTCAATTTATAGTGGGGGAATGTTTTGGAAACATATCCTCCACATTTTTACTTATATAAATTTTCATATTTTTAATATATAGTGGGGGAATGATTTGGAAGCATATACTCTGCACTTACACAATTATTTTGAATTGGTCAAAACACACAATTATATGATTCAAATTCATAATTATGGTAGAATTATATACATTGGTACTATTTTTATAGATAATTTTAGAATGAGACATATCTAAGGTGCATATGTTATGAAATATGGCCTAATATTAAAAAATCAAAATTAGTTTCATATTACAAAACTCTTTTATGGACTATTACCATATCACAGACACTTTTATATTGCTACCCCACAAAATTTTACAGACTTTATTAATCCAATCTACTATAGGAGTTGGTTCACCTTTTTTTTATGGTTGAGGTGATGAAATCACTCAATCTTTCCATTTTTTTAGGTTGGACTTGATCATCTAACCTTACTAGGTTATAAGTATCATTGGGTTTCATGGTTGAGCTAATCTACATTGTTGGGTGGCAACTCGTGTCTTCCCAAAGTTGGGGTCATGTGCTTTCCAATATCTCTCTTTATCTCTCTCTCTCTCTCTATATATATATATATATAGAGAGAGAGAGAGAAATATTTTGATAAATATTTAAAGTGTATATATCTAAGGATTATATATATATATATATATGCACTTTAAAGATTTATTTATATTTATTAGAATCTCAATTTTAGATCCTTACAATGATACATATTTTTCAAAATAACTAACCCATGGGAAAGGTGATTACATTGACACGTGTAATCCTAAACCTTTCTCTTTCAATTTAAATATATTTAAATTATTTTAAATACCAAACTATATGCATTAGTTTTATACTGTAACATGCTCTTGGTTACAGGTCAATCACTAACAAATCATTCAAGTTGGGCACATATAAAGACAAGTTGTGCACACACACCTAGGTATGCATTATTTTCCTTTAAACCAAAATTTTTAGTGATACATTAAAGGGGGAAAATTTAGACACTATTTTATGATTATATATCACCTCAATCTTGTACACTTGGTGAACTTAGACCTTGGTTTTTCCTCTCAGTTCTATACCTTTGTTTTTTTTTTTATGTCTTGCATATGTTCTATCTTTGTGCCCCTTGGCCTATATCTCTTAGTCTTACCATTCTTATGTTGATGACCTAGGTCTTTTATCTTGACCAGAAGACTTAAAATGTACTCATATTCCATCTCTACAAGTTCTAAACTTGTAATTATTTTCCTTATCCCTAGACACTAATGTCTAGGATAGATAGTAGCATTGGCATTAATGTCCTATCCCAATACAAGTATATAGTGCCCTAAATTCATCCAATTTTTAAATGAAACATATCATAATGGTCAATCTAAGTGATTTAATATAAGTTATTACTTCAAAGGTATTGATATAAATACAAGATCAACCCTCATTCATTACTTACAACACCTAAAAAAATACCAAAAAACATTCGAATATCATTCAATTAAATAAATATTCCTTATTTATTCCTATTTCCATACCAATTATAGGGACTACATATCTATAAGTTTGAAGTACTAAAGGAGTAGACCAAGAACCCAATTTTCCAAGTTACAAGCTATCACTATTGTACTTACTTTGAACATATTGTATGATTCACACATAAGCCAACACATAAGGAATAGCTACATCACTCTAAATCCCTCTTCAATGTATTAGCTATGTAGTTAATACCCTATGGTAGTGGGGTATTTGGGATCATCTCAACATCATGTGCCCACAAACCCAATTTTATCCAAGGTCACTCTGAATATGGAAAGCTAGGTTTTTGCCATTTTAAAAGGACTGGTAGTCCATGACCTAGATTTGAATTGACAAGAGTGAAGGTGAAGCAAAACCTAGGAGTATCCAAGTAGTTTCATCTTATTTCATAAAATATTATATATAGGACACTAACATCAAACCCAAATAATAGTGTCAACATAACCTTTCTAAGATGACATTACTATCTAAAGTACTAGAAGCATTAGAACTAAAACCTAATGACTATTCCAAAATCTCCTTCCCACCTACTTTCTGGATATTATAGATCCATAACTATATTAACATTAGAACAATATAATTACATCACTTCTTTTTCACTTATATATTTATCATAATTATAATTTCCATATTTAGACTATCTCAACATAATAAATTTACTGTATGCTTATATTTTAGTTTAGCATCTAATTAGTCTACTATATATCTATTATCACCCTTGTGCCATTTCATTTCTAACCCTAGATAACACCAATGTAGATTTATACGTTTAAACAATTCCCAAGGTTATTGATCCTAAGGTTATTACTAATCGAATACCCATAACCCTTATGAATGTCTTCTAAAAAATCATTGTTAACTATTTTGACCTAATAATTAATCATTTTCTTCCTTTAATTGTTATAATTAAATAAACAAGGTTTATCCAACATAGATATATTCTAGATAATGTCATTGTTGTCTTAGAAGGCACGGAATGGGATCGAGTGTATAATTAGTAGGCCATGTTTATCAAAATTGATTTTGAAAATGATTATGACTACATAGAGTGGCCTTTTATTACCTCCATTCCATGCTTCAATCTCTCAAGTTTGGCTCTTAGTTTGTGCAATTTTTGAATATGTTTTTCCTAGATGCTACGGTGTGTATTATTATTAATGGGGCACTCTAGTCTATTTGAGTTGCATAGATATATACAAAAGGGATGTCCTTAATCTCCTTATCTATATGTCTTGGTGGATGAAGGTTTTAGCTATATTTTAGCTAACTTTGCTTCCAAGGGTTTGGTAAAGGGTATTTCTCTCCCTAATTATAATCATAATATGATATACTTAATGGTCATTTTTATGGTTCTTTCCTCACTCCTCAGGAATAAGAAGCCTCAGTCAATAATGTTATGGAATACATTCACATTTTTTATGTCATTTGGGTCATCCATATAATGAAATAAAATGTAGTGTTACCATTTGTCTCTCATGCGCAAACCTCCTCGACTAGAGAAATATAATTGGTAGTGGTTCCAACCTAGAGTCCATTTAAGTTTTTTGGCATTACATTTTATTTTTAGGCCTCTCATGTTGATTTATGATCTTATGTGGTTCAAAGGGTTGAAAACATATCTCTTTTTAAATCACTAAGCCCTTGTCATTATTAGGTAAGTTTTAGATTTGATCTTTGGTGTTGGCTACTACTCATGTTTATTACTCTTCATGTTGGGCTCCCTCAAATTTTTCCTATGCCAAGTTGTAAAAGCTCCTCAAATATTTCTTATGGGATAATTTTAAAGGCCATAAGGGATTTCATAGAGTTTCATGGGATATTTTTTGCTAACCTAAAGAGGTTGTTGACATGGGACACATTGATATTAAGTTTCAATGTCTTCATCTTAGCATTAAGTGAATCATTAGAGGTTTATAAGGTGATGAATCCTAGAGTATTTTTTTAATAAATTATATTTCTTAGGGATACCCTTATGATAGAAAGACTTGAAAAGGCCTTGGTTTGCATAGTCTTCTCATAACCCCTAAAACTATTAATATTAATGGCACTTTTATTATTCAAATCATTTAGAAAGCTTGTGAATGGCTCGAACCTCATCTCATTTATTTGGGAGAGGGATTTATGAATGGCCTATCTCTTAATTCTCACTCCCTCTAGTGGTACTTGACATTGAATTATCATAATATTCCCTTTGCATTGGTCCCATGGATCAAGTGATTGATGTTGTTTCAAAATGGTATTAAAACTATTTGGGATTTATTATGCAAAGTTCATCACACTTGGCTTCCTTAGAATCTATTTAAAAACATGTTTAACCTTAACAAGGAAGATGTTGAGTCTATTAGTCAAATTTAAAATTCCATACTTATAGAGTACCTTCATAATATTGGAGTTTATTTCCTTTCTCCTTGGTGTAATGATTGGCATTGTCTTACTACCATGTCTTTTTGTCATTAGTCTCCTCATTTTGGGTATAATATTTTGGATCCTAAGCACATTCAAAAAGATGTTCTTAATCAGTGATGGAATCATTGTTCTAGCTAAGTAATCTAGTATATAATATTTTTCACAATATGGATGCCTTTATTGAACCCAAAAAACCTCACTTCCTTTGGTGTATAGTTTACTAGGGTTTATCTATTAGTGATCATTTCAATCATGTGGGGGTTTTAGATCTCATTTGCCTAACATGCCACCAACTAAAAACAATCAATCATCTCTTTTAATTTTGTACTCTTGTTCAGTTAGCTTGGAATTAGATTCACACCCTTTTCTATGCTTTTAGAATAGAATGCTTTACCTAGAAAATGGATCTCTTGGGAGAATACACCTTATTACCTATAAGATATTATATATTTTGGAATATTTTCCATGCTAATATTATTTTTCAAATTTGGAAAGATATAAAATATACTTTTTTAAATCATGAAGATATGGAAACATTTTTTTATATAACTAAAAAAAATTGTGATCTCTAATGGCATTCTCCATATTCATATCTAAATAGACAAAGTTTATCTAGATCTTAATTATCTTCAAACTTTTTTAAATCAATGGGAAAATGCCCTATGTGCAGTTAACCATGAGCCTCTAAATCTTCCACATCCCCATTCTCTTCCTCATGGGTTAAGACTTGTTTTTCATAAGAATCATTATCATATCCAAGTATCACATCTCCTTGTTCTCATCAGTCACTCCCTCACTATAATAGGTTTGATGGTTCTAATAGAGGAGGTAATGGAGGGGGGTTGGGGCCCTCCTCCATAGGACAAGTTTTCACATGTAGCCCTTAATATTTAACCCTCAATGTAAATTTATTAACATGAAAAAAAATGAAAAGATGGCTAGGATCCCTTACTATGGATAATGACCCTCCTGCTCAGGTAGGTTGAAGAGGAAATTTGTAGGATCTTCCTTCTCTATTACCCCCTCTAGCCAACATGTTTTTTTGTTGATGCCTAATGAATTTAAAGTTACATGTGTTTTTTATGTGTTATTTTTTTAGTTGTTACACATGTCATTATCACTTGTATTTTCTTTTGTTTGGTCATTACTAACCCTCTGTTGGACTAGTTCATCTCCTGAGCCTTTTTCTAGCTTGGTGTGATTTTGCTTGTAGGATGTGACTCTTTCCACCAAATTTTTTTGTATTAATATTATTGTATCATATCATTTTATATTAATATAAGTTCATTTTTCAATTAAAAAAATATAGCATCCATCATCCATGTGGACTTTGTGTACTTGAATATGACTACCCCATGTACTAAAGTCAACAAATCTATAAGGCATTTGAGTTGTTAATTTAGTTAGTTTTTTATGGTTTTTAACCTTAAAATAAAATATAATCACTTGTATTTATCTTTGTATTTTATATTAAATGGGTTTATACAAATCAAATGGCACAAGAGTGATAATTAGATCTATAGCAAGCCAATTAGATGCTAAACTCATAAATAAGCATATGTTAAATTTATTATGCTGAGATAGTCTTAATATGGAAAATACAACTATGGTATATATAAAAATGAAAAAGAAGTGAAGTATTTAGCTTGTTCTAATGATAATGTAGTTCTAGATATGGAATAGGATAAAAGTAAGTAGTAAGTAGAATCTAGAATAGTCACCAGATTTTAGATCTAATGGTTATAGCTCTCTAGAGAGTAACATCAACATGGGTCAGTTGCATCAATGCTACTATTTAGGTTTAATACTAGTGTCTTGTTTAAAATGTCTACTAAAATAGGATGCAACCACTTGGATGCTTCCAGGTTTTTTTTTACCTTCACTTAGAGCATTTTGATATTTGTCATAGACAATTGCTACTTGTGAGATGAAAAAACCCTAGCTTTCCATATTCAATGTGACCTTGGGTAAAAATACATTAATGGTCACATGGTTTTGAGATAATTATAATGAATCCACTATCAAAAGATGCTACCTACATATCCAATACTCTAAAGTGGGCCTTAGATTGATGTAGTTCTCCCCTACATGTTGTCTTATATGTGAGTCATGTAATTTATACAAATAAAGTACAATAGTGACCTAGCTTATGACATGGAAAATTGGGCTCTTAGGTTTCTCCTTCAATAATTTAGACCTATATATATGTAGTTACTATGATTGGTATAGAGATATGACTATATAAGGAAGGTTTGATCAATTGAATGCTCTTTGGTCTTTTAACTAAGTATTTGTAGGTGTAGCTAGGTGAGAAATGAATAAAGCTTGATTTTGTATTTATATAAATCCATTTGGATTAATAAATCACATTAAAAATTTTTACTAACCATTAATATACATTTTATTTACAAATCAGATCACTTTAGGGCACTATACACTTGCATTTGGGTAGGACAGTAATGCCAACACTATTTTCTATATCAGACATTACTATCTAGGAAACAAGAGAAGAGTTACATGTTTAGAAATTTTATATATGTAATATAATTATATTTTAAGTATTTTGGGTAAGATATAAGACCTATGTCATATATAAGACTTATTGGATTAAGATATAGACCATGAGGCATAAAGATAGAGCAAATGTGAGACTTACAGAAGCATGAAAGGTAGAGAACTGAGAGGAATAGCCAATGTTTGATTTTTACAAGTATACAAGATTTATATGGTTTATAAATAAAAAAATATCATATACATCCCCCCTTTTAATATATTGATGAAATTTCTATTTTAAAGGAAAGGAATGTGTACCTGGGTGTGTATGCACACCATTTTTTTGTGTGTGCCCAACTTGAGTGCTTTATTGGTGACTTACCTAAAACTAAGAGCATGTTATAGTATAAAATAATTACATATAATATGGGTTTAAATTACTTTAAATTTATTTAAATTGAAAGAGAAAGGTTTAGGAGTATACATGTGTGTCAATGTAATTGCCTTGCCTATTAGTAAGTTGTTTTGAAAAAGATGAATCATTGTCAGGATATAAAAATTAGATTAAGATAAATATAGATAAATATTTAAAATTCAATATCAAAGGAAATATATATACCTAAATATATGGGAAGGCACATTCCTCTAACTTTGGAATAAAATTGAGTTACCACCTTGTAGCTGAGATTAGCTCAACTGTACAACTCAATAATACTTATAACCTAATGAAGTTGGATGATCAAGTCCATCCTAAAAAATTATAAATATTGATTTATTTTATCACCTCAATAATACAAAAATTTGAACCAACTATTGTAGTATATTAGATAAATAAAATTCCATAAAAGTATGTGGGATATTAGTACGAAGAAGTCTGTGATATGGTAAGGGTCCATAAAAGAGTTTTGGAATTTGAAAATAATTTATATTTTACAATATTTGGAACATTTTTCATAGCATATTCACCATAGATATTTTTCATTCTAAAATTGTGTATAATAATAGTACCAATGTATAGAATTCTAACACAACTATGAATCTGAATCATATAACTATGTACTTTAGCCAATTTGGATAACTATGTAAGTGTGGAGAACATGCTTACAAAACATGACCCCACTAAATATGAGAAAATAATATAAGTATCATATACTAAATTAATGTGGAGTGCATACTTATAAATAATTCCTCCACTGCAATCTAGAAACTATGAATGTGTGGAAGCCATGTCCATATGGCATGCCCCCACTAAATATAAAAACTATACCAAGTGTGGGGAATATGTATATATGACATGCCCAAACTAATATTCCCCCATTTGAGGTGAGTGAAAGATAATAATAGGTATTTACTTCAACTCAAACTGATAATACAATAGTATACTATGTGAATGTAATTATATAACATGAAGAAGGAACATGTCTAGGTAAATGTGTTATTAAAGCACATAGTATAAATGTGATCACATAAAGGCATAAGATTCATAATAAATATCATGGTAGTGTCTAAATAATAATAGTATAATATATACAAGAAAATAAATGCACACATATAATAACACTCAAAACCAAGTCAAAAGGCAATGGTCTAAGGAGACTATAAAGGGAATGTTCAAATGCCACACAATCGAAGGGACATGACCTAGTAAAATGTCCAAAAAATTCAAGGATAACATATTAAAATTTCCATACAAAAAATAAATACTAATTAAAATGTCAAATTAAAAATTACATAGGTACAAGGGCCACAAGTAAAGGAGTATATTTAAATGCTTTAAAAAGGAACACAAGAAACTCAAGGAAGTACATAAAGTAAAGAATAACCAACAAAAATAAGCATGCCATAGTATCACATGGATCCAATGTGTTTAGAAAAAGGCATGTCACATGTATATCATATTAAGTGCCATGTGTAAGGTATAATCATGAATAATAGGCATGTGTAAGTACATATGTAATCTCAAATATGATTATATAGAGTGATCATCGAATTATATATCCTATGTGTATCAAGATCAAATAATAAAATTCCCCCAATGTTCATATGACATGAGTATAAGGAAGGCCTCATATCTAAAATAAAAATGTATGATGCGTCTATGTATTCTTATATCACATTCAAGTAGAAGTGTGATGAATATGTGTATGTAGGAGTAGATGAATATGTTATCCATTAAAATAGAAGTAACACATGGATGCTAAGGATCCAATAGAATATATAAGTGTTAAAATTGTTTTTGGAGTTTTGAATGTTTTTACTTTTTTGGTATTTTTAGAAATTTTTAAAGAGGAAAGATTATTTTATGATGCCATCCAATGTATGGTCATAGATAACTCCCCCCACTGTGAACTTTACAACCTTAAGTTGGATATTTTACATTATTTTCATCATTATTAGAGGGGTTGAAAAGGTACATAGTGATGCATAACATACAACAATTTGTCTCATTGGACCTTGTTTCTAAATCCACTTCTTTGATAATAACTCTTAATTTCACTATTCATGTAATGGTATTAAGATTAACCTAGGTATTTTATAATTTATAATTATTTGATATTACTTAATAGGGTCTCTTTAACCCTATCTTATTAATCACCCACTTTGACACACCTTCCAAGTCTCAACTCCTTCCTTTGCTCAACTTTGCATATGCTTCACACAGTCTTTGTAGCCCTATTTTGGGGGTTATTTTCTTATCATTATTATGTACAAACACATATAGTAAAACCAATGACCATTTGGGATACCCTATAATGCATTCTTACCTTTCACAAATTTATAGGTTATGGTTACACTATTTATTAACTTTTCTAAGTCTTTATAGCTCTCTGATTACCCCTATTAGGCCTATTCTAGGCCCTATACAACACAATCCACAAAAATACATACAAATGAATTCATACAGATCTAAAAATGTTTTTGTATGTACCTAAAATTTCTAGCTTCATTATAGTCAACTAATATCCCTATTAATTGACACTAATTCTATTAAACCTATTTTATTTTTGTAATTTATCCTATTTCTAGCCATTCATCTAATATCCCCCTTTTATTATCCTACATATATTAACCTTATTCATCCCATCCCTTCATTAATTATATCCTAAACCCTATTATCCTAATCTAATCCTAGTTATCCATTATGTTGGAATTTAAAATTTCCATAACCCTACCTAACCACATACTAGCCGACACCCCTAGCCTTTCCTACATCCCTATGTCCCTAATCCCTATCTAACTCCCAACTAATCTTCCATTATACCTAAACTAATGGAGAATCCTAGAGAATTTTAGAATCTCCTCCAAGTCTCTATAAGTCTCTATAAGTCTCTAAACTAGAGCCTTCTAATAATTTTAAAATCACCTAAAATTCCCTCTATTTTCCTATTTAAGCAAACTTTCCCTCCACTTTCAAACAAACTTGAAATCTCATATCAAAACCATGTCAACTTGAATATTTATAGAAAATCCATGTCTATTTAGCAATCAGGTAGAATCTCCATAACATTTATATGATAATCTAATCCTCATCAATCTAGTAAATCTATAACCAATCCATGCCTAAATAAATCCTTGCATCCACTATCAAGATCCAGCATCAAACCATCATGTTGTCCAAATTCTAAGTCAAGGTATATCCATCTTAATCTCTTTGTATTATTTTGTTTAATCTTGGTTCAAATCATTTAGGATCTAAGATTTGAATTTAGGATTAAATAGTTATTACATCCAATTCCATTTAAATTTTAGTGGCTTTAAAATTTAATTGGTGGTTTAAGATTTGAGTGATTGAATTACATGATTTAATCCTTTGTGCTTAAATTTTAGACTACACTATAGCGACCATGGTGGGACCTTGCTCCCATTTAATAAATTTTACTTGTTTGTGTTGTATTTCTAGCTTGTAGGGTCATCTAAATCACAAAAAAATTAGAAATTTGGAAATTTTGCATGTACAAGTTGCAATCATGGGTTTGCACTGGTAGTCATGACATTGTCCAAGTTAGTAGCAATAGTATCATCATAAGTAGTGATATTCTATTAACTATCCCTTTAACTACTTACTATCTATCTGACTATGTAGGTTTTTATCTTTCAACAATCTTGAAACTTGATAGTCATGATATTGTTAATCCAAATCATGATTTTGTGAACCAATAACAATTTTGTGTTGCAGGTTCATTTTTGACAATACTATGACTTAGTCATCAGTTTTCCTTGATAATCATGGGATTGGGATTGTGAATCACATTATTATAATCTTCCATAAAATGATCAATTATTGACTATTTTAGGGCCCATTATGATACTATATGGTTCCTATAGAGGATTTTTGACATCATACAGTCTTCCATCTAAAAAATTTAGGGTCTTCTTCCTTTAAATTTATATTTATTAGCTAACCCTAGTTTTGTATCAAGATATTATTGTCTTTGGGTACTTTATGTGTGATATTTTTATAAGGTTATATCATGGAGAGAGGCTAAATTATGGATAATCATTTGAAAACCAAACACAAGCCCTACCCCTTTTCCCATTTTTGACAAGATCACAACTCTCATTATTTTCAGACTTGTGATATTGAACTTCAAAGTAGTGGTATTGTACTGTTAATCATGATCTTGTAATTTTGGTATTTTTGATTTCCTTTTCTATCTATTGTTCAATATTTAAATATTAATCAAGTAGATTAAGGGATAAGTTAACCTATTTAGATCATTTGTTCTTCAGTATAGTTAAAATATTGGTCATATTTACTCTATGTGTCCATTTTGATATAACATAAATATTAGTATTTATCTATCTATTATCATCCATAAATAAGAACTTTTTAAATGTTTGAAAATATGTAACATGTCTAAACATCACTTTTGGTGACAAAACCTAAATCTAGAAATTTTTGTCATTTGTAACAGTATCGTAACTCATGATTTGTTTGCAGTAGCAATTTTGTTATCCAAAGTCATGGTTTTGTGGTTTACAACAAAACTAAAACTATCAATTTATATCTAATCATGGTTTTGTCAATTTTAGTTATAGTATTGTCTAAATAGTTATGGTTTCATAGTTAGCTATCATGGTTAAGTTAACTACAATAATATCACAACTCATGAATCATAGTTTTACACACTATAGTTGTGATTTTATAGCCATTTTTGCCTTCAAAATTATCCTTTTGAGTGCTTTTTTAGAAGCATTTTTGGTGAGTTTTGAGTCACTTTGAGCCTCCCATAAATCTAAACTTACCTTTAGCGATGATGGGCTCTGTTGATCCATAAACTACACTGATAAACTCAAAGTGATAGTTTAAAACTATGGATTATGAATTTTTCAAACTTAACAAATTCTTCAAAAACTCAAAACAACCTATAAATTGTTTGGCAAAAATGTTCTCGGTTATCTAATTGGATTGGAACTATAGAATGACTTTTAACTTCCATTCACCAATAAAACCAATTTTTGTTTTAAAATCAAATATCATAAATTATCAATTTTTAAAAATTGCATGTGTTTTTGATTAATTAAAAATCAAAAAATAGAATTTAAAACATGAAAATAAAGACAATTTTACCATCTGACATTGATAACGGAGTTCGGCATATCTTGCTAATGTCTCTGGGTCTGCCCAATAGTGAGGACCATTTCTATTAAATTTACACAAAAATGGCTTAAAAATTATTCAAAATGCTACACAACTTCCTTCAGGTCTGATCTCTATCCAAGAATTCCACCTACGCTGATAAACTCAAGCTTGGTCACATGAAATCCTTCATCAGTCTTCAATCCCCTTCTGAAATTGCTTTGGTCCCTTCACTCAAACTATTAGTATATCTAAATAATAATAATAACATTCTCTTTTTAATTAAAAAACATAATTAAAAAGGCTTACTTATTGTGTACCAGGTTGAATAATAGATCAAAATCTATTTGCTAGCTTTCTCCAAGCTTCCATCTAGCTCTCAACCTCTTAATAAAAAAACACAGTCCTACAAAGCTTAAATTAAAATACAAGTTCATGTCTTATATAACACTTGAAAGCCTATACCTTAGTTGGTCAAGACTTATCCCTTTTATAGGGTAGGTCCATGGTTTAAGTCTCTCCCATTCTATTTGGGCACTTGACTTATCTCCTTAATCCCACATTGGGAAATTTGAAATGGCTTGATGACTTTAAAAAGGTATGCATTTACCTTATCAAGTGTCATCTGCCATTTTGGTGGGCTCGAGGCACCATGTTTAGCATGGTTTGTTGGTGTTGTACCAACTTGGCATAGATGCTAACTTTGAACGCCAACATAGATAGGCATATGGCTCAATCTTCATGGAACGGCATAAGGCTTGGTCTCATCTCCAATCTTGAGGCATGTGGAAGGATTGACTCAGAATTTCTCATGGCATATGTGGATAGGCCAAGTGTAATTGGCATGGTACACATTTCTCATGTTCTCCAAAGTTGTATATATCTTGATGACTCAGAAAAGTAGTTGGATGGCTGTGGTAAGTTGGTTTTCCCATGTGGAGTATGGGGAATGGTTAGTAAAATATTACCAAGCTATTACAAAGCTTTAAAATCTTACAATTGATTAGTCCCACATGCATTTGGTGGGTATAAAATTATGATTTAAAAGTAAATTAAAATATATAGAAATGTGAGATGGAGGCCAAGGCACCCCTCCTTAATCAAGTGTGTCAACCCTCACTGAGGGCCCCTAACGAGCCAATAGCAGGGCCCATGGTTCTACTTACAATCACCTATAAAATATAGGAGGCTGAAACTAAACCAAAATACCAACCAAATTTTTTTCATGAATGTACAAAACTAACTACCACATGTCAATGTCTGATTGGTTCTCTTGTCGCATTCACATTGTGACACCTCCTTATTTTGCCTATTGTAAAATAACTTCGGTAGCCTATAACTTGGGCATTCAGACTCTATTTTGTAATCCAAAAAGCTCTTGATGATCTATACACTATGAAATAGGTTTTTTCATGACTTGGGACCTTTTTTTGAATTGAACTCTAGATCACACCTCCCTACAAAAGAGGCTTTTGGTCTCCAAAAGTCTACTATCTCCTGAAAACTGATAACCGGTCTACTGCATCACATCAAATAGAACCCAATCATAAAAAGAGATAAATAGTTTCAAAATAAATGATTCATAACTCAACAAAAAATTCCCATATGGCATGAGTAAAGGAATCCATAACTACCAATAAACTAATCACAACATATCAAAACTGTCTACCCATGTCACATCCTAAAAAGCGGTGAACTGTCAATAACTAAAATAATTCCTAATGTAACTACAAAACAAGTTTTTTAATTCTAACAACATACAATAAATGTTTTAGACATGTTTCAATACAATGCCTTGGTATGGGACTTATAATGCTAAGCAAATGCAAACAACACAAAGTGTATATTGCCTAACATCCAAACATGCCCATAGGGTCTTACAATGCATCTATGCATCCATGTGCCAAAAATAGATACATTCTAAAAATAGCAATCAAATATGAGACAAGTTTTGTAAGGGAATTAACTCAACCTACAACATGCATTCTGCTATTATCTCCAACTAATCAAATGAGTTCAAGTCCTCTGGATAACTCACACAACATAAATAGGAGATTCTAAAAACATAGGCTATTCGACATAAGGTGAGAATTGAAATAATTCAAATGATAAACCTATCTCAAAGTGTTATCACAAACTCTACTAATGCATCATCAAAGCTTGCTCTTTCCCTTAACAAAATTATTAACAATGCTTTGAAAACTAAGTGCATTATTAATCTACTTAATCAAACTTTCTACCTAGTTAACTTGATTTCCTTAGTGGATTTCTTAACATCATTATGGATTGATTTAAATTCATTGACCTTATTAATAGTCTGATAAATCATCTTAGTTTTACCATTTTTAGAATGAGAAGATGATTGAATTTTAATACAATGATCAATCTGATGTCCATTTATATGGCAATGAGTGCATAAAACCTTCCTAAGTGAGGTCTCCCTTTTACCTCTTCTCACTTTGCCATGACAAGAATGGTCCTTAACACCTACAATCTACTTAATCAAAGCATGCCTCTTCCAAAAAAATACAACACTGTGGTTATGCATCCCACAAAAAATGCAAGGGAATGATTGCATCATCTTCTAAATGTTAAATCCAAATTTCTTAAACATAAAAAGTGGACCAGAAGATTTAGTGCTAACTCTAGTGTAGGAACTAAGAGGTAGAATCTCAATACCTTGGCTACATGTCCTCTTACACTACACATGCTCTATTAGTGGCTTTAGAACTTTGCTATTAGAAGCTTGTCTTCCTTTAGCCATAGAGGAAGTTTTTCCAATTTCCACCCGCTCACTAGTGTAACCCAAACCTACATGAAGATATCTATGCTCTACTTATATTGGGTTAGTAATTCCTTGGACATCTTGACCAAGAACTCTTCCATTAAAGCCCATTTTCATTAATAATTTGGATCTTATACCTTTATTGTGTTATTCAAAACTACAAAAAGCATCATTACTTGAATCAGAATTTGAATGGATAGAAGAAGTAGATGAATTATGTGGTGAATAACTTATAGTGCATTTAGTCATATTCTTTGCATCTAAAGTAGAAGGTATGTCCTTTGGTTCACCACACTATAATTTGATCAAGAGATCATCCTTAAATTCAAGCTCTAATTTCAAATTAGCAATCTTCTTATCCAAGGAGTATAATCAAACTCTCAAGAAAGCATTCTCTTCGTGGATCTGGGTGTTGATGGCTTCAAGCTCTTCCATCTCAGCTTTATGTGATAACTTGTCCATGGTTTCTTGTAAACACACTGATTCCACAACTACACATTGCAATCTAATCACATGATATTGAAAACCAATAAACTAAAAGCAACTATCAAATCACACAATCAAAAGCTACCCTTGCTTTCTAACTATTTTGATACTAATTTTATCTATAAACTACACTGATAAAATCATAGTGATAGTTTAAAACTATGGATTCTAAATTTCTCAAACTTAACAAATTCTTCAAAAACTCAAAATAACCTATAAATTGGTTGGCAAAAATGTTCTCAGCTATCAAATTGGATTGGAACTATTGAATGACTTTTAACTTCCATTCACCAATAAAACTGGTTTTTGTTTTAAAATTGAATGTCATAAATTGTCAATTTTTAAAAATTTCTTGTGTTCTTGATTAATTAAAAATTAAAAAAGTAGAATTTAGAACATGCAAATAAAGATAATTTTACCATTTGACATTGATAATGGAGTTCGGCATATCCTGCCTACGTCTTCAGATCCACCCAATAGTGAGGACCATTTCTATTAAATTTGCACAACAAATGGCTTACAAATTATTTGAAATGTTGCACAACTTCCCTCAAGTCTAATCTTTGATCAAAAATTCCACCTACACTGATAAAATCAAGCCTGATCACATGAAATCCTTCCTCGGTCTTTAAACCCCTTCTAAAATTGCTTTGGTCCCTTCACTCAAACTATTGGTCTATCCAAATAATAATAATAATAATAATAACATTCTCTTTTTAACTACAAAACATAATTAAAAAGGCTTACTTACTATGTACCAAGTCAGATAATGGATCAAAATCCATTTGCTATCTTTCTCTAAGCTTCCATCTAGCTCTTGGCCTTTTAATAAAAAAAAAAACATAGTCTTACGAAGCTTAAATTCAAATAAAAGTTTGTGTCTTATATAACACTTGGAAGCCCATACCTTAGTTGGTCAAGACTTATCCCTTTTATAGGGTAGGTCCGTGGTTCAAGTCTTTCCCATTCTATTTGGGCACTTGACTTATCTCATTAATCCCACATTGGGAATTTTGAAATGTCTTGATGACTTTAAAAAGGTAGGTGTTTACCTTATCAAGTGTCATCCACCCTTTTGGTGGGCTCAAGGCACCACATTTAGCATGGTTCATTGGTGTTGTACCAACTTGGCATAGATGCTAATTATGAATGCCAACATAGATAGACATATGGCTTGATCTTTGTGGAATGGCATAAGGCTTGGTCTCATCTCCAATCTTGAGGCATGTTGAAGGATTGACTTGGCATTTCTCATGGCATATGTGGCAAGGCCAAGTGTAGTTGGCATGGTACACATTTCTCATGATCTCCAAAGTTGGCATATATCTCGATGACTCAGCAAAGTAGTTGGATGGCCATGGTAAGTTGGTTTTCCCATGTGGTGTATGGGGAATGGTAAGTAAAATATTACCAAGCTATTACAAAGCTTTAAAAACTTACAATTGATTTATCCCACATGCATCAGGTGGGTACAAAACTATGATTTAAAATCAAATTCAAATATATAGCATTATGAGATGGAGGCCAAGGCACCTCTCCTTAATCAAGTGTGTTGACCCTCACTAAGGGCCCCCAGTGAGCCAATAATGGGGCCCACAGTTCTCCATATGATTGCCTATTAAAGACCAGAGGTTACCAACAAATTTTTTTTTCACAAATGTAAAAAACTAACTACCACTTGTCAATGGCTGATTGGTTCACTTGTCTCATTCACATTGCGATACCTCCTTATTTTATCTATCACAAAATAACTTTAGTAGCCTATAACTTGGGCATTCAAACTCCATTTTGTGATCTAAAAGAAGTGCCAAAAATATCTCAATGAGCTCTACGTTGTGTAATAGGTTTTGTCATGACTTAGGACCTTTTTTGATCTAAACTCTGAATCATCTGCCCCTTAACCTCACCCTATACTATGACAAGGATTGTGCCCAGAGCACTTCCCTTAGACCCTATAAGGGGATATTCCCCTTAACCCTAAAAAGGGTGCTATCCCTTGACCCCATTAGGGACTATCACTCTTAGACCCCTATTTCATGTCCCACTCACCCCAAATAAATTATAGATCTAAACCATGATTTATTTAGGGTGTTTTATTAAGGAATATTTGACTAACATCTTATTTCTTACATGGGTAAGTCTAGTTAATATTTTATCTAACTAACATCATATATTTGTAGGTTATATTTTGGGTCTAACATTTTTTTTGTAGGTTACATCTTTTAAGTGCCACCTAAACTACTAACTGTGTGCTTGCAGGCTGCCTATCAAATAATCCATTTGGCACTTTAAAAAAAACATTTTTTGATTATCTATTTTATATTATATATATCATCCTATTATGAAAAATCATTTTGTGTATATACTTATGTGTGTGTAAATAATCATTATATCATTCCCCTCACACATAGTTAATTAAATTAGTTAATTAATCATATCATGTGTTTTACCTATTTGTTAACCCCTCCCCTCTAGGATATCACGTGATGTGGAATTGACACCCATGCATAGGCTTAGTATATAGGGGTTAGTTTCATGGATTTTATCACCATGAAATAACCAAACTCTATGTTATAATGGAGTATAACAATCAAGGATAGTTATTCTTAGGCTAAGTAGTTAACCCTATATAGGTTATCCATGAAGGGGAAGGGTTAATGCTATAAACTAAGCATTAGACAGTACCCTATATGGACGTGGGCCCTAATGTACCTTTGTGTATATAGGGGATGTCCTTAAAAACCTTGTGCATATCTAAAATAGGAACTTTCATCTATAATAGGTGTACCACTATAAGAGTCAGTGTCAGCTTTAAAGTATCCATCATGTGTGAGTAGGGTTGAGAGGGTTTAGTTGATACTGTAATGGGTCACTTGTTTATAGCCTCACCTATGAAGCCATTGGATGGTATGTAAATTAGGTTTCACACCCTTAATTTTATTGATCATAGGTTGTGTCTTGCTTGCTTGGGTGTGTGTTGTTCTAAACCTAAATTATTTATGAGCTGAGTTAGATTTTACCTATCAAAACCTATCTAAGTCATTTGCATGTATCATCTTGTATATCCTTACCACATCTCTATCCCATCATCCCTTTTTATGTATCCTAGTCATCATCCTTATCATCCTACCAATGTACATATTATCTTTATCCCATCTTATCTTATCTAGTCATACCCACTTATCATAAGTCATACCCCCATCTTGCCTTATACACATCATCTTGTAAACCCTATCACATATTGTATATCTTTGTCTCACCACTTTGTACATAATTTTATTCTCTTGTACATCTTTTTAGTCACATCCTATCCTAATCACTTACATTTTTATCTTGCACATCCATCTCCCATTCCACATCTTGTCTCCATCCCATCCTAGCCTAACCATATCCACTTATCATTTATCATACCCCCTATCACCTCCATCTTATTTTAACCATCCTTTCTATCATCATCACCATCTTGATTTCATTTCTAATCATATCCACCCAGTCCTAGTTACATCTTATGTATCCTAGCCTCATCCTCTTGTACATAATTTACTATCTTGTCTACATCCCATCCTAGTCATACCCCATCACTTCACATGCTAATCATCATTACATAATTTCATGTACATATTATTGATATCATTGGCCTAGTCTAGTCATTCCCCATCATCTACATAACTTTTCACCTTATACATCCCTATCCTATCATCCTTTGTCCATATCCTAATCAACATCTTAGTCATCATCCCATTATACATCTTGTCTTATACATCATTTTACATACTTACCATCATCCCATTGTACATAGTATCCTTTGATATATCCTTAATCCCCTCCTAGTATATCATATAACCCATCATTAGTCATCTCCTCCATATACTTACCTATCCTAATTATCATCATCATTATCATCATCCCTTTTATACATATTTTCTAATTCGCATCTCCCATCTTGAACTTATCCCATCCACTTCATCCCCACTTATCATCGATCATACCTCATCATCTGTATATCCTAATCATCTTATCTTGTACATCTTTATCCTAATCACCCTATCTTGTATATACTTTATTCATCTAGGGTCTCCTTTTGTCTTCTAAATCCTCCTCATCATATTCTTGTATATATAGTATCCTTTTGTACATCCTCTTACACATCCAAATACTATCTTGTCTTCATCCCATCCTATTCATCCCCCTACCATCCCCTAATCACATATTGTCTCATCATCCATATCCTATCCTAGGTCCACTCTATCCCTCATCATTTATCTTGACCTTCTCTTCATCACTCATCTAGTCTAACTACATCCTATTTTATCCTAATTAGATTTTTTTAAGTCACATACAGATCTAGACCATGACCATCCCATTTACATCATCCCTTATCATCATCCATCATCATTATCTTATCTTAATAACCTTCATCACATAATCACCTACCATCCCATCTTGAGAAAAAATAGTCTAAGATCTTGAGCTAATCCTATCATCTTATCACCATCCTATCATCCTAATCCACTTGGTCCAATATCATATCATAATCAATATCCTACTAGAATTTTATCACTTTGTTTGTCTCAATCTATAAAACCCATTAACTATAAATAATATCTAATTAAATCATCTTTCCTTATTCATAACTAACACCCATCATATCATCCTCTTACTAGTATGAATTTAGGCACCCATCATATCCCCAATCCTTTTACTAGTTTGATAACTAGACATTGTTGATAGGTTGTTCACACCTATTACATTATTAATCTAATATTTTATCATAATATTTGATCCATTAGTTTATCTCATCCACATAATCACCTATCATCCTATCTTAGTCATTTAAATCTATTTGTGTTTAAGAATGCATCCCTAATATTTACCATACTTCTATCATTCATCATCTATCAACCATCACCATGAAACTAGACCCCACATTCATTGACCAATACATAACTACCAATGAGGATGATATTTTCATATGGATTATTCTAATGGGTGTACTACTTCCTAAAGGATTTGACCCCTTCAACTCATTACACCTCCCATTTAAGCCCCTACATGTGAATCATACACCAATCCTCCATCCACTATTCATAAACCATCATCTACCCCTCCTCCTACTAGAAAAGTGAATCTAATCTTATCCACCTTGCCTATTACAATTCCAACCATATAGCCACATCGAAAACAATCTGATAAAAATTCCAATGGTCCCACATCTAGGTCACAAATTAAATTTGGTCCTTATACTCCCCTTCTTATATCCTTGGAAGCCCTTTTTCAACAACTTGTCACCACTAACATGATGGTCTATCCACACATATGACATCTTGATCCCACAAAGCCTAATCCCTCTTGGTATAAAGCAAATATATATTTTATATATCACCAAACTTGGGGGCATTCCATTAAATGATGTCAAAACTTCTAAGACTATGGCCAAGACCTCATCAATAGTGGCAACATAGTAATCAAGGATGAATGAAATGAATTTAAATCCCTAGGTGAACAAGAAGAATAATTCTAAGATTCCATTCCATATCATGATCAAACCCTTCCCCTTCCAAGATAAGGTCTATATATCTTATCCATCCTCTATGGTCCCCCCATTTGTGACCACCCATCCATTCAAAACAAGTCTACTCCCCATAAACCTAGTCCTTATATATCCCATAATCCCTTTCATGAACCTATCTTTGCTTCATCCATTATTCATCCATAATCTTCCTCTCACCCATAACATAAAATAACCCCCATTGAGAGGATGATAAATCATCCCTTATTAGTAGCATAGCATCATATACATCAAAATCAACATCAAAGTCAGACCAAGTTTTATCTACATCAAGATCGAGTACAACACTAGTATCCAAATTAGATTCCTCATCAAAAAAATCATCATTAGTTAATATTATAGAAAATTATGATAATTATCTCTTTTAAAGCCCCTAATTAGGATGATGAAGTAATAACTAAATTTTTGAATGCTTTATCTATTGAAGATTTTTAGAGTAGATCTAATCCTACCTTGGATACGTGTCTTAATGATCCTTTTGAGATTCTTGAGGACACTTTCTCTGATGTTGAAGCTATGGTTCCTAGTGACCTTTATGAGGACTGTGATGATCATTATCCCCTTACTGCCTTAGACAACATTCATCATCCACCTCATCTCCATAATCCCTATATCACACTCCATAAGGGGACTACATAAGAACATGCATCATTATGTTTCCCTCTACATTTGACATCATGTGCCACAAATATGAAGGTCCAAGACCATATTCCAAAATTCAATCATAATAAAATCATCTTTGATCCCATAAAATAAATTCAAGTAAAATCAAATCATCAGCCTAATCAAATAATGTCTGCCCCTGGTGAAGCCTAATATTAGGCACTAGGGGCACATCAAAGTCAAAATAATTACCTATAAAGTCACAAATAAATATCCTTTGGTGAAGCTCAAAAATAGGCACCAAGGGGCAATAAAGTTAAAAATCATACAACTGACCATCCTCTTAATGTTTGGATCAAAGAATCAACAAGTCACAAGGTCTTGAATCCCATAGTCTCATGACACCAATCTAAAAATCCTCTCCACCATATCCAATAGTATATGAAACTATTTAACCCCATTTTTTCTCCCCATCCTATCATATCATCCATGATCACATCCCTCCTTCCCATCCTGTATCCCATAATCACAATCATGAAATCCTCACATCCAAATCACATCTTAAATCCTTAGGCAACATTATCCCTCATAGGGGTTACAAAGATACCTAGTTAAAACATTTAAAGGACATTAAAAAAAGGATCAATAAAGGTCACACAAAACCCAATACATCTAGCCATGACAACATGATCCTCACATCACACATCTCCAAAACTAGTGTGGGTTAAGGATCTATCCATTTCATCATCTTGCATCTCACCCATCACAAATAAATTGAGATGCCATCTAAAAGGTTAAAAAAAATCATTATTCCAATGGTGAAAACTAGTCTTTTAGTGCCTTGGGCAAGTACCATGATGAAAATTAGTTTCTATCATCATGGTAGAATAATTAATTATCCACATTATTCTTCAAAACTTAGGGGAAAATCAATCCATTTCATATCCTCATCCATTCATACCACTTGTCACATCCCTTATCCACCTTATCTATATCACCCATCATCTTATCCCTTGATCCATTTTTCCTATCCACCATCATATCATACATCCTATCTCTTCTGCATTCCTCTCTTGACCTTCATAAGGAAGTGGAAGATGTCTTGATAATTATATCTACACCATCTTGGCATATCCTCCAATAGACACTTGGTCAAATAACCATTTGGTTCCTTCATGATGTGGCCATTGGCTATCCCTAGTCCATTCATCTTTGATCCCTATCATCATCATCCTGTGTCATCCTATCCATCCTCATTTTGGTTTGTAGACCTAGTATTCCCCTTGCTAGTAACCCCATTTGTATAATGTATATACATATCCAAAAAATTCCTAAAATTTGAAAAATGTCAAAAAACCTAAAAATCATAAAATTTGAAAAATTCAAAAATAGTCCATTATATCTTATCTTATGCCAAATCCCCTAGTCATATCCATCTCCATCTGTCTCATAGTGTCTCATCTTTTGGATACCATAGTTCATCTTGAGACCAAATAAGAGTCGTCACCTATCCCTTCATATCTTCCATCTCATTCTATTGGCCAAGCCTTATCAACATACATCACCTTGTCAAAGACCTTAATCTAGTACCCATTACTTCTTATTATGGCCTTTTTCTATCTGGCACCCATCCAATTACCCTTTTCTAGTATGGAAGGTACTTGATCCCATCACTATCCTTATCATTTATTATTAATGTCTAATTCCCATCTAATCACTTTTGATATCATGAAAGGTATTTGATCCCATCATCATCTACTAGTCTCCTTTCTAGATTGGATCCTTATAGGGCATTATCTATTGGTAATCCTTAGTCATCACTTGTTTAATCACCATCTTTTTCCACTTTTTGATCTAATTTCAAGACCAAATCAGTATTCAAAGACCTTCTCCCATCCTCCATCCTTCTATCCTCAACTAGGGGTAACATCTTATCTTAATCCTAATCATGATCACCCTATCCAAATCCAAGTCTATCCTCCATCCCCATCACATCATGATTATCCTAATCCAACCCATCACCTAGTCACTCATCCCATCCTTAGACAAGACATTATGACATTACATGTAGATACTTGTGTGTTATTTGCCTATTGCTTGTATTTTTTGCATGTCTTTACACCATGTATATATCTTGTTTGTCTTATGTTTATTTTCATCGTGTCTTTTTATTTATTAGGAAAGGAACAAGGATTTTATGAGGACACAAAACATGCCCTCAAGGATGCAGATTTCACCATTCTCCTAACACACTTTGGCACCATGTCCCTTTGGTCATGTTTATATCATGGGGCATACTTCCAAGTGCCATATATAATGGATTACTTAGACTATGTTGAGTCTTATGACATTTGTGATGGCTTGATCATCTTATTCTCATCATCCAAATCATATCCTTCAATAATTAACAAGTATAATCATCATCATCATCATCATCATCATCGTCGTCATCATCATAATCAATTTCTAATCACTAATCATCTTCATCTAGTCAGAACTACATTAGCCTGAGATCTTTTTAGACTATGTAGGTAGCATTTGGTCACTTCTCATTTCTAAAAGATACATCAACCACCATATTTCTCATCTATCATCATCCCCCAATCCTACATCAATCAAATCATTTGGTCACTCAATCATACCATTTCTTCTCTATCATTATCTACATCATCTTGAGCGATTTAGTTTTGAACTACACATCATTAATATAAGCAAATCATCATCTTATTATAGCCAATAGCTCTCCCTTGCATGCATCATTTTTTGGGATACATCTAAATCTTGTGGCCTTATAATTCTATCATCATCCTATTATGGTTGATTCCCCTTTGAGATGTGTATACAATCATGGCACCCATCATATTTACGCCCTTACATGTGTCCTTACTAGGGGCATCATAAATTTTTAGATCATTACTCAAAATGACCTCATATTCTTCATCTTCTATCTAACATCTAGCATCCCATCCCCTTGTCTAATCATCTTATCCCACCCCTCACTTATTTTAAGTGGCCATCTATCTCATTCTTCCTCACATGTCCCCTCGAGGGGGAATTATATCCCCTAATATCATCTACTAACATTCATCCATGACATGATTTTTTATTTGAAAGACCATTACTCCTAATTCATCCACTCATAATGCCCTTTAAAAGGGGGGAAATGTATGCACTCAGAATCACTCACTTCATTATATATTCAAGATTCATAAAAAATCTTGAATATCCCTATTAATTGATACTAATTCTACTTAACCTATTTTATTTTGCTAATGTATCCTATTTATATCCATTCATCTAATATCCCCCTATTATTATCCTACATCCACTAACCTTATTCATCCTATCCTTTCATTAATTCTATCATAATCCCTATTATCCTAATCTAATCTAGTTATCCATTAAATGGGAATTTAAAATTCCTATAACACCACCTAACCACCTACTAACCTACACCCTATCCTTTCCTACATCCCTTTGTCCCTAATCCTTATCTAACTCCCACCTAATATTCCAGTATCCCTAAACTAATGGAGAAGCTTCTAGAATTAGAGAAGCTCCTCCAAGTCTCTAAAAGTATCTAAACTAGAGACTTCTAATCATTTTAAAATCCCCTAAAATTCTCTCCATTTGCCTATTTAAAAAAACTCTCCCTCTACCCTCAAACTAACTTAAAAGCTCATGCCAAAGCCATGTCAACTTGAATCCTCATAACAAATACATGTCCATTTAGAAATCAACTAGAATTTCCATAACATCATCATGATAATTTTATCCTCATCAATCTAGAAAATCCATAATGAATCCATGTCAAAATAAATCCTTGCATCCACTATCAAGATCCAACATCAAGCAATCATGATATCCAAATTCTAAGTCAAGGTATATCCATCTCAATCTCACATTTTTTTGTTTAATCTTAGTTTAAAGCATTTAGGATCTAAGATTTGAATGTAGGATTAAATATTTATTACATCTAATTCTATTTAAATCTCAGTGGCTTTAGACTTTAACTAGTGGTTTAAGATTTAAGTGATTTAATTTCATGATTTAATCCTTTGTGCTCAAATTTTATACTCTAGTTTGATTTAATTAGGTCACATGAAAATACATCATATTACAAGTTTTTGGGATTTTTGAATCATTACAATGTAAGATATAAGACAAAACCTAATTTAGGGCATCCACTACCTTATGCAGACTTGAGGCTAAAAAAAATATCTATGAGAATTTCAAAGGCTCTAATATAACTTTAAAATCTTTAATGGCTCTATGAATATCCTGTGCACCTTTCTCTATCACCAACATGCTTTGAACAATCCTCTATTTTGGTTTTCAAACTCAAAATTATTTTGACTATGTTGTGTCTGTAAATAAAAAAGGCTATAATCCAATGACTATTAATTATAAAAACAAATTCAAAAAGTCACTTTCCACTTACCATAATGGTATAAGGCATTTTGAAAAGGATTTTATGTTCTTTCACTCATAATCCAAAGCACACATTCTATCAACATGCTACACTACAAGAAATAATATCTATTCTTGCACTTTTCTCATATATAGTGAGTTTTATTGATGAATATTGAATCATGTAGATTCAAATAACCTTAATTCAATCTTTATATATTTTTTAAATGGATTGTCAATACCACTTTGTACTTTGCCTTTAAAACACACAGTCTATAGGTAAATCAATAATATAGAATAGGGGTTTATATTTACAATCTCTAAAACAAGGTCTCTTATTCTCATTTCCTAGAGCATAAATGCATTAAAAAATGTTCATTTTCCTTAAAATATGTTTTAATCAACTTCCAATATCATTCTTTCATCAACTAGACATATTTAGTTTGCAAATAAAAGCAGATATCAACTAAACAGGGGTTTATGTTTTGAATATGCAACACAGGGGTTTATTTTCCTTCTTTCATTCAAATATTAATCTTCAATAGCATGCCATAAAATTACTAGATCACAAATCAATCCTTAAAAATAAAACTTTACTGATACCAGTTTCATAGAACATCTTAATCAAAGTCAACATGTATGGCATTATGCAAATAAAATAGGGTTACAGGCTTCCTTCTCAAATTTTATCATCTTCATTATTTGTATCTTGGTTACAATGCCCATGCTCCCTCTAATACATTGTGTCACACCTATTAATCTAAAAATTACAAGCTTATAACATAAACAACTACCCTAACTACTTCTTAAAAACCTCCAATCTTTTCTTGAAATTACCTCCTATGGGCTTAAAAATGATCTATGACTTAAAATAATTTAATTATATGTTTTATATTTCCTATCAACCCCTATATACCTATCATAATCATTATATAAACATTCCTAGTTAAGAAACACTTAGTGTCCTCTCATAACTCTCCCAAGCATTCAAATATTCAAATAATGCTTTTTGGTGGGAAATGGCTTTTTTTAATGTTTCAAGCTATATAACACTTTTAAAACACAAAAATAAGATCCTATAAGGATTACAAGACACCTAACATATAAATCAAACAAAAAAATTAATCTAACTAAGATGCCCTTGCATTACACTACCAAGGGTAAAATAAATTGAGCTCTAAGATCGATGCGTCTTGCTTGCTTTTCTTCCTCTTGGCTGATTATGGTGACACAATATTGTGTTATCCTACAGAGGGTGATCCATTGGAGGATGAATAATAATAAAGATAGTTTTCATTAGTACCATGCTTCATAATAGGCAAGAAGGAGGAAGATTTCAGCCAAGAAAGGGTAGAGGAGAGTCCAAAATACAAGGTATACATATCAATGTCATTTTTTATGAGTGTGTTAATGAGAACATGGCTAAAGATGATTTATATGAAAGAAAAATTATAATAATTAATGTGATGATGGAAATAAAAGTAGGTACAAAATCATATGATGAAGTGGTTGACACACATGAGATGACAACATTACAGAAGGAAGAGGAAGCA